>VWZZ01004290.1:444860-465493 GCA_013399095.1 Psophia crepitans | reverse complement strand
GAGGCAGAGGCCCCTGCCGCTGTCCGTGGTGCTGAGCGCCGCTGCCGGCACGGCCTGACCGGGGCCCCGGGTCTGCGGGCGGGGCCGCGGCTGCAGCTAGTGTGGCGTGAACAGGCCGGCGGGAGGGCGCGGGTGCAGCCCAGCACGGGTCCCGTGTCTCCTCGTGTTCCTGGCGTGCGGGAGCGTGGCCCTGACCCCATCCCGGCGTCTTGTACACCCCCCTGTCTGCCTAAAATGCTGCAGTGCTGGGTGGGACCGCGTCCTCCGAGAGCCCCTTCTGTGGCCCAGGGGCTGACGCTCTAGCAGGGTCTTGGTGGGCATTCTCCTAACCCTGACACCTTCGTGTTACTGAGTGGTGAGAAACCTACAGTACCGTTTATAGCTCTGTGATGTTTGCAGCAAGGGGAAAGGGACCTGTTGTTCCTGTTCTAGCATGGGTAAGTTCTCATTGCTGCAGTGGATTGCCAGGCCTTTACGGTGGCAGATGTTGGCTCCAGGGGTGACATGAGAGAAAGCTGTGGATCTTCTACTATTGTGCCACACGATACAAAGCCAAGCAATTCACAAAGTATGAATAAAATTCCTGAACTGCATGGTACAGATAAGATAGTGGTCTGACCCATTAAATGAAATATAAAACAAGCTTAGGATAAGAAATGCCATGTATGGTTAATGATAAATAACAGGACTTATTGTTCCAGCAGGTACCTATTAGCACAGGGAGAGTAGGAGTTGGGAGAAGTGCTTCCATTGAGGCACAAAATGGAAATGCTATCTTAGGAAAGTGGGAGCAGTTCTTCAGTGTGGCTTCCAACTGTGACGCCAGTCCTGCACAGCAGAGGATGGATAAACTGGCACTGTGAAGCTCAGCTCGTCTTTGTCCGTTCTTTCCAATGCACAGCAGTGGCTCTTACTTTTAGAAACTAGTGCTGTGTGATTAGTCTTTCTCTGTTTAATCTCCTCAGATTCATTTTATGCATTTCCATTTTTATTTCCATGTTGATCTCATTTCACTAAAAGGCAGTTTGTTAATTTCTTTCTATTAATTATGCCTGTCGTGTAAAATATTTATCTATTTTTGTGCTTCACATCAAGCCAAATGCTTTCAGCTCCCATTGAGATTCGCAAAGGCTGGGGGAAGGGATGGGAAGAGTACTAGTTTGGTCCTCAATACTTCTGCTTCTGAGGCATTTTCCCAACACTACAGTGGTCAGACAGAGGCTAGAGTCTGCATTCTGCATGCACAAGGGCATTACAGGGTGGTGAATGATCTTCCTCAGGGTCTGATGTATAAAACTGGAGGGACTCTAAATCCAAAAGGCTTTCCTTATACTTTCCTTTTTTCTTCAGCTGTTCTAATAAAAGACCTTGCCTTTCCCTACAAGCTTTGCTTCCCTCATATTCTCTGCCTGTTAGGTCTGCAGTTGCTACTGTAAAGATTTATGTGTTATGTTATAAAGGGAAATTATTAATAATAGTTCTTGCAGAGCCAGATCTTTAAATAGATATGACTCTCTTCTTATCCCTTCCCCTGACCTGCTTTACTAGAAGCCTTTCCTTGTTCCTGCTGTGTCTTTCCTCTGACAACTGTGATTAAGCAGCCTTTTCCAGCCGATGGTCAGGTGTGGCTGTGGCTGAGTTGTTCTCTTGAGGATGATACTAGATCTGGGAACTCCAAAAAGAAAAAAATTGACATTTGTTTCCTAGTGTGAGCTGAGCTGAAGATGACTACTTTGCACCTCTGAAAGACTTCCTTTCCCCTCGATTTGCAGTAAGTTTTCAGTTACCTCTTTGGTGATGTGTGATGTCTTCTTACATTCCTAATATTCCTTGAACTACAGATTTTTATAGGCTTTCAGTGACAGAGGAGTAAATTTTTTGGAGGTCACAGTCCTGTGGAAATTTTGGGTTGGGTTTATACTCTCCATTTTCCTAGTACCTCTGGAATAAGTTTTCTTTCCTCTCTGGGTCTCTCTTGAATTCTAAATAAATGAATAAGTCCATAGGTATCCTTATCCATTTAGATAATTCCATGGATTTCTAGTCGTCATATTTACTGATATTAATACAACGTGGAAACTTTCATACTTGAGCATCTTAGCTGATGATGCATATACAAGCATACATTTATATATCTAAAATGTATATATTTTTTAAAAATGTAAAATATATTAACTTGATATATTTAAAATGAAAAAGCAGGAGTAAAAAATGTAGCACAAAACTGAGAAGTGGGAAATTTTAAATGTAAGCCAGGAATGTTGTGTGGGATTTTGCTTAAAATGCAAAATCACTATTTTGGAACTGGGGAAAAATAGATAGTTTCATTTAAAAAATACAGTTAAGAAGGCAAAAGAAGAAATAATGTACAAACCAAATGGGGCAAATGGAGACTAGCAATCAGTAAAAGATAACAGCCAAAGAACTGAAACACTTGGTAGGGAAACTAAAAGGACCTGTGCCTGTATAGGGAGGGACTGTGTGTAAGAACTTGAGCACCATACATCACCTTATAGAGTCTGTCCTATGTGAGTTACACACTGCGTAACTGATGCTGCAACAAAAACCTTTTGCATGGAGAATTCTTAAGTAGTGAGGTCCTGCAGGGGTTTATTATATGCTGTTTAGTGGTCTTCCCTATTAATATGAAAAAGGGTTGCTTAGAGTCATGACAGTAAAAAATTAATTAGGAAAGATCCATTCTAATAGGCTGCCTTGGATAACTTGGTGGGTTCGTTTGAACAACATACATTTTAACACCAGCAAATTGAAGGAATTAAAAAAGAAAAGGTTTAGCACTCGTTATAAACTGGAGATTTTATTGCTTTTCAAGCTTGCTTTGAAAAGACTGTGGGGTGGGCCTGGTACTTCTCACGTATACTGGGTAGAAATGGCTTCTTAGTATTATGATGTAGCTGAGAAAGTGAGAAGAACCCCTGGGTGCTTAAGAAGAGGAACACAACAGTTCATGGCAGTAATGAGGCCCTTGAGAGAAAAATTCTCAGTCCTGGTGTTTGTACTTTCCATCTTTTCCAAGTGATGATAAATTCGCATAGTTACAGGCACGACTGTGAAGTCTGTTATCGTGGCATATTGAGTAAACTCAATCTGTTTGGTCATGGCCATTGGTAAGTATGACGTGTCAGTAATATGACTGTAAGAGTTAGCATGGCGTTTTAAAGGAAGGTTGATGTACCAGATCTAGTGGCCTTTGGGTGATGATGTGGACAGAGTGATCCCATAGCTGCGATGCTTTCCACAACCCTGGGCAGAAATGGTAGGAATAGGCCAGGGGGCTTCAGTGGCCACTTGGTCCTGGGGCACGAGAGAGGAGGGGGCTGGACCTCGCGTGATAGCTCAGTGTTAACTGCCTGTGGCTGCAACGTGGCCTTGCTCCTGGTGAGGAGAAAAGCCAGGTCTCTTCTGGCTGTGTGAGCACCAAACTGCTCTAAGATAGGACTGGGTCAGGTAGCAGAATTGAAAATGCAAAGCTCTCCATTTCCTCCTCATAATGCTGGCACGTGAGCAGTATAGAGAAGAAAACCCACATGTTTCAAAGTTTGAGAGAAATGAAAACTAAACTGAGAGAAAGTCAGGGTGTGCTGAGCCCTGATTACAAATTGGTTGTGTCACAGCAGGCATGGGTCTGGGTTTCTAGGTGTCTGGCAGCACAGGGACAAGGGGCCTGTGCTCTGCCTGGACATCTGGAGATCCAGAAATTCTTTCTAGCCAGTATCCTCTGATCTTTCACAGTCTTTGTGTTCAGTCAGGAGAAAGGACTTGTCCAGGGACACTCGCAGGTAGTGTCCCAAAGGGTCATGAGAGGGTATGGGAGGGCAACCTGTCTGCAGTTGCAATTCTGAAGGGAAAAAAAACCAACATGTTAAGGACAAGGTGTGAGAAACAATGTTGGCTGTGGGAGGGCACAGGCATGTAGCTCGACCATGAAACTGTCAGTGTGACACTGCCGGATGCAGTTCATTGCTTCTTATGTTTATTTTTTAATCAAGAAAATTGCACATGCTGTGCAACTTTGATAGTGTTCTTTTAATGCCACTAAGAAATGCTAGGATCAGGCTGTCTGTGTAACCTTTTTCTTGTACACATGCTTTATGGTAAGCTAATGACATGAGCACCTGTCCCCTTCTGTCCTGTATCCATGTGCCAAAAAAGGCAGCGCTCACTTGTTGTTCACCACATGACTCCATTCTATTCAAGCCCTTGCCTGAAGGCAAAGTTTTTAATTTTGGCAGGCTTTCTTGTGGTGCTCGTCTGAGTGTGCTATAAACAAGAGTGAAATCAGTTTGCTAGCAGGTTTCTGAAATGGAGGGTAGGATGCTGTCCCTATTTTATAGACTGGGATTTAAGGTATGTAAGGGCTTAGGACAAAGGACTTAGTGGAATACCTTTGGAATGCCTTTGACTTCATGATAACTTCGAGACTGCAAACTTGATTTTGATTTTTTTCTTTTTTCTTGAGTACCTAGCGAACGAGGTGTTACGTGGCTCTAAATGCAGCCCCATGGAGTAGCTGGCTATATTTGAGTGCATAGCATCTCTGCAAATTAGACTGAGATTCACTTAGAAATTAGGAAGCATGAACTAGTGACTGCAGACGCAAAATCTGGCGACTGAGGATTCCTGAGTGCATATTACAATTTTCTGGGAGAAAGCAAGTAGATATTGAGCTGAGAGATCATCCTCACTGCTTCCCTCATCCCTTGACTTTCTTGCCTACCTGTTTCAGCTTTTCTAGCAGAACTACAGGGAGAGACCTCCTTTGTTTCACCTGTGGTGGCTCACACCAGAGCGGGTCCAGCCTGTGGTCTCAGATAAATTGGAATCTTCTTGGAAAAATGGCTTATGATGGTGTAATCAAGGCTATCCCATGAATTAGAGGTCAGCTCGGAGCATAAACCCTAAAATTCACTAACTTCTGAGATCTTTGTTGTGTAAAATTGCAATTTTAATATAATTTTATGCGCTACTTACACAAAATTAGCACTTTGAATGCTTGGGAAGAAAGGATTAGGTATAAAGTTTTTTATACCAGAGGCAGAATGAATCAATATTTGAAAAAATTCTAAATAACCAGATTTGTATAAGAAGATGGAGAGGTTTTACTTTTAGTCTATATGTAAACTCTCCTAACAGCACAGAGTAAGGATTTCCTCAGTGGCATTGTAGCTGAGGAGACCATAGCTTTGATCATAAGGGATGTACATCTCTAGTCTTTGCTTTTTCTTTAATGAGCTATAAAAGTAGTAATCCTTGCTCTTACTATATATGAAGCAGTATTTTATGTACTTTTATAATTACAATATGTAAGTGCATAGATCTTACTTTTAATTAATCCAGTGCCTTGTAATCTAATATCTGATGTCATTAGTTTGTACCATAGATGTATTTCTCAACAACACAGGTATGTAAATCATGTCAACGTTGAAATTTAATTCAGTCAACAGCTATAGGTGGAATTTCATTAGATACTGTGATGTGCTGTATATGGCCTAAGTTCTTAATTCGGATGTTTGCAGAGTTTTTTGCAAATGAACTGGCATTCTCTGTTACTGCGTGGTCTTGCTGATCCATTTGCTCAGGCAGCACTACAGGCTTGTTCTGAAAGAACCGCAAAGAGGGTGCACAGCTCCGCAGGGTGAGGGCCAGCGACTGAAGGTGAAGGGCAGCTACTCTGTGTACGCGTGTATCACCGTGTTGAGGGAGGCAGCGGGGAACCGCAGCAGGGGAAGGGGTGGTGGGAAGCAAGGTAAGGATGGGGACCCACTTGAAATGCTTTGCTGCTCAGAGGCTTTGAGTTTTCCCCTTTTGGGCCGTGTTCTTTACATGTCTGCTTGTTCCACTCAGTAGTAAGTGTCACTGTTTTGTTAATGTGGGGAAATTCAGATCAGCTTTCCCTCCCTGGCCTGATGGCTGGAATTGGTTGGGCCTCTTGTGTGAAACTCCTAATCTCGTGAGGCAGGGGCTTTCTCTTTGCAGGTCCTTGCAGGAACCAGGTCAGTACAGTCCCAGTGCCTGCTAGTGGAGAACAAAATCATTCTTCCCATTGCTGTGGGAGGGGCACAAAGCCCATTTCTTCTCCTGGGTTTTCTAGTGTCTTTTGCAAAGCTGATCACTGAGTCTGCAGCTCCCTGCTAGTGATTGTTCACCAGCTTAATTAGCTCACTGATTGTTTGTGAATGGTTCTTCTGTCCCAGCATTCAAATGGCAGTAATGACCCTGTAACTATTGTTTAAGGGGAACTTTTCCTATTGTTTAGCCCTTTTACCTTTCTGGCTGTTCTCTTCCAGCTCACCATCCATGTTTGTTCTCCCCCCTGACCCTGGTTTTGTTTATAACAGAGAGAGCAAGGCACTTTCCTGTCCCTCTACCCGCTAATGTCTTCTCTGTTATTGGTTGTTTTCTAAACTAAAAACCCCTTTCAAGAAGAGCATGCGTGTAGGTCCACATTTGCATCTGGGGTACACTTTTCTTTAAGCTATAATGGAAACAAGTCTACTGGATACTATAGTTCATTGAAAGTAAAGCAAAGAGCTAATGACTACTGGAGTGAATTAAAACTTTACTCCCGTGCAGTTCACTGCCCAGCATTCATTCAAAATTTTTAAAGTGATTCAACTCTGTCTTCTTAGAGACAAAGCAGTCCTGTTGGTACTTGGCTGTGTTCTTGTCTTCTCGGCCATCTCAAAGAGATCATACCAGTTCCTGTAGGAAGCTTCTGGAGCTGGTTTTGGTGACTGTTACTATCAGCTGTTCCTTCCTAACCAAAAGGGTTGTCAGGCACTGGAACGGGCTGCCCAGGGAAGTGGTTGAATTGCTATCCCTGGGGGGATTTAAAAGACTCATCTCTTTTAGATGTAGTGCTTAGGGACATGGTTTAGTGGTGGAGTTAGGAGCGTTTTGGTTATGGAGCGTTAGGTTAATGGTTGGACTTGATGATCTTAAAGGTCTTTTCTGACCAAAATGATTCTATGATTCTACCATTCGCCTGTGCGGGTCTGCACCTTGCTCCCTCCTGGCTGGCGTTTCTTTGTAGCAGGGCTCCCTCTCCTCCTAATCCCTAAAGCCTTTGAAGTAAACAGCTCTTTTTTGGTTACATTTGCTCTGTTGCTGAACTAAGGCTTCCCATGTGTGAGCTCTGCTGGGCCAGGCAACTCAGCAGCAAGTGCAGGGCACAGCGGTTTCATGCTGTTTCACACTGATGTCTCTTTTGCAGGAGTTATTCAGCGCTGCACTGCTGTGAAGTACCACTACACCTCCAGCTCTCTGCCTCGCAACTTACCCATCAACATCACAAACACCATCCGGCAGGATGAGTGGCATGCGCTCCGTAAGTAACCCAAAGCAGTGTACAAGACTGGATACTAAATGCATTGATGCAGTGCTGAGTGAGGGCTCTGAATCAGCTAGCCATCACTGGGCTCTGAGCATAAACACCTATTTGTTACCGAGGAAGGGCAAGCACCTGACAGTAAGGGGACAAGAGATTTGGAGGAGCTTAAGCAGTGAATTCAGGAATACAGACGCATGTAGTGTGTCGAAAGGTGTGATCGTATTCTGGATCTGGGGACAGACAGTTCCGAGCTGGCTTAGAGCAAAGGTTCTGCATCACTGTATAGTCTGTATAGATCTTCTTGTGCTTTTCTGTGTGCACACCAGTGACCTTGTGCAGCTCCCTGGCAACCAGCTCTTTTAGGGAACATCTCTGTCTCTGCAGCCTCCTCTTGCCAGCTCCTGGCCCACAAGCTGCCTCATGCCCAAGTCCTTCCCTCACAGATGACTGACCTGCAGCCTGTCACTGAAAATGATTTTATCAGTTTTTTTCTGCTCCTGCTTCTCTCTGTGTTTGTTTTCTGCTTCTGTTCCCTCACATAATTCTGTCTAGCCTCTGTCATGAGAGCCTCAGTGCTGAGGAAATCCAGCTAGAAACTGAACTAGGAAGAGACAAGAACAGCACTTGTATTATGGATGACAACACACTGTTCATATCAGTGGTGTCCAAGCCTTTCATTTTTTTTTTTTTAGAGCTTGTTACTGGGGTTGCTCCCATTGTACCATATTGATCTGCTGTTTGTTTCTGTCCTCCCACTATTCCTCTTTCCAGTTCGCACTATCTGCCTTCAATGTGCCAGTCCTTTGCTTCTCTTCAGCATCCCCTCTCACTTCTTTTATTTCTATTTTCAGCAGGCACTCACCCAACAAACTCCATCGCAAAGAAACATACCACACACACAAAAAAAGCCCTTGCAGTAGTAATATTTACAAATCATTGTTGACTTCATAATGTACCCCTTCTGTCCCGTGTTGGGGAATATTTGGCCAGTATTCCTCTTGATCAAGACAGAAATGCTCTCTAGTCGTACAGCGCCCAGCAGAAGGGAGTCAAATTAGCTGAATTCCCGTAGTTTCAGTGTAATGGGCAAGCTATCTACCTGAAAGAGGCTACAGGAGGAGTCCATGGGTGAAGTCTAAACTTTAGAACCAGCAAATCTAAATCTGTCTGGACTCTCCCCTGGGTGTCCTGTCTGGGTGCTGCCATCTTTATGTCTTCTTTCTTGCTTTTCTCCTTTCTCTTCCCTCAGATCTGCGGAGGATGACAGCTGGCTTCATTGGCATGGCAGTCTCCATCATCCTGTTTGGGTGGATCATTGGTGTGCTGGGCTGCTGCAAACAGCAGGAGCTCATGCAGTACGTGGCTGGGCTGCTCTTCCTAATGGGAGGTGAGAGCCTTTCGCTTCTACTCCTGAAGTCACCGCAGTCCGTATTGCTGACTGGGGAGGTGCTCTTAGAAGTAAAGTCATCCCACAGCAAACACATGAAGCAGTTCTTCAGTGCAGCAAACCATCAGCACAGCGCAGAGTTACCACTTCCAGTCCTGGGCAGCACCTGGGCTTGCATGGGTATTTGCATGGTTCTGAGTAGATCCTGCTGTATGCACAGGAGCCCTCAGCTCTGGAGAGCTGGTGTGTAGCCACAGGGGCTGTGTGTGCAACGAGCACAGTCCTCTTGCCTGCTCTGAGTGTGTGGACCCTGCGGCTCCTGTCAGACAGCTCAGCTCAGTTTTCCCTAGGGAATCTTAAAAAACAAACAAACAAACAAAATCAGCGTGGAGCCCCTTTCTGCTGCTCAAAGGTGCTCACATCTTTGGGTAACAATGAAGCCAAACCCAGGCATGCCTGGAGAACATTGGCCCAGCGGTAAGGAGATGAGCTCAATGCTTCCCAGGGGTGTTACATCTGTTCCGCCTGGCTGGGAGCAGACTTTCCCCATGGCCAAAAGTTTTTCTGAACCTTGATTGTTCAGTTCAAAAATGGGCAGTGTTTCATCTTTTTTTGAAAGGGGCATAGTAGCAACAAATGCACCAAAAGGGTGAGCTACTGAGATGTTCCAAGGATGGGAACTCTCAAATTGCAAGCAGTAAATAAGCAACTTTCAAATATGAAAAAATGAGGCTCTACTTAAAAGCCAAAGCTGCCACCCTGGAGGCCCAGTGTCAGCATCTATAATGGCTGCAAGCAAGGACCTTGGTGATCTAACAAACAGCATCTATATCAATTAAACAAGTAGGTGTGACACTGGTTTGGTGCCACTTTGGGGGGCAGGCAACCTCCCCTCGCCATAAGCAAGCCTTCTCAAGGAGTGTTGTTTTGGGGCACTGCACAGAAAACCATCCTGCTGACACGGCGAGGCTGGAAGTTAGGCTTGTGCTGGCCTTGAGCATCTTATGTGCTGCTTAACTGCAGTTTCCTTTGGGAACATTTTCATTTCTTTATCACACAGCAGTGAGAGGACAGTATTGTAAGTGGAACAGGTAGGCTGGTCCTCTTCAGGTGTTCCTGTGCTACCGTGATGAGCATGCTGTCAGCAGGAAGCGCTGTCGTCAGTATTTAGACACAGATCTGGAGAGACTAAAATGATCGCCTTGACCTTGAGTCTAGTGTACTAGCGTATATTAGCCATACCAGAGTGCCTCGTGTGAGAAGTTTCTTTGGTGTTTTTTTTTTTTGTTTTTGTTTTTTTTTTCTCCTTTATATAGGTGCTTGGTGAATATGTAGCCGATGACAAAAACCAGGGCACCTTCCACAGGCCTAGGCTACAGCTGGCAGGAGACTGGCCATGCCTAGTAGAAGCCAAGCAGTTGCTGCACTTTGCAGCCCTGGGCTTCAGCTATTTTCCTTCTATGGGACAGACAGCCCAAGTACTGTCTGGAACCTGAGACATTAAATAAAGTCTCAGGAGAAGTGAAACAAGGTGAACACATGACTAAGTCTGAGGTAGCAACTATTTGAGTTAAGGCAATATTGACTATTTGTGAAGTATCCTGTAGTCCTACATAGGTTTTTGTTTTTTTTTTTTTCCTCTGCCTTGTAAGAAAGATGACTGGTAGGATTATAAAAAAAAAAAAAAAAAGATAATTCGTGATTTTGAAATACATGACTTTGAAAATACATAGGAAAAAAAGCAGAGCACAATTAACCGGAGGGCAGTGTAGAAGCCTCTTGCTTTTCTCCTGCAGGTACGTGCTGTATCATCTCCCTCTGCACATGCGTAGCTGGGATCAATTTTGAGTTATCTCGCTATCCTCGCTACGTCTATGGGCTGCCAGAGGACATCAGTCATGGCTATGGCTGGTCCATGTTCTGTGCCTGGGGAGGCCTGGGCCTCACCCTGCTGGCTGGGTTCCTCTGCACCTTGGCCCCGTCACTCAACACTTCTCGGGCGTCTGTACAAAAACCCAGACAAGAAAATGGGGCCGTGTGACCTCGGAGGGAGCAAGGAGAGACTCTGGAAAGCGCAGCCTGGGCAGAGCTGTGGGTTAACACCAGAAGAGGTGGCGTGTCAGCGTGTGGAGAGCAGTGCCATAGCTGTGACAATACCAGCACGTGGGATGCTGCTGCAGCCTCCAGTCGCGGACACAGACATTGCAAGTAACTCCAGGTTTGAATTATTGGCGATTTGCTCATTGATGGTTTAAGGGGGTCAGTTCTTTCGATTTGTTTTTCTTCTGTTTACAAGGGATTAAGTCCAAGGCTGTGTCTTTTTTTGTGCTGTTTTTTGAACTGTACCTCCATGGTCCTGTTATTGTCCAGTTGTAAGGGATGTTTACGCACCAACTCTATTGCTGCAGGTCTGTGTAATTCAGACCCAAATTAGGGCAAGGAGCGACGTGAAGGTGGCTTGAACACTTTTGCAACAGGCATGTCTAGTGTTGGCTCAGGCCATCATTTCCCAAAAGAACCTTGATCTAAGCCGAGGTTTAGGCCAAAGAAAATTAGCCCATTCTTAGTATTAATTCATTTAAATCTAAAATATGTGCTATTCCATGCTGTGATATCAGCAATTTACTCACTACTAAAGCTGTTTCCAAAAGGAGCCAGCTGTAACTGAGCAGCAAGACTCTAAAAAAAAAAAAACAAAAAAACACCCTCTTACTGGCTTCAGGAAGGGCGGGGAAAGTTTTCCTCAGCTTCTTGCACAGGTAAGGGTACTCGTTTGGCTAACTAACATACCCTTGTTTTAATGGGGAGATGTATGCAACATGCAGCTTGTAACTGTTCCACTAGAGGCCAGGGTATATTTCTGAAAGTATGTCATAGTTTGAGCTGCAGAAATCAACTTTCACCGCCCCAAGTAACTTGTGGGTGCAACTCCTGTTCTGTGAAAGGAGACGAGTAATTCTCCCCAAGCTCAAATAGCAGTACTGCTAAAATAGCAGAAGATGTACAGCCCCCTCCCATATAAACGTCCAAAGGAACCACAATGTATTTTCCTCAGGAATGCGTGGCTTCTGCTCACTTCACCACTCACCTAATGTCAAATGCCCCCTGAGCACAGTGTGTCAAGAACACGTGCTCCGCTGGAACAAGCTCCCTCTCCAA
The DNA here is from genome assembly GCA_013399095.1 of Psophia crepitans. Taxonomy (NCBI): domain Eukaryota; kingdom Metazoa; phylum Chordata; class Aves; order Gruiformes; family Psophiidae; genus Psophia; species Psophia crepitans. Next base: position 453,596 of record VWZZ01004290.1, on the reverse strand, counting down.
AATGAGCAGTAAGGACCTTGCGACCAGTGCAAGTACTAGGGCTAACTCAGGAACATCAGCCAAAGTACTTAGGGGTGCATTTTTCTTTCACTCATCTATTCTTTCTTCCTCCGCATCCCCAGCCCTCTCCCAAGCGTCCAAAAACTGCACAGGTAAAGATGAGATGGCCAGCATTTGGAGATGTTTACATTGTATTTAAAATACAATACAGTGGCATGTAAGATACTTAATGCTAAAGTCGGTGTATTTATGAAAAGTGTAATTTTTAAATGGAAGTTGTAATTCTCAACTGGCATTAAAAGTACTGAAAGACTTGCTCAGTGGATGAAACCTTGCATTCTTTCTAATTACCAGACTGATTCACCAGAGCGCTCACCTATGTTTCAGCGATTCTGTTAAAGCTTCCAGAGTGCAGTTTAAATGACAAAGTTAAAACATCATTTGTCTGTGAATCGTGTTCACTTCTCCCTTGCAAAATGAGTGTTAGTTCAAAATTTTCAGACTCTTAGCAAAGCTGTAGTCTGTTCACTGGCTGCACAGGTGAAACAAGGGATGCTGTCTGAGCTGCAGTTCATCAGTTTCAAAGCACACTTACTGCACTATAACCTGCTGGTCCTCATCCAGAAGTAGCAGAGCAGGATTTAGTCCAGTTCTAGCAGGAGGAGGCTCCTCCAAAGGCAGCACGATGGGCACCGAGGACAGGAGGTTCTCACCTTCACTTTTGCAGATGCAGAACCACCGAGCATGGGCAACAGCCGCAACACATCACCGATTTAGTTTTAGAGGGGGAAAAAATTATTTTATTTTTTCCAGACAGAAAGTAAGTAGTACAGTCCAGTCTAGTCCTGTCCTCTGCCACGGCCACAACCTTGACTGGGCAGAGATCAGGCATAGTACTGCAGATTGGCTTTTTTCTTTGCTTGGACCTCCAGGATTCCTTCCATGTAGTCCTCGTGGGTGAGCTCTGTAGCTCCACGGCGGAGGGCAATCATCCCCTGCCCAACGAGACAGTGTTTAGAGAGGGTATCTGAGCGCCACATCAGCTCCAAGTAATTACTCCACGCTAGCTTTCACATTCCCCTCCCATCAGTGCTGGCTGCTGTAGAGGCACACTTACCGCTTCAACGCACACAGCCTTGCACTGGGCTCCATTGAAATCATCTGTGCAGCGAGCCAGCTCCTCATAGTTCACATCAGGGCTGATATGAGAGGGAGAGGGGGGGAAAGTCTAAGAACACGTACGAAACAGACAAAGCAAGGTACCGAGCTTCCTTAAAACCCAATGGTGAACTCTCACAGAAGAGTGCCTACCATCCCACAGCCCAGAGGTACCAGGTACCATCATGAGTGACAAACATAGTCCCACAAGGTCGTGCCTCTTCCATACCTGACATTCATTTTGCGTGAATGGATCTGCATAATTCTAGCTCTGGCCTCCTCATTAGGCATCGGGAACTCAATCTTGCGATCTAATCGTCCAGAGCGGAGCAAAGCTGGATCCAAGATATCAACCCGGTTGGTTGCAGCAATCACCTAAGTAGAAGTAGGGTCATCAGTCTGAGGTGCCTGGATGACAGGCCTCTCCTCCCCAGGGATCCACCAAGCTTCTTCCCTGGACATTGTTTTCCATCCCCTGCTAGAGCACCCTGGACTTTAGTAGCACTCTGCTAGATCCCAACCTTGACTTGTGTGTTGGGCTGGAAACCATCAAGTTGATTAAGCAGCTCCAGCATGGTCCTCTGCACCTCCCGATCACCAGCCTTCTCACTATCAAACCTGAGGAGGAAAGGGGTAGCACTATCAGCGTGAGCCTGACCACTCTGCCCCTATGCTTTTAGCCACACAAAAAGACAAAATGATTGCAGTTCACACTCCTTGGCTAAGGTCTTGCAAATTCCTCTTTGAAACTACAGGAAGTCCTACCTTGATGAGGACTGTGACTAGAACAACTGTCAGCAGCAGCTAAGTCTTATTATGTCCTTAGAACTGAATGGGGCTACTGTTGTCCAGGCCCAAGTAGTAAATGAGGGTGAATATCTCCAGGTGCCTGATGCAGTTATCATCAGAAAACAGTTTTATACAGCAGGGGACCATCAGCGAGACCCCAAATCTCATGAAGTTCACTCACGAGGCCATGGATTGTGGCAACCTGCTATCTATCTGATGGACTTTACAGTCTGTTTCTGAATAGGCCATGATTTAAACTAGGCTTCCCTCACATACACAGGCAAAGGGGGCTGCTAGGCAGCTCCCAAGAGCTCTACCACACGGCCTACACCTCACCTTTTAGTGCCAATGGCATCCAGTTCGTCAATAAAGATGATGGAAGGAGCTTTTTCCTTGGCTAGAGCAAAAGCATCACGTACCAGCTTAGCTCCGTCGCCAATGAACATCTGCACAAGTTGTGGACCCGCAAGCTTCAGGAATGTAGCCTGGGAAACGAAAGAGAATCCTATGCCTCATTTCTCAAGAGGGTCAGTTCTGAGTACTACAAAAAGCTGTTAATTAAAGCAAGCAAGCAGACAAGAAAATCCCAGCCTTTCTAATACAGGTCGTATGTATGACCCCTCTCCCCTCGGAGGCATTCTTACTCTTTCTCAGGTGCTGTTCTACAGCAGCAGCCGCTTTCAGAGGTTCCTTTTACCTTGGTCTGGGCAGCACATGCTCGGGCGAGAAGTGTCTTCCCTGTTCCTGGAGGCCCATACATCAGGACTCCTTTGGGTGGCTGTATACCTAAGTTTTCAAATTTCTCCTTGTGATTCATTGGCAGGACAATGGCCTCCACGAGCTGCAGCAAAAGGAAAATACTAACACATAAACCCACTCTCCTCCACAGACTCAGGCTGCCTGCTCTGAGCTGAAGTTCAAAGACTGTTGTCCTCAGTCACACCAGAAACTAAACATAAAGTGTCACCTCTTGGATTTGTTTATCCAGCCCCCCGATGTCACTGTACTGCTCTGTGGGTCTCTCATCCACCTCCATGGCTTTCACGCGCGAATCATATTCAGTAGGTAGAGTCTCCAGGATCAGGTAAGAGTCTTTGTTCACCCCCTGTAAACACAAGTCCTTTGCTTTTAACAGGCCCTTCAGATAGCAATTAACAAACACACAATCAAAGACGATTCACTAGACCTTGAGGACGCAGCAATAACCGGCTTTGACACTGGCACTCATCACACCACCACGGCTTGGCACAGTGGACACCACCACAGCTAACCCAGCACATTTTAAAAAAGCGGGCTCCGATTTACTTACGATAGAAAAGATGGGTTTAGAAAGCTTACCAGGCGATATCTACATCTTCAGCACCTAACTGTACGTATAAAGAACGCACACCCCAAACTACTTTTCTATACTACAAATATGACTGAACCCATAGTATCTTTTTATTAAAATTTTAGTACAGAAATGATCTTGGAGAAATCCAGACAGAGTGGTCTCCTTTCTAAAGGGCAAGACGCGCAATTTTCTGGCCAAGATCATATCGAACAGTCACAACAGCATCACTCACCACTAGGTCTCCAGGTTTCAATTTCTCAGCATCAACCAACCCAATAACAGGCAGGAAATATGTCTGTAGGAAAGAAATCAAAGTAAGCAAAACCAGCCGTGCTAGGAGAAGGCCCTTTTCAGCACTCCTCACACCCAGCTGGGCACACGGGTCTTACTTGGCGCGTAGAGGTCTTGATGACAGCACACTTGCCCTTTCTCTGGGAATCCAGGTCAATGTTTGCTCCATCCTCCTCCTGGTCATTGGGGTCAACATCCAGCAGCTGAGAACCAGAGCAAGAGATTTCATGACAATGTAACCAGGTCAGCAGGATGACCTCAGGATTAACGCTGCTAAATTACATGCAGTAGGAGAAATAAAACTTCCCACCATCCAGCAGCAGCAGAATCCTGAAAGCATTAAAGCCCTCCTATAAAAATTTATTTCTTCCCTTCCTCATGAAGCAGCACACAGCAGCAAATAGAAAGACACCATAAACTTCAGAACAAAGTAGTAGCTAACGGCTCCGATTTCTCCCCCATTACAGCAGCTCACATTGTCTTAAGTTCATTACGTTTTAAAACACTAGTACAAACCAACCCCCTTTTTTAAAAAACAGAAACCCGCCAGTATTTCTTTGGCCTAGCAGTGAAATTACTGAATTACAAAAAGAATGTGATGTAATAAAAGAGCCATCGCTTTTCAGTCGCTGCATCACAAGTTTCAGAAAGCACGTACCAAATTTCACATGCCCAAGTCTGCACTAAGCGAGGCTGTGTCACCCTCTGATGGCTACGGCACCTACAGATGAACAGCAGCCAACACCTAAGGAGTGACCCAGAGAAGAAGCGGGCAAGTGATGCGCACTTCCAGGTCACAAACAAACCAACACAAAAACCTGAAACTCCTGGCTCCAGGAGCATCAGAAGTCTGCGAATATGCCACGTCTCAAATTAGCGATGAGTTCCCCGGCCCTTCTCCCTCCCCATACATATGGCGCAGAGTTCTCACATCGCTGCAAAAGAGCACATCGCTCTCACCTCGATAACGTTAGAGACAAGGTACGGCAGGGTTTTGTTCACTTTGATCTTCTCGCTGTTCTCTTTGATCTTGTCTTTCATGGCCTGAAGCTCATGGGTCACTCTCAGTACTTCACTCTTCATGATCTGGAATCAGTATTCAAAAGATACAGTAAGACTAAGGCAAGGTAAAATTCATACGTTATTCTAAAAGTAAAGAAGCTCTAAAAATGTTAAGTCTGAGGAAACAGCAGGTATAAAGGGAAACAGAATACAAAAAGAGGAAAAACCAGCAAACTAGCCAAAATTGGTCAGGAATCAAGGCTACACAGTTCATTCTGGTCTCCAGCTAATCAGTATCCCATAGTAATGCCTTCCCAGCGTCACTGGATAACCTCAGCCTAACCAGCGCATCTGCTTACAGGGCTGCAATGTGACCCAGATAAGGATATGACCTAGGTAAGGCAAATGTGTTCTGGCTTTTATTTTGTTATACAGATACACAGGTAACTAGATACATGCACACACGTGCATAACTCTATGCATCCATACACACACACCTATTTTAAAGCTCTGGTTTAAACAACTGTGTGCTGGAACACCAAAGTGATGACGTGCAATAGCACAGGAACGAACAGCCAGAGAAACCCCAAACTGAAAGCATCACAGTACAGAATCAAAGTAAACCGAAAGCATGAACAGGGAATGGCAGAACTGCGGCTGTCTGAGAGCAGCACCTCTGAAAGAGATGTGAGTAGAACACAGAGAAAGACAGCTACTGTTTTTATAAAGCTGTTTGGTTCTACAAGACCACACGTATCACAAAATGAACACATTAACTGCCTCTGTAAGGGAAAAATACTTTTTGTTCTCCTTAAAAGTAAAACATTCAAGACCAGAGTAATATCCAATGCTGGTTGCCCACAAAGACAGCCAGGTCCTTTGGAAAACAGTGGAACTCACAGGACAGCTCAGGTCGAGGGGGACCTCAGAGCGTCTCTAGTTCAACCTCCTGCTCAAGGAGGGGTCAGCCGTGGGCTCTCACTAGGTTGTTGAGGGCTTTGCCCATCTGAATCTTGAAAACTTCCAAGGATGGAGAATGGAGACTATACAAGTACTCTGGAACCACCTGTTCCACTGTCTCACTACCCTCACAGTGACAAGGTCATCTTCATACGCCTGTAGAACCTCTCACTTTTTCAATTTATGACCAGCCTAGGCTTCGATAAGATATAAAACCTTTTTGTAGGAAATAAAGAAACAAACAAAACATATATTAGTAACATGACAGAAAGCTCAAATTCCTACGTCCATTTATGTAACAAAAGTTACATAAATCTAACTTTTACTACCGCTGTGGTCAACGGCTCAATGTCCAGATGGAGATCAGTGACGAATGGTGTCCCTCAGGGGTCCTTACTGGGACCAGTACTGTTTAATATCTTCATCAGTGACGTAGATGGTGGGATTGAGTGCACCCTCAGCAAGTTTGCAGACACCACCATGTTGAGCAGTGCAGTTGACATGCCTGAGGGATGGAATGCCATCCAGAGGGACCTGGACAAGCTCCAGAAATAGGCCAATGTGAACCTCAGGAGGTTCAACAAGGCCAAGTGCAAGGTCCTGCACCTGGGTCGAGGCAAACCCTGGTATCAATACACCTTGTGGGATGAAGGGATTGAGAGCAGCCCTGAGGAGAAGGACTTGCAGATAGTGGTGGATGAAAAGCTGAACATGAGCCAACAATGTGCACTCGCATCCCAGAAAGCCAATTGTGTCCCGGGCTGCATCAAAAGAAACATGACCAGCAGGTTGAGGGAGGTGATTCTGCTCCTCCGCTCCACTCCTGTGAGACCCCACCTGGAGTACTGCATCCAGCTCTGGGGTCCTCAGCACAGAAAGACAGGGAGCTGCTGGAGTGAGTCCAGAGGAGGCCACAAAAATGATCAGGGGGGATGGAGCACCTGTCTTATAAAAGTATGTGAACAGGCTAAGAGCGTTGGGCTTGTTCCACCTGAAGAAGAGAAGGCTCCACAGAAACTATATAGCAGCCTTCCAGTACTTAAAGGGGACTTGTAAGAAAAATGGGTGCAGGCTTGTTGAGATAGGACAAAGGGTAGGGGTTTTAAACTAAAAGAAGGCAGATTTAGACAAGACCTAAGAAAGTTTTTAATAATTAGGGTGATGAAACACTGCAACAGGTTGCCCAGAGAGGTGGCAGATGTCCCATCCCTGGAAACAATCAAGGCCAGGTCGGATGGGGCTCTGAGCAATCTGGTCTAGTTGAAGATGTCCCTGCTAGTTGCAGGGGGCTGGACTAGATCCTACTAACTGTAAGGGAAAAGACCTATAAGAAAAGAAGTTCTGTACTGCCCATCCAACAGTAAGGACATTTACACCCAGGGCTAACGCACCCAATACAGGTGTTTCTCAGTCTGCCTGGCTGACGCCCACACACATTTTCCTCCCTTTCCTGGTTAGTTACACAGTTTGAAAATGCAGTTTGTGATCCCCATTGAAGCGACTGCAGCACCAAATGGTCTCAGGAGAACTGGTTACACCTGAACTGGCTTATATTGTTCTGTTTAGTGGGGAAATCCACTCTTCCCTAAAAAACCCTATATTTTTAAAACGTTCGGTGCCTAAGCATAATACTGTGCTGTTAACACGTACTTATTCACAGGAGAGAACTATTACAGGAGCCAATACAGAATCTGTTACACCAAAATGTAAAAAAATTAGAAATTTGATTTAATAAACACAGTCTAGGAACCACTGAAGGAAAACTGCATGAAGGGAAGGTGCCAATAAACATTTCTCAATATGATGCCCTGTTTTCTGCAATTTAAAAACAAGACAAACATTTATCTTTGCTGTCTTTAAAGCGTTAAGAAAGTATGTTAGTAAGTCAGAACTACCTGTGGAACCTGAAACAGTAGGATGAAGCTGCTCTACAGAATTTATGAAATAATTTAACTCAATATTACTAACATCAGACAACAGAGACAACCTTACACTCGTTCTAAGTGCTCCTTCATGTGAAATGTGTCTATTTTGGGACAGGTCTACCCAGGTCTGCCCTATTTACAAATAACCTAGAGAAAGGGATGGAGCGCACTCGCATCATGTTTGCGGATCATACCAAATTGGGGGGTGCAGTCTCTGTGCTCAGGGGCAGGGTCTGCCACTCAGAGAGCAAGGCATAGGCATACAGAAACCTTATGAAATTCATGGACAAATGCAAAGCCCCGCACATGGGAAGTAAGAGCACCTTGCAATCACACAGGCTGGTGACTGGCCAGCTGGGCACAGCTCTGAGGAAAGGGACCAGGGGTCTCCAGAGACAATAAACTGAACTGGAGCAGCAATGAGCCCTGACAGCAAGGGTGGCAAACAGCATCCTGGGTTGTACTCACAGGAGTGTAGCTGGGAGATGGAGAAAAGCGTTCACCACCCTTTACTCAACACTAGTCAGATCCTATCCAGAGCACTCTGTCCAGTTTCCCCCCCTCCAAACAGCAAAGCCATTGACAAACTGGACTGAGTTCAGCACAGGGCCACCCAGAGAGCCAGGGGCCAGAGCGCAGGCCCTGTGAGAAGCAGCTGAGGGGAGCGGGCTTGTTCAGCTGGAGAAGAGAACTAATGGGGAAGGTATCAAGAAGATAGAACCAGATGCTTCACAGCAGTGGGCAGATAAGACAACAAAGACTGAAACAAGAGAGGTTCAGGCTGTATGTAAAGCAAATCTTTATCCTGATGAGGACAGTCAAGCTGTGGCACAGAATGCCCAGGGAAGCAGTGCAGTCTCTGTCTTTAGAGGCTTTCAAGATCCAACTAGGTAAAGCCCTTAGCAGCCTGGGTTATGGCTGACCCTGCTTTGAGCAGCAGGCTGGACTAGAGATCTTCTCAAGTCCTTTCCAACCCGATGATCCTACGTGACCCAGGCCGTGGAACAGACTTCCCCCTCCCCTGCGCCTACGAGAGCTGGGGGGCCTTGTGTACCTTTAGCTAAGGCATCCCAGGCTCTGGGTAACAACCGGGTCCTCGATCTTTTAGTATTTCTTCCCTACCTTCAAGGCTTACTGTTCCTCAATCCACCGGTCTCGATCTAGTGAATCGCAACTTATTTGGGCTCTCTGCCCCCAGGGCTCTGGTAAGCGGCACCACCCCTCCCCCCACCCAGCACAAGCAGTGCAGGGCTGCCAAGGGGCGGCCCCGCCGCAGAC
>VWZZ01004290.1:391957-444504 GCA_013399095.1 Psophia crepitans | reverse complement strand
TGCCGGCGGCGGTAGTGCGGCGGCAACCCCCGCCTGGTCACGTGCTAGCGGCCAAATCTGCTGAGTGATGGCTCCGCCGCCATCTTGGTGCGGGGCAGGGCGGAGCCCGGCGGGGCAGGGCCCGTCCGTGAGGGGCCGGGCCTACGCGTGCGCGGCCGCGGTGAAGGGCGGGGCGCTCTCCCGCAGATACCCTTTATTGCGGTCAGTCCCCGTACAGAGCAGCCGAGGCGAGCGAGCAGAGCTGGGCCGAGCCCGAGCCGGCATGCTGANGCCCTGGGAGGGCCCGCGGCCCCAGCAGTCCCAGCGGCGCAGGCCGAGCCCTGCGGGCGGGTCAGACGTAGCCGGGCTTCACTGACAAGCGGCGGCAGTTGGGGCAGCCCCGGGTCCCGTTGGTCTGGAGGCACCTGCAAAGGGAGGAGGTGGGTTCGGGCGGGCTCTGCGGCCGGAGGCTCCCCCAGCCCCGCTCCCACCGCTGCTCAGTGCGTTAACCACACATAGGGAAAAGCTCCCTGACCTCATGGGCAAAAATTGGATGTCTTTTTCTCCCATTCCACACAACCTGCCTCTGCAAAAGCAAGTTCCTGCGCCGCTGGAGACAAATGCACTGCCTGATGGTTTGATCCTAATTTTGGTGCCAGCTGTGAGGCTGTGTCTTCAAATTGCTAGTTTTCAGAACTGTTCCATTACACTCATGTTTCTTCTAAAAATAAAATCACGGCACAGCTAACTTCCACGGCGGTAGCACAGTACCAGGCCAAACACCACCTTCACCTCGGCGTAGCCCTAGACGTGGGGGCATTCAGGGGGGAAATCCAAACCACCCCTGGGAGTGAAGAACTGATTCACTAAGAAGAACCAGAGAAGAAACTTGTGGACTGGACTAAGAACCTACAAGACGAGGACATCGGTGAACAATCATTTAGAGGACAGAGTGGGATTGATAGTATGGCTAAATTTCACCCTTTGGGGGCATAAGATTCACAACACTGCAGTGGGATCCTGCAGGGCACAGGTAAGCAGGACAAAGACCTGGGGAAGAGCATGCATAGGTCTGTCCTGCTCTGGGCATGAACAGCTCTCTTCTATGACTAACGTCACAACAAAGATCTTTAGTACTTCCAGCTCATTACTTTAAGTGGAAGAAGTGGGAGCAAGGCAGCGCCTGGAGCTGGTTGTTCTTCTCCCCAATGGACTCTCCACACATGCCACAGTACAGCTCCATCTCCTCCACACATTCATGGAACTTCACTACATGGTCACGCAATTCTCGCTGCTGCCCCTTTGAGCGATAGATCCGTTCACACAGGCAGTGGAGCTTCAGCAGGCCAAGCTGCACACGAAGGGCAGAAACAATAAGAAAAAGTGAATAACAAGGTGAAGACAGACCAGCAACAGAAGAAGCGGAGACCACTACGGCCCCATCAGCCTGCTAGAGAAACACCAGCACAGAAAGCTGCCTGAGGGGCAGGATCAGCCATAAGGACGTTTGGTCTCTCAGCACTTCCTGCCATTAACCCTGTTTCTCTGTATCACAAAAAGGGGCCCCAGGTTGGAGACACTCTGCAGCTCTCTCATCAAGATGTTTCTCCCGAGCTATCCATGACGTACACTGTATGTCATTTCCCTTTGCCTCCACCCAGCATGCAGTTCAGCTGCTTCTCAGGGCAGTAATGTTTTTCAAGAAACCCCCGATCCTCTAGCTCTCTGTTTCATACCCCATTTTTACTGCTTCCCAGCCCCCTTTGTTTATCCCACCATGATAAACCTGCCTCACTTTTCAGACTTGCACACGGATGAGCATCTGTGCAACTGCTCACAACTAAACACTTCACCTACCTTGTTCCCTAGTCCCTCTGCCAGCTCCTGTGCCTTTTCAATGCTTTCCAGAGCCTGTGAATGGAGAGCATGCGTCATCAGTTCTCAGCCTGATAAACCAAAACCAGACTTGTATGAACACCCTATGGGAATTATTACAAGAAAGAGGTACAGAGTAGAATTTGGGTAAGTTAACATCACTGCTACTCTGGAGACACAAAATACCTGTCTGGCAGATTTCCCTCCCCTCGCAAAAGTTCATCCATAAGAAAAGCTTGGATTATTTGTGTGTTTTCAGAAACCAAGAGCTACATTACTTTCCAGCCACACAGTGCAAAATTGGGGTGTGATGTTGGCAGAGGCTGGTGTTTCCAAGCAGAGAGAATACAGACATTTATGAGCACATGTGCTCATTGGGGTTGGGATGAAGCACAAGCAAAGCAAGCCTCTTCCCCATCCTACCCTGCAGGGAGTAGGAGTTGGGCAACTCCAATTTCACTTGTACAGGAGGGAGAAAGGGATCAGCACAACCAACACACCACGCTCTTCCATTTTTCCCCCTGCTATTCATATATCCACTTTGTCCTACTTACACAGGGTGTGATGTAGGAGTGTACTGCTATCCATCTTTCTAAATCTGAAGGAAAGAATTTAGCATAGCAGCTGTTATACCAAACGAGTCCCTACTTTCCTCTAGATGCCACAGTGTTCCTCACAGTTCTGATCATCAGTCTCTGTTTTCCAGAACTATTGAGATCTGCTTCAGATTTGTGCAAGGGGAAGAAGAGATCCCCCTTGTGATGCAGTAGTCTTCAGGAGGAACATTATGAAATTTCTACCCTACAATTTGGCATTACTGCTATTCTAGGAGAAGGGGATCAGATGAGATGAAAGAATACACTTGAAACACAAGATGACATTAGACCTCTGGTGGCAGCAACAGCCTAGGGCAAGGAACTTGCAGGAGGAGGAGGCAGGAACTGAAGGCTAGCAGGTAGAATGTAACTGAGAGCTGTGCCTGGGAAGAGTGACTCTGTACTGGAAACCTCTGAAATTAATGACCAGGACTAATAATCAAAGTGAAGCTTGTGGAGCAGGAGAAGAGATGCTGAGAAGTCCAGGGGACAGTTTGTCCTGGACAGGAATATGAGATTGCACAACAGTTTGGGCAAGCAGGCCGTGACAGTAGCCTGGGAGGACCTGCAATAGTATTGACTATACAAGTGAAAGGAAATGGACTAACTGGCCGAGGGGACTGGGAAGATGGAAGTAGAAAGTCAGCAAACTGCTTTATTAGGTAACTGATACTGGGATGAGTAGCATGAAAAATGGAAACTGGGACTGGCAAGTTGAGGAACAGCCTTGGGTGAGTATTCAGGGCTGTGACATTTGAGGAGGTCACATTTGGGGCAACAAGGCCGGTGCAGAGCACCGCTTGTGGTCAGGACTGGAGGGGTGGACAGATGCGTTGCCACCTCTCCGCCATTGTGTACTGCATGATTGTGGGGCACCCGGCACTAAATCACTCATAGATGACCTGATTCTGGGTCAGGGTTTTGTACGTAGCAGAACAGCTTCCTTGCTGTGATCTATTGAGAATCAGCCCTTGACACAAGCTTTTGTATTTAAAAAAATTAAAAAAAAAANAAAAAAAAAAAAAAGAAGAAGAAAAAAAGGCTTTGGGCAGTCTGGTCTAGTGTAGGCTGTCCTGCCCATGGCAGGGGGGTTGTGGTCCCTTCCAACCCAAGCCATTCTATGATTCTATGAAGCATGAGGTCCGTGACCTACCAGGGCAGACTTCGCTCTAACGCCTGGAACAGAGTACAAGATTAATCTATTCATTCTCCTGTGGGTTTCAGTGAGATCAGGACTCTGTGCAAAGCCCTCACCAGGCTCCCAGGTGAGAGCTGCCTGTGATATCAGCGGGTGGCAATGGCTGGAGGTGGGATCAGTGGATGTAGGGGTCTGATGAGTACTCTGAATATTCTCTTACGCAGAGGCCTCCCTGCTGCATCCTGTCCCATTCTGTTGAATGTGAAAAGTGAGGCTGGGAAGGGATTACTCGCAGCAAAGTTTTAAGTGCACAGCTTCTTCTTTAATTGCAAACGCAGTGTTTGCTGAGACTGCAAGGTGTATTTCACCCAACTGATTCCCTGCTGTAGGCAACTCAGATGCTGACAGCACCTTGAACTTGTGTTTTCTCACAGACACGTACTTGGTTTCCTAATATCTGGGATACTTTATACAAGACACAAAGAATTTTAGCTCAAACAAGCGAGAAGAGTGAATCTTCATCATATCTACACCCAAACCAGCGTCCTGACGTGGCACTGTGTGGGCATTACAGGTTGCTCAGCACCAGTTCAAGGCTAACCTTCGGGCACCTCATTCTGCAGCCCAGTAATGTTCCTGCAGTGCAATCTGCTGCATCTAGCGCAATCTGGATTTTAACACACACACTGCCTAAGCATTTTCAAAGTAACATTGCCCCTTTGTACTGTGTTGACCAGTTGTCTATTTCCGAATGATTTTCTGCTCTCATTTCTCTGTTTCACATCACAGTTTATATACCTTCAAAGTTTCTCTAGGAATTTGATGCCACATTTGTCTGCAAAGCACATGGTGGAGCTGTAGAGCTGTCTACATACCATCACTAGCCCAACAGTGAGCTTAATCATATTGCTAAAAAGGAGGCAATGGAATCTATTTTGGAGTGTAAACTGATTGCGTACCATGGCAGGAGTAGGCTTCCTTCCCTCAGAGCTGTTTTCTCAGTGTAATGCTTGAAGTCATCAGGACTGACTAACGAGACAATTCTGTAAGTTAGCAGTCTGACTCAGAATGGATGTCCATAGTGTTAGGAGCAAATTCCTGGCTGAGGGGGAACCAGTCAGAGAAATGTAACTGTACAAGCAACACATCCTGTTGGGAGAACCAAGGACTACAGGTCTCTACTGCACTTTGATGGGTGTACGGTTCAGAAAAAGACTATGCTCTAGTCTGATCTAACAAACTTCTGTAGAAACAAGTTTGTAGCTGACCTTATCCAGCTCCTTCTTGATCATCCAGCACTTAGTCACTCCCAGCAGCACCTGGATCAGGCCCAGGCGGTTTCCAATCTCTGTCATGATGCTCATGGAGGAATCATACCGAGGAAAGGCTGTCTGCAGAAGCAGGGAGGAAAACATATGTTTTGCTATGGTCTGCTTTTACACCCTCTTGCTATCCCCTCTGTCCTTCCTGGCAGGAAAGAGCTGTACCTGCACATCTTTGCGACTGCGATGGATATCTGCAAAGCACAGCAGACACAGCGCTTGCAGAGGCCGGTCACCATGTTGCAGGGCAATCTTCATGGACTCCTGAAAGAAATTGGTCTTGGTCAGTAGAAGAGCTTCTTCCTGGTTCAGAACAGCAGGGCTGGGACTGTGCACTCCAGCCACTGAAAGGTCAGCAGCTCCAAAGAAATGGCACGATCTTTTTAAGGCAAGTAAAGTCTCATTCATATGTTCCCAACCAAGGGCCATTCATAGACCCAAACTTTTGAGGACCCCTGGGCTACTGAAACCACAGCTCTAAGACTGGGAGGCAGCAGGAACATCTACAGCCAAGTGTGCATGCCATGGCATCTCTCTTCCTCCCAGTCCTGTAGGCCAGATCCCCTTGCAGAGACCTCTGAGCAGCTCTGCATCTGCCTGTGCCCTGTACCTCACAGCAGTCCATAGCATCTGCCAAGCGCCCCAGCTTCTGATAGGCCACTGCCATGTGATACTGGCTCATTGCGCGGTACTTCAAGCTCCATCCCTTTCCATAATCATTCACCAGCTCAGCTGCTTTACATGGGAAGAACAAGGCTTTTTCGTAGTCCTGTAAGGCAGACAAGCAGACAGCAGTTACAGCAAAATAAAGCAAAAAGGGAAAAAACAACAGCCATTTTTAATTTATTAACACTGCAATAGCCAGCAGATTTCTGTACACCTTTGAACTCCTGCTGCCCCACTTCCACATGCTGTATTGCACTAGATGTTTTCACTGGGTATCAAACTGTGGAAGGCGGAACTGCCATATACTGAATTCATATCACTCTCTGGCTTCAGGACACTGACGAAATGACACAGCAAATGAATTTTATATAGTGTGCCACCAGCTTTACTCTGCAGGAACCATTTACCCTCCTCTATAACCAAAAGCTGAAAATTTTCTCGGCTCTTACATCATCTCTGCTTTCAGTATCTACATGGACTCCTCATGTTCTCTATAAGATGAGTGAGGATCTCCAAGAGACTGGTTATCCATCATTGCAGGGTACAGGAATAAAGAATTATGGCCTCACCAAATTCACACTAAATAATAATAGAACGTATTTTCATTTTTAAGCATCTCTGTGCATTAAAATCTTTTTAGAAAGAAATCTTATCTTACAGTAAGTATGTAAAACTATTATCTAAATATCTAAAACCATTCTCAAGTAAGTTACATAGGACTGCAGAAATGAAAACCTCCTCATATTTTTTAATTCTCCAAGATGCACCGTATTTGGTTTGCGTGGCAAGGTTTTGGTAGCGGGGGGTGGGGAGCTACAGGGGTGACTTCTGTGAGAAGATGCTAGAAGCTTCCCCCATGTCCAACAGAGCCAATGCAAGATGCCAAGATGGATCCACTGTTGGCCAAGGCTGAGCCCATCAGCAATTGTGGTAGTGCCTCTGGGGTAACAGAGTTAAGATGGGGAAAAAAAACCCGAAGGGAGCTTTTGCAGCCAGAGAGGAGTGAGAAGATGTGAGAAACTCTGCAGACACCAGGGTCAGTGAAGAAGGAGGGGGAGGAGATGCTTCAGGCACTGGAGCAGAGATCCCCCTGTGGCCCACGGAGAAGACCATGGTGAGGCAGGCTGTTCCCCTGCAGCCCATGGAGCAGGGATGATGGGGAGCAGAGAATCCACCTACAGCCCATGGACGACCCCACACCAGAGCAGGTGGACGTATCCGAAGGAGGCTGTGACCCTGTGGGAAGCCCATGCTGGAGCAGGTTTGCTGGCAGGACTCGTGACCTCGTGGGGGACCAACCCTGGAGCAGTCTGCTCCTGAGGTCTGCACCCCGCAGGAGAGATGCATGCTGGAGCAGTTCGTGAAGAACTGTAGCCCGCGGGAAGGAGTCACGTTAGAGAAGTTTGTGGAGAACTGTCTCCTGTGGGAGGGACCCCACCCTGGAGCAGGGGCAGAGTGTGAGGAGTTCTCCCACTGAGGAAGAAGGAGTGACAGAGACATCTGATCAACTGACCACAACCCCCATTCCCTGTCCGCCTGTGCTGCTGGAGGGGGGAGGAGGAAAACTGGGAGTGAAGTTGAGCCCAGGAAGAAGGGAGGGCTGGGAGGAGGGTGTTTTTAAGATTTGGTTTTATTTCTCATTACTCAAGTCTGATTGGATTGGTAATAATTTTCTGCAAGTCAAGTCTATTTTGCCTGTGACAGTAATTGCTGACTGATATCCCTGTCGTATCAAAACCCACGAGCTTTTCATTGTATCTTCTCTCCCCTCTCCAGCTGAGGAGGGCAGTGACAGAGCAGCTTTGGTGGGCACCTGGCCCCCAGCCATGGTCAACCCACCGCATGCACAAAGGAAACCACAACTTTCAAAATTTCCTTTCTTCCTTCTTATTTCATACCTTAAAAGTATCCTGCACTATGCTCTTTATTTTTGATATTATGAGGGAAGTTTACTGATAGTTTTAAGCACTTCAGTTGGTGAGTCTTCCATGAGTGACAAAAATCAAGACTTGGTGAGGAAAACCTGTTGCTGTTTGTAATAGAAGCTAGAACTAGCAAATCGCCCCCATCCGTAGCTCCTGCCTGGTTTCGCTCATATAAACAGCTATTTGCCTACGATAGTGGTAGAAATAGAGAATCCATGAGTGCTGGCTGCCAGCCCTGTGTGCAGACAGTATCTCCTCTGATGTGATCTTCCTTGAAGCCAAGTTTGATCTTTTGAACAGACAGGAATATTCACAGCCGCTTCTGCTGTGCTGTATAAACATTATACTAAACCTCTCAACCTTACTGTGAAGGCGAGTTCTCAATAAGCATTTTACAAAGAAGAGATTTTGGCTTACAACGCTCTCTCAGTACTTCACTTTCTATAGCAAAGTAGTAAGCTGAAATTCACACCATTTCCGATTCTTTCCTGAATCCACAATCACCCTTCCACCCCTTAGGTTACTGCACCTTTATCTGGGCGTAGAAGTTCCCAAGGCTGCAGCAGACTCGACACTCCAGCATCTTGTCATCATTGTTGTGTGCGTAGCGTAAGGCTTTCTCAAAGCACTCCAAAGCCTTCTGGAAAATGCTGAGGCCCAAGAAGGCATTGCCCATGCTGAGGCTCACCTGGCCATTCAGCTGCAGGCTCACAGTGGTACCCTGCATGTTCAGGCATGTCTTACAGTAAGAGATTGTTTTCTGGAATTCACAGAGTTTCTCATTGCTGCGAGCCAGGTTTAGGTAGCTCTCTGTAAGGTAATCCGGGTCTTCCAGCTCCCGTGCTGTGTCAATCTGTACCACTGCAAACTTTAAGTAGAAAAGAGAGTGTTTATAAAAGTGCGCAGTTTATTTAATTACAGCTCAAACACCCACAGAGTGGCTCATCTCTGAGCAGGGCAGAGAAGTCCAGCAGCACAGACTGGGAAGCATCGCATACATTGAGCAGTTATCTGGTGGTTTAAAAAGCCCCTAAGCAGCCTGAAAAAACCTCTCCCTAAACACCAGGCTGGCAGTTAGTGGGGGGAAAAAAGCTGTTAAATGGCCCTAAAGAGAAGCAGCTGAAGCAGGAGACATCTGACACAATGCAGCTCAGTTTTCTTTCACTCAGTTTTACTTATTCCACTTTCTCTAGAATTCTTAAAATCTTAAAATACTCTATTAATAAAGAAAGTAAGCTCCTTCTTT
Source organism: Psophia crepitans (assembly GCA_013399095.1). Taxonomy (NCBI): domain Eukaryota; kingdom Metazoa; phylum Chordata; class Aves; order Gruiformes; family Psophiidae; genus Psophia; species Psophia crepitans. The sequence continues at coordinate 435,757 of VWZZ01004290.1, read as the reverse complement.
CATCAGTTTTTTTTACTAGCAAATTGCAGTCTTGACAGTTTTTGATCTATAACTTTCAGGATTCATTGCATACAATTCTGTTAAATAATGTGAAGTCTCTTTATTTTAGACTGCAAACTCTGACGAGCAACTTTTTTCTTTTGTGATGAACCAAGCACACTGCTGGCTTGAATTCTTATCAGCAGCAAAGGTAAATATATAGCAATTTTCTCAGTATGTGTTTTCATTGAAGATTATCAGTTAGGTTTGTGCATAACAATTCCCAAGGCACCAATTACTTCCTTTTTGTATAGTGGCAACACATAATAATTTAAGCTACTAGAACATTTTACATTCTTCAAAAAATAAAAAAAAAAACCCTAAAACCCAAACATAAACTGCATGTATGTTCTCATGTTCCTTAACCCTTTAGGAAAGCTGCTGTGTGGACCCAGTCATGTGCGTTGTTAGTTCATGCTTCCCCACATTCCCTTACCTTTGTACAAGTTCTTCATTATTTCCTGATTGCCACAGACTCTTTCCTTGATGTGAAGTAATTTTCCTCTCCAAAAGAGGTTGAGCTTCATAGCCCTTCTTAAATCACAGTTAATTTCACGCCTTTAATTCTGACCTCTTTTCTCCCTCTGTCCATGGTTTATTGCTAAAGTTCTCCTTCCTCTACCTTGGATCACTGGCTGTGTAAAATCTTCAGGTTGACTGAAGCTGTTTTTCCTTCCCAATACAGGGAAGAACTACAATTCACTTACTCTGACCCACTTTCTGTTCTCTTCTCAGGTAACAAATTAAGGTTCAGGTATACTGAGCCCACTCCTTTGCCTGTTTCCTGTTTTCCATGAAGCCTTCAGTATTTCCTTCAGGTAGCCACATGTTACCTTTTTTGCTTCTCTCTTCCCTAATCAGTGTGTTGCCTCTGCCACCACTTCTTCCACATCACTTATCAGAAGTGTTTTTCTTCAAATGTTTCCCATGGGATTAATACCCTTTTTCTTCTTCATTGTAAATATTCGGTGTTAAGACAGGGCTTTGACGTGTGTGGGTTTGCTAGTAAGATGTGCCCTCCCCTTTCATGTTTCGTGCTTGATGCTGAATGGTTACCAATCTCGTAAGAAGCAATCAAAACCATCAGGACAAGAATATCAAGGCCCTTTAGCAAGGCCCCATTTCAGCCTGGGATAGTTTCTTAAGACTATTACAACATCCTTTTGCCCTGTCTTCCAGATTCCTGAGTCACCCTCCCACACACTGCCTGCTGTTCTGTATGTTCGTCCTGTTACTTCTCAGATCCATGCATCGGCTGCTTTTTGTTCATTTAATCAAACACTTTTATCCTCGTGCTCCTGGAATATCACTTCAGCTTCTTTTTACTGCCCTCCATCAAGCTCCATATCCTCCTTTCTTTTGTGCTGTTCTAGCAACAGGGAGCCCTTCTCTGACCTCAACTGTCAGACTCCTCCTGGAACGTCTCTTAAGCCCCCTGCCAGAAAAGCATCCTTTCCCCCTCTTAACCAGCCCCCTTGCAAACAAATAATTGTAATTAAAAACAATGTTAGATCTATATTAGATACCAAAGAGCAGTTGAACAAGAAGATAACAGACATGTCTCCACAAGACTGCTGCTTATTCTACAGAATCCACTTGGAGATCTCTTTTTACACTGACATACACAACATAAACAGTTTTAAGTGGAGCAAAGACCCTGTTTTCATACCTTTTTCTGAAGCCTGATAACATGGTGTGCCTGTATGTGGGAAATAAATCAAGAAAGGTCCCCATGATTAACTGGAGAACCTCAATAACGTGGGAGTCCTGCGGGATCAGACCCAATGAAAAGCTGCAGTCTGTGTACCTTGTGGGCTAGAGCTACTGGTCAACATTGTGATTACGGCAGCCCACAATATGCACTCAATTGCTGGAATGTTCCACTATATAGAAAATAACCCCCCGATTTCACATTCTAATCTCCAGCCGCTCTCTGTGGTGGGTGCGACGCAATGGCATGCATTCATCTCCAGTCCACCTTACCTTCAGCATATCTTTGTATCTGCCCATCTCTGCATGAGCAGTGATGAGGCAACCCAAAACCCGAAACCTGCCAGCAGGATCCGCAGACTTCTCCAAAACCCTCATCCAGACTTGGAGGGCCTTTTCCGTCTGATTAGACTGGTAAAGATGGAGTCCTTTCTCTATCTGTTGCTTTGTCTGGTCCTGACCCATCTCCCATGCATTAAAAAGCCTCATACACGAACCTCTAAGGACAGCAAAAAGGAAGTGCAGAGAAGAGGACACAACATAAAATGCCCTAATAGAGGAGGGCGGGTTGTGCGCTCAGAAGGCTTGGAGCCATAAAAGCCCAGCCGTGTCAGGGGACCGGAGTTGTGGTAGGCAATGGCAAAAAGTGGTTACTCAGCACTGAAGGTAGAATCCCAAATCCACTAGGCAAATGTCTTGCTCGCTAGGACTCCATCAGTGCGTGCGCCTGTCCAGTCCCGTAAACAAAGAGGAAAAGCACAACAGGAGGAGAAAGAGAAAAATCTCAAGCGACAGGAGTGAAACTCAATCTGAGCAGCCAGCACTGGTCTCCTCCCCATTGGCTACAGCTGCGCCTGCCAGTCCGACTCACATGGCTCCCAGGAATGCTGGTCGGGCTCCCAAGGTCACGGCGAGCCAACTGCCCGCCCCTGCCCACCAGTATGCGGCTTATAAATACCCCGGGGAAGAGACAATCAGCTGCGGTCACAGGGGTGTCTCAGTTGTCTGTCTCTGGCCATCCCCTTCTACAAGCGCTGGCGGTGGTGGGCTAGCCTGGGAGGCGGCAGCCTCAGCCAGGAGAGCACCTTTAGGAAAAATACAGGCCTTAAAAAGTGATGTGTGAACCAGAAGACTCCAGCACGTAGGCACGTGCAGGAATATACTCGCAACAATGTGCCTGATACTTTGCCAGGCACAAAATTCAGCCTCTCTTCTGAGGGCCTCAGCTGGTCATATGGATTGTTTCTGTGGGCGCAGGTCAGCTCTGTCACAATTTGCTGCAAATATGGCACTGACTTATTAATTTCAGGGACAATAAGCAGCTAACCATCCCAGAGAACTTTGTTCGTGACTGCCTGTTGCTCACTGCCATCGGATACCTGTGACAGTCCTCTCAGGGGTTTTCAACAGAAGTTGTCAAACGCACTGCTGAAATTCTGCATCCAGAACGTGCTGATCTTTTATGGTGAATGACAATAATGACCCAAAGCCACAGATTTCTGCACCTTCTGACTGCATATGAGAATTGTTAGCCCAATTAGAAGATAGCTTTAACTCTCCTACACACCTTCGGAAGAGTAGACGTTAAGACTGGTTCCTCCAGGAGCCAAGTTCATACCCCCACTGATGTGCTGCATTTTTAATGGACCCAGTCTCTGTCCCTCGTAAGAAGAGATACCAAACTCGGGGGTGGGGGGGTGGAATGCCTCAGGGAAGTCTAATGTTTTTCAGATATGCAAGGCCCAGACACCTGTTTTGGGATCCTTCTGCAGGCCAAAGAGAAGATATGGCAGTTCAGAGTTTTAACAACAGACCCCCATGCAGAAGCATGCATGTCTCCAGCTGCAGCCCTGCTTCTGTGCGGATTTGATGGCAGTTCTTCCCCGAGTAAAGGTAAATACCAACAGAATCCTCTCACAGGCCACCAGCTGGACCATCGTGGCCTGTGTCACGGCTGCCTATGGAAATACAAACCCAAGGGAGCCTACTTGAGGTAATACCCCTAAGGAAAGCCAGGCACAAAAGGAAACAGAAGCACAGCCGACCCAGAGGCTTTCCACAATAGCAGTCATGATCTTACGAGATTCCATCCATACCTTTGTCCAAGATTTCCTCAGAAAAATATTTTAAAAAGCATTTGGAGTGGTAGAAAAGAATTGCTACAATCAGACTGATTCTCTTTTGGGAGCTTATGTACTCTATGATATTTGCATGATTTCATTTAGCATTGTTTTTCAGTGTGGTAATGTGCTAGATGATATTTCAGCATAGTTGCTGTGTACTCTCAAACTTTGGAAGTAGTAACTGTGGAAAAATGTATGGAAGGCTGAAGAAAAGTAACGCTGAGGCACAGCTGGTTAATGTGCAAAAATCACTTCAGCAGCACTACTAAAATTATTATCTAGGTACTCTGTAGATTTTAATGCTTCCATAAAAAGTGTGATTCAGAATTTTTAAAAAGTCTCTCCTCCCTACGATAATTCTCGTATGTGTCTCTGGAGGTGGGTGGTGGGATGGACAGAAGATGCAGAAAACTGATCCCCAAGAAAAGCACTGATAATGGCGAGGGCATCAGATTTCTGGACTTGGAGAAGTTAAGAAGCCAGGGAAAGCAACTGTTGGAGTCTGCTACATGAAAGAATCAAGCCAGGATTCAAGAAGGGGGAAACAAAAAAATCACGTCATGCTTTGCTGGAGCAGACTACTCTGCAAAATTAACCTTCCACAAGTAACCTGCCTGTAACTCAAACTCATCCTGCTTTTGGACCACTTCACCAGAGCACTGCTCCCCTCAATATTCACTCATATCCCACAAAGAACAGGCAAAGTGAGAAGAGGATGCCTTGCAGTCTGACAAAACCCATCTAACAGGAGGGAAATGACCTGTCTTTGAGTTTTGTTGATCACACCGTGCTTCCTTGCTTTTGAGTTCTCCTATGGAACAGTGCTTACGTCTCTTGAGAATTAACTCAGCTCACCTACTGAGATAAAAACTTATCCTAGTAAAGTAAGGGCTAGATTCATCAAGCTCAGATTGGTCATTTTCAAAGAACAGCAACAGACTCTGATATGGAACACGCCACGCTGAGCCCAATGCGGCTGCTGAAATAAGGAGGGGTAGAATCACCAAGACACTGACTACCTGTGCTCCTTCAAGAAAGTAACAGCAGAATGATCATCAGCCTGTGGCTCAAGATAGCTCTAGTTCGTACAAGGTTCAGGTGTGGCTTCTACAGTAAGTGATCCACACCACAGTTTCTTCTCAGGAACTGCAAATAAGTAAGACTGTAAGGTGCATGAAAACACCAAATGAGGGAATCTCACCTGTCATGAACCACACTAGCTGCTTGTACTCCTCCCCACTGCTCTTTGTAATGTATCCCCGGTGACTCCTGGCCATATGAAGACAGCAGAACATGTCTGGTAAAGGTCAGGAAGATTGGAGACTGGAATCAAAACAAGTAATGAAAGGTGGAGGCAGATGTGAAAGGAAAAAAAATTACCCCTAAACCACTCAACAGCAGGACTTAATCTACTGGCTTGCATATTTCCTATTGATAAATATAACAAGTCATATGAAATGCTGATTATTTTCAGGGTTTAATACACTAGCTCTTTTTAGTTGAATTGTCTACTGATTGGTGGGGCCTTTTAAATTAAAGAAAAAAACCTTCAAAAAAATAAAAGCAGCCACCTACCCAGAGGGATCTAGTATCCCCTCTGTAAGATGCCACTGACAGAGCTTCGACTGCATAAGATGAGACTCACCAACTTTTTGTACACGCAGGAATCTTCCATCCTGGCTAAACAAACCCTTTTTCCAATTCAATTGTTTCTCTCCATCCTTCACCTCAGACATATCTGAACTGAAATTTCCCTGTCCTTCCTTCTCAACAGCTGCAAATTAACTGCAGGGATCCCAGCATACTCAGCAACAGGTGGCTCCATGCCTCGCTTTGCAATTGGCGCGCTGCAGGGAAAGGAATGTGGCGCTGAATCCTGATGCTTGCAAGCATTCTCAGATTTACAATCATGTAGGAAGTAATGGGGTGAAACAGAGTATGCCAGATAACAGAGGAAAAGGACACGGAAGAGAAACACGGGTGCCCTGAAAATGCTTGCAGTCTCTGAGATGCAAGACAGCAGAAAGGAGGAGTAACATCACTGAATTTTAGAAGCTTTCAGAAATGTGGCAAAGTCACGGCCATTGTGGTACTTTCCTTCTGAGAGAGGCAATATTAATGTCAAACTCGTGGCAAATTTCTAAATAAATGATTTTTTTGCATCTCATTTTATCTTAAATGATTAAAGTCTCTTAGTTCTAGAAGCAAAGCAGGTAACTTCTGCTTATCACAAAACCTGAACTAGTAAGTAACCTCCACCCATTTGGGGTTTCTCCTTGCAGGACCTGGAGCCAATACCCCCACACTGCAGAACCAGGATGTTCAGCAAGCCCGTCCGTGTTCCTGGAAGGGGTGAGGAGGCTGCAGTGGGCAGGGGGCCCGTAGGAGTGGTACGAGCTGGCGCCTGTCTAATCCCACACACCACCACGCACGCGTGCTGTTCCTATACAGCTGAAGCCTGGTGTTAGGCCGAAGTTACTCAGCCCTTGAAACACCACGAAGCACGGTGCGTGGACAGGCAAGTGGCTACGCAGCACCAATTCAGTGAGGCTGGATATGCGTGCACCTTGCTGCCCAGTGTATCACAGATTTGCATTATCCAAGATTCTCAGCTTTTCTGTATCCAGTATTTAAAGGGGACTTGACTGGCATATCTAACAAAATGGAGCCTGACCAACAAAAAAAGGCCGTTCTCCATTTCTACTCAATGTAGCTCACAGACATAGAAGTAAAAATCCAGGGCCCTGTTGTACATCCAGAACAAATGGTACTGGTCCATGAAAATTTTTGTGGCTCACAACTAAGAAACTGGAAGACAGTTCTCTCATCTCACTCATCTTCCCACACTTGGACCCAAAAAGAACCTGATGTTTAAGACACAAATACAACACACAAGGACTCTTCTCAAACAGTTTAATAGCAAATAAACAAAGGAAGGTACCACACTTGGCATATACAAAATGACTTGTTGTCGGTGTGTCTGTGCAATTAAAACAGCTTTAAGTTGCCCTTTGGGACAAAAAGAAAAAAAAACAACACACACACAAAAGGAAGAAAATTCCTTTAACACATACTCGCTCGTTCCAAACTTGTAACAAATCTTTTCATTTTTAAATCCACTACACAAACTCTGCGATCAGATCAGAAAAGCATCACGTGCTCCTCCACTTTTTAAACCATTAAAGTAAAATCCGTAATTCTCTACAGAGTACAACACAGTTTCACACAAAAAGACATTTTGTTTTGCAAACCAAAACAAGAAAAAAAGGAACAGCTCAAACAAGGTAAAGAAAAGCATTTCTACGACTGAACCACGACTTCGAGTTGATTAAATCCCGTTACTGCAGAACAGACTCTACATTTGGTCATAGTGGCAATTTGTTTTCTCGTCACATTGTGAATCACTTTACATTGTTTTCTAGTAGAAAAGGCAAAAAACTGTACAAAACCCCTAGTGTTAAATACAATGTTTGTACCAATAAAAAAGCCCACAGGTTTGTCTCCAAAATGTAAATTTTTTTTAAATTATTCACAAAAAGCAGCCAAAAATCAGAAAGGCAGCTGCTGCTCCACTGTCTCAAATCCATTAAAACCACCACAGAACAATTAAAACAACCAAAGGAAGAAAAAGAAAGAAGAAAGGAAAGAAACATCCAACATTTGGCATTTTGGTTTTCTTCAGATATTTTTCCACAGGTTTCCCCAAAGTTCCTTACGGAACCAAATGCGCATGTACAGAAACATACTGGCAGTTACTCAATCCACTGCAGGGTATCAGTGTCCCCACTGACACGCAGCCCTGTGCATTCAGACTGTGGGACTAACAGCAGCCAGCCCACAACCCTACCTCCTGAACAAACAAGCCTCTGTCCTTTTTTGATGCGGCCTCATGCTTCACTCCCAGGTGTGTGTACCATATCCATACATGTTCTGTCTTGTAAGCAGATTAAGAACTCTCTACACAAGTCTAGCCCATATCTATTGAGAATATAGTATCCTCAGCCAACTCTGGAGTAGGATGGAAAAAAGAAAAATCCTTTCACATCTGTGCATTATCCCAAACACTTGACAAAAGTAAGGTTTCTATCCAATCAAACATGATTTGTTTTCTCAGCAAATCCCCTTCTCCTGGGATTTCGTTTCACATTATTTTTGACTGTTCAGATACCTACACTAGGCTTGCTTCTCCTTCTGACTGAAATTTCATTACAGCACACACCCTTCAGGTGCCTTCATCTAGAAGCTACATCCCAGTTTCTACCTGTGCAGATGGTACGAAGGGTAGGGGCCTGCTACCCAGAAAGCAGTAACCTGTTCTAGTTCATCCTGCAAGCCAGAAAAACTGCTTAGCTCGTTACCCAATTAAAAACTAAACAAAAACTAAAAAATCTCCGTAGAGATTCCCCAGCTAAGGCCCTTGAGAAGAGAGCTGGGGATGGTACCCTGTTCAGGTAACAGCTTCAGAGGCTGTTGTATTGTGCTTGTCACTTGGGAAAAAAAGCCAGCAGTTGCAGGACCAGGTTTACACATGCTTTCTCTGGGATATTTCAAATGCTTTATTTCAAGAGCTAACCTAGATCCTGCCACCAAAGTCTGACTGATGGTATTAAACTGGGGCTGGACTTCACAAAAGCGTGCCCTGAATTATACAAAATCTTCATAAAGAGTGTTTCAAAGGAGCCCTAGCTTCAGATAACTCTGGAAACAGAAATACTGTGAAGTCCCCTGACCTTCCTGCTCCCCAGCTATCCCATTCCAACAAAACTTCTGCTACAGGATCAGTGCAAGCAAGCCCCCACACAGGAGCCTCTTACAGCACTGGAGATGGAACAAGTTCCAGGTGCTCTGTCAGGCAGACAGTCTAAGTGCACAGGTAGATGCCCTCAGGTGGCTTCTGATCACATATTTGTCATACCAAAAACACCAATTTAAAGGATACCTTTGAAACCCATTAAATTGCTCAGTTTTTGCACAAACTATAGAAAACAGAGAGGTGAAGGTGATATATACGAGGGTGTGAAGAAAACAGCAGGAAACATGCAAAACATTTCTGGGTACTATCTTAGTTTGAAAGATTAAAACAAAAACATCACATTTTGCTGAGGAGATTGTAGTTACAAAAAAAAACCAACAAAAAAACCAACAACCAAGCATGCTGGAGCTTAACAGAATACAACACCAACTGATCAATTTTTCACTGCAGACTGATAATCACACAGGGAAGCAGGGGGAAAATAATAATAATAATTATAATAATAATAATAAAAAAATCAGTAAATGCCAGGGCAAAAACGTAGCTACAATCAGAAGAAAATGTAATTCAAGTGTTTTCTGCTGATGCCACTCAAGTCATAAGTTTGAACTCATAAAAACACATGCTGTCTCCTCAAGCACAGAAACCAGATCAGCAAAATGTGACTAGGAAGTCTCCTGACAGATTGAGTCACACCATATAATTGACTTTTTCTTCGAAACTGTGTTTTTAAAACTATGCACACAGAAAAAACTAAGCCTAGGAAGTGATTGGCTGTATGTTCACAGAAATACAAATACTCCACAAGGTATGCTAGCAAGGCTGCTCTGAAGACAATTACAAAGAATCAGATTCACAAAATCAAGTGGTTATCTTACGAAGGTCTAGAAAAATAGAAATTCTTTTATATTCAAATGCAAGTTTAAATATTCCCCTTCAGCAGTCTTTCTAGCAAAACCAATTTGGCAGCACAAAAAAAAAAAAAGAAAGAAACAAACATAATAAAAATACACATCAGCATCAAAGGTCAACACAAGGTCAAAGGTGAGAGTTCAAGCATCAGAGAAGCTGAAGAGACAAGGATTTGGACGATGTACTTGAACGCCACATCGACATGCTTTAGGCACAACGATGAACAAACGGCAGGAATCTAGAAAAAAAAACAAACCAGAAAGAGGGAGACCCACTGAGTTACACAGAGCAGTACATCCAAACACGGAGAGAGAGAACAAGAATGGGCACTGTACAATGAGATCTCCTGGGGAAGGGAGTTGACAGGGAAGGGCAGCACATGCCAACGATGGACAAGTAAAAGTCAAAGTACATGAAGGACACCAAGTAAACATCAAACTGCCAGAAACCAAATGGAAGCAGAGGCCTGGATTTCCCCCTCACCACCCAGTCTGTGGAGCACTCCACAGCCTAGAAACACATTGCTTAGCGTGCCTTCACCTTGCCCCATGCCCAGTGTCTCTGCTAGCTCTGTTTAGGAGAACAGAGCAAGCATCCTCCCCAGGAGACCGACTCCAAAAAAAATAAGGCTCCAGGGCTAACATTTGCCCATGGAGACTGAGACCATGAGAGACAAGACAGAGGACACAAGGGATTCACAGGTGGTTTGACGGCTGAGACCTTTCTTGCATCCTAACACGGGAAATTCTTAGGCAGTGGTAGCCCAGGAAATCCATATTCTTTCCTTCAGCTACAGTTCCTTCTCATTCCCTAGGAGTCCATGAAACTGGGGCTGGGCGATTTGGAACAGGGGGAAAGATAGTGATTATACAAGACAAAAACTCCACACATTAGAGAAGAATTCCTTAAGACTTGACTGCAAGTTAAGACTTGTCCTAGCTGAGCACTTTTCATACCATTAGACCTGCACAGGGATTTTTCCATTCCCAATCTTTTACACAGACAGCCCCCAGCTCCCTGACTTCCTGAGGAGGGGATTCTGGGCTCTGAGAAGCTCTACAGTCACTGTTGCCCGTTTGATGAGTAGAATAAAAATGTGTTTCCAGAAGCTTCCTTGAAGAGTTTATAAATAAAATAATTCATATATTAAATGATATAAATACCTTTGCTTCTTGCCCTCAGCTTGTGAACTGCAAAAGGCAAAGACCATTTTGGGAAGAATGTGGGTGGTAGAGGAGAAAGAAAGCAAGTTCTTTCTTTTTTCTTCCTCCTCCCCAACTCCTCTTTATCTCCCATTTGTGGCCTTATTCTTCAGCACATCCCACAGTTGCTGGTTAGAGACTAGAGCAAGGTGAGACTTGCATATTATCTTACAGCATTTGTAGCACGTTTGAGAATAGCAAGTGGTGTATTCTAGTTCCAGGGCAACAAGCAGCGCTTGCCCACTAAACCTGCAACACTCCAACTAGAACTGCTTTGCTCTTCATATTCTGCAATTCAGGGAAAGGACTTTAATAGTATAGAGTTTAAACGAACTCCAGCAAACAAAGTACACTGCAACTCTTGCAGTTATTTCTATAGTTCCAGAAATACTCTAGATAGTTTGTAGATAGCTGTAAGGTTTCAGTCCTAAATCAGAAAGGCAAGTTCATCATGAACTGAGGCATGAGAAACAATGAGAGGCATAAAATGAAATCGAGTGACATCTAAGCATGCACCACAGAAATTCTTTGTGTGATTTGTTTGGGTTTTTTTTGATACAGATCGTTCAAATATTTCACTCAGCAATTTCGAGCTGAAAGACTAAGTTTCTTTAAAGCCCTGAGGAAGGACTCTGCAGAGCCATGAGATGCTGGATAAAAACTTAATGACTTGGGAAAAGTTATTCCAGTTTATCCTTGTTTTATTCTTACAACTGTGATAATTCTGCCTTCTGTGTTTTAGGTTTTGTGGTAGAAATGCTCAGGGATATATAACATGTTTAAATGTTTGCAACAAGATCATCTCAAAGCATTTTACTGTTCATAGTTGTACCTTTCATTTGCAATTTGATTTTTCCAAGCTGCTTTTAGGTATTTCCAAACGAAACAGAAACAATTTCATTCTGCTTGGCTATTCTTCCCTAACTCATAACCATCAACAGGAAGAAACACTTCAGTTAATTCTATCATGCAAGCAGAATCTATTATACTATGTGACCTTCGGTATTCAGATGAAAGGCCTTGTGAGAAATTTTCTGAGGCGCCTATTTTCCAGATAGTAGCGTCCACAGTTAGTACGCTGTCTCCCCATTAAAATATAGAGAGATTCACCGTCATTGTCTCAGATACTTTTTAAAAATTCCAATCCTCATTCTGCTTCGGATTAAAATTTAATCATTATATATCAAAGGCATTTTCTAATAATGCAAGCTTTGTATTACTGGAAGAAAAAAGCCCTCTAAACTACAAAGAGATATCCTATTTTGGACTGTTGATTATCTAGGGGACTGAAGAATCTATGATTTTGTTTACTATAGTACTTGATACTAAGTAGCATCAGACTAAGATTTCAATCTTATTATGGCATATCTATTAAAATCACATCTGTGAAAAAAAATAAATCTATGAAGTAGACCACTTTCATCTTGTTTCTAAAAAAATATCTAAGTACTTCCTGGTGCCACATGTATTATGGAATTCCATTTTATTACAAGTCCTACTAGCTTTTGTTGTAGAAAACTCCAATTCTTTGGTTTATGAGCATACAGAATACTTTGTTCATGTGGCTACTTAAGCCGATCCTTCTACATCCTTTCTGCAGTTTATTTGAACTCGCCCAACTCTTATTCTACTATCCAGGAAATAAAGTATTTGACATTGATTCGATTTGCACTTGAATGAGACCATGATAGGAATTAAAAATACAATAATTTTTAAAAGCCCCAAGTCCCCAAAATCCCAGAGTTTCCTGTCAATGAGTGAGGAAGAAAACTGACTTAAGACTGGAAGGCAGGAAGAGCCTAAATCTCCAGAGTCAGCAGCAGCCACCAAGCAAGACACAGAAATGTTGACTTTATCTGATCAGTTCTGTTATCGAAAAAAATCTGCTCAAGTCACAAACTTGATACATTTATTAACTTTGGCAAAATATACATTGACACACCAAGAAAGGGAAATCTGAAACAAGTACACAAAAAGGGCAACATCTTCAGCTGGTGAAAACTGATGCAGCAATACTGAGGAGAGCAGAACTGCATTGATTCAAACCAGCTGAGGATCACATTTTTTAAAATTTAACCTGCATAGATTGGTTTTGTTTTTCCTTTTTTTTTTTTTTTTGGCAATACTTATAGTTATGCCAGTAAGGCACAAGAGCTGGCCCAAGTTAGGTGTCTTATGGTGATTACATCTGGGAGGAGTCACTGATCAAACTAAGCCACAGTGTAAACCGATGAAGCTCCTAAAGTCAACAGGAGTTGCACCTATTTGCAACAATGCCAACCTTGATCCGTAAGTTACAGTACTGAGGACACACTGTAGGATGCAGCAACTAAAATATCTACTTTGGGCAACTGAAATGATTAGTAAAGAGGCCAGAGCATCAAGTGAAAAGAAAAACAGAACAAAGGTCTTGGATAGTACAGTGGGGTAGGGTGCAAAGAAGGTAAGAGTGACTGTAGAGACCCCAGAGCACAGTGCTCTCCTCCACTGGTTCACAGCGTTTGTCTTTCCCGTTTAGCAGTTGTTGGGCTGCAAACAGGCCACTGAAAATCAGTAGTTTCAATCATGCACATCATTATGTGTGTAAAACGATCACATTCAGGATTCTACAAAACCCTGGCCTTCTTTTCCAGTGAAATAATTTAGGTAATAAATATTCTCCACCCTGGAGCGGTATAAAACTTCTATAAAAATAGAAACAACATTCTTGGTTACAGCAGGTTGCACTTGGAGCAATTGCTTCCAACTATTTTTTTTCTTTTTTTTTTTCTTTTTTTTGAAAAGTATATTATTTATATAAAAAAAAAATCCCATTATCACCCTGGAGGCCTTCACACTCCAACACTCTCTTCTCAGAAAACCAGGACACATCTTTCCCATCGTGCAGAATTCAAGTGTACATGGTTCACTTAAGTGTATGTTCACGTTTCTAGAGAGATTCAAATAATTAACACAGAAGGGTACCACATGCCAGCGTAACTGGGAAATTTGGCAATCTGGCCTTGGAATCTTTGCCACCACAAAATGATTTGAATAATACTGATAGATTTCTCTGTCTGCCATCAATATAGACAGACCAGCATCAACTAACTGTTTGGTTTTCAACTTAAGAATGGAAACGGCTCTTCTTGGATGCTATGGGTCACGCCCTGTACTTCTGAGGTTTGAAATCCCAGGGGACCCAGTCCCTGGGAACACCCAATGTTCCCAGCAGACCACCCACCACACAGGGGTGCAGATTCTGAACGTGATCTCAGGTTTGATGGGTTTAGCGCTCCTCCTGCTGGAGAAGTCCCAACCCTATGTCTGACCCACACGGTCATTATTCAGCAGCTGGCTCCCAGACTGCAGTGTTAGCTGGTGCCCTGGGAAACAGCATCACGAACCAGGAATACAAGGAAAACAAGAAAAAAGGAGAAAATATGAGGTAAATGGAACTTCTGTTAAAAACACACAGAAATTGTAAACTTTCTTTTGTGACACAGGTGGATTTTGGTGTTTATAAAATGGGACTCTGCTCTCATTTCTTAAAACAACTCAGGCCAGAGTGTCAAAAGTCCTTTGAGCCCCCTAAAACCAGTGTATAACAAAGGCCCTTAGCAACGCATTAGCAATTTCACAAGTGTGCAGAAAAAGTGTGTGTTCATTGAGAGGTGTGTTCAATTTTTCTTCAATATAGAAGATAACAGCCAGTACCAAAAGGCAGAATAAGTCTGAATGGCTCAATCCTCTGCTCTGGTTTCACAGCTCCTGTGTTAGCCTGTTTTGCGCTGGTACACACCACCTTAAAGGAAAACTGCAGTATAAAGAAATACTTAATTACCAGACCAAATCACTGCACAAAATGTTTTTTTTGTTTGTGGTTTGTTTTTTTGGCTGTGGTTTTGGGGTTCGTTTTTTTTTGTTTTGTTTTTAAACAGGAAGTTATTTTTGCAGAGTTAAGACTGAGAAATGAAACGCTATGAGAACATGTATCGGGAGCCTCAAGAGCTGTGTTACGGTAACTCTGGGCTTTGTATCTCAATTCAACAGCCATTTTAATAGAGAAACAAACAGCACTTACATTATGCTTATCAGAATGAATTAGAAGTAATACTCTACAAAAACGGTATTATTCCACAGAAATAGGGAGTGTGATGAATTGTTACGAAAAAAAATTGTCAAAAAAATTCTGTAGGTTACCAGGGATCAAAAGTTTGTTTCCAGCCCTAGATGTATTCATCCAGACTGAGCTGTCTTGCTATATACCTTTTTACAAAACCTAGATAAAGTACAGAGGATAAGTTTCCTTAAATATGGAGAAATTCACCGCATTTCATTAATACTCAGCTGTAAATGGACAGTGAAATTTTCTGGGCAGGGACATTATTACCTAATAATTTTATAAAGTGCTGTGTACATTCACAGTGCTATATAAACACTACTTTATATACAGCAAAAAAAGTCACTGCAGTTTTCCTTTGGCTTGTTAATGTGTTCACCCTCCTAGCCTGCCTCCTGTTTTAGAGATGATTTACTAAATCCCCACCATGGCATACAGTTAAGAAAGTTTCAAAGAGTGGACGGGGCATGACAAAGGCTACATGGAGTCAGTTCTTTGCGCACCCAAATTTGGATGGACTCAGTTCTCCTTCCCCATCTTTGTTTTCATCAGCTGTTCTATGTTATTTCTGCTTTCCATTCTCCTCTCCCCCCATGGTGGTGTGGTGTCAGTTCTGCTTCTCCTTCCCTCTACCCTAAGGCAGTGTGGTGTCAGTATCTGCTGCTCCCTTTAACCTTCCCTCCCCACCCCCAAGGAGCTGGCATTGGTCCTTCTCAACACACACTGGTTACAAACACAGCAAACTTCAAATAAGGGGGAAAAAAACCCACAAAAACAAAAACAAAACCTCAGCGATATGGCACCTAAACTCCAAAGTAAAACACTGGAAACAAAAGCACAAACTTGTCCTCCATCCGAAGCAGGATTCTCAGCAGAGGCTGCAGCCGAGTCTTCAGGGGAAGATGTGCCAGATAGAAGGCATGGATCAGCTTCCAGGACTGTAAAAACACAGCCTTAGGGCTTCGAATCACTAAGTGCGCTCCTCTCCAACTTACCAGAAGATCCTTCTCACTCCAGTCCCGGAGGGGAGGGGCGCTCAGTATGGCTTGCTGTCATTCTTAGAGCGCTTGAGCTGTACTTTCAGACGCTTCATGCCAATCTGAAAGCCGTTCATTGACTGAATGGCAGCCTGTGCAGAGACAGGATTGTCGTAACTTACAAAACCTGAAGAAAAGAAAATACATAATTACACCATGCCAAAGCTGTCCAGAACAGCTATGCACAACTGGAACTGCAGGTATTCACAAGGTAAGAGAGGCTTGCGTGAAATGCCATTTTCAGAAGCTCACAACTGTTTTAGACTTCATAAAATCTTCTTACTAAGGGCTCTCAGACAAACACTGCTTTCTGACATATAGAACTTTGCCCAAAACATATACAAAACTCAGGAAATTAAAATAACATTTTCTAGTCTTCCAACAAAAACTAGCATTTTTGTTTATTTTATATGAACTCATACCTGGGAGAAAACCAAACTCTGGAAGTGTTAACCTACATATGAAAGCTCAACAAAAAGATACAAGACTGAAATCACCCTCCTGGCATTATGGGAGCTGATTTGTTTGGAGTGAAGTAGCTGTCAAGGCAGTGTAGCACTTGTACCACTACCATGACCAGGTGTCTCTTGTTTCAGAGGTTGTCTATCATTTCAGGGAAAGAGCATCCTGAAAGTAGACTTCTCCAGGGTTTTGAAGGAACCCATTTTAAATAACTCCAGTCAATGGCTGGCACCACTACCTGGTGAGATCATTCCATATGCAGGTGTTACAGCCTGATGCTCAGCTTATTTTTGTGTTCTCGCAAAGCACTGGATTGTCCACATCTTTTGGCTCAAATACTAAAAATACAGGACATTATGTAGGCACAAAGCTTTCAAAACCACAGAGAAAGGCCCACCTTTCCCATTCCATCACAAGGAATCTCCATCTATTAAAACGGTCACGAGAGCTTACAGCACTACAAAAACACTACAACTGCTTGCACTGGGGTTTCAAAGTGCTGAAAAAACCATCAATCTTTCAGTCCATATGTGCAGCCTCCCACTAGACAAGCTAAGGAAGAACATGTTCTTTGCTCTTTTGGCATCACAGACTCTAGCAGTAAACTGAAAAGAATCCATCTGGACAGCAACAGTACAGGACAGGTTGATTTACAGTTTTAGGATACACTTCTCACCCTGATGTGCCTCCCATCTAAATCGACAATAAGCAGAGCAAAACTAGGATAAGAGATGCAACCAAAGTTACTTAGAAAATAACAGCTGAAATGGTTTTACTATTACCAAGTTTTCAGGAATCATGAAGAAGCTTTAAAAATCGCCTTCAGAGCATTTACAGAACATCAGAGTCAAATGCTC
This sequence comes from Psophia crepitans, assembly GCA_013399095.1. Lineage (NCBI taxonomy): Eukaryota > Metazoa > Chordata > Aves > Gruiformes > Psophiidae > Psophia > Psophia crepitans. Next base: position 418,560 of record VWZZ01004290.1, on the reverse strand, counting down.
CTGTACTATATGGTAGCCATAAATATATTTAAAAATATTAACAGAAATCATTCATAATGATAATGTAGGAAGTAGTATGCACAACAATGTAAAATGGTTTGCGAAAAGACAGAAAGAGGCAAAAGGAAGAACTATATTGTGATTACAGTTTGCAAACATGGATCATAATGAATTATCTAGGGCGAAAACAGTATAATGATGCATAATAGTAAGAAATCAGGAAAAGCAAAAAGTCACAATGAAAAAATCAGGAAAACACAGCTCATTGCTGGAAGAGCTTGGACTGATTTATTTTTCAGGAATATAGAGAAAGAGTAACTAGACTTCAAAGCTAGGCTAGACAATATACTGGAAAAGAAATTACTAGAAACAAGCCATCAGGTAATGATTAGACCCAACGTACCAAAACACTTGCTTAGATTGGTCTGCTTGTCAATGAAAACCTTGGCAGAGACAACATTTCCAAACGGCATGAACATCTGCAGCAGATCCTGATCCCCAAATTCCTGGGGGAGATGGTAGATAAACAGATTGGCTCCCTCTGGACCTTCAAACAACAAGTAGGAATATAAACTCAGGGAAGAGCATGGATAATATAGGCCCACTTCACAAAAAAAGGTGAAAGAGCCATTCAAACCAAAATTTCTAGATAAAACAATGAAACTGCTGTTTGCAATTCTGTGGAGTACTTGATTTCAGAATAAATCAGCATGACTCTTACTGGGATTGATCATTCAAATAATTCTAGCTCTTTCTCACCATTTTTGCATGTAATTTCCACATTGTGCCAAAACTGGTTCACAGATCTTTGCTGTAAGAAAGGCTGAACAGTAAGTTTGAGCCCCTGATACTACAACAAAAATGGCTAAGCAAAGCTTGCGGCCCAAAGAAACCCAGTAAAATCTCAACACAAAAGTAATAGCATTACTTGTACTCTGAGGTGATTCTTTTCTAAGCATCGTCCTACATTCTGCTAAAAACTCACTCCTACATTCTTGATTACTTTACATGTTAAATTGATTAAGAATCTGAAGAGATTGGTGTTAAGTATCTGTGGGAAGAAGTGAAAGACCAAGAAAACAATATTAACAAAACCAGAACTGATTCTCTGACAGTGGGATGTATCAGCCTGCAGACTCATACCCTCCCGTCCTCCAGGAAAATGGAAGAGTACAATTGCTAAGCATTTAAGACTAGAGAAATCCTGGGAGAAACCTCCTGTATAAGAACTACTTTGGACAGCCCTTAACAGAGACACCTCACAGATTTTCCTTAATCTTCAGTAACTCTAGGATTCTAAAAAATGTTGCCAAATAAAAGCTGCGCAGCTAAGGTAGCTGCAAGGGCTGAGCTTACCCTTTTGAAATCCTCTCTCAAGTTGTTTCTACAACTTTCTGCCTACCTTCTTTTTGACTTCCTGCTGCACCAATACTCTGCTGTGTTAAGAGACTCTGGTTGTAGAGTGTGGGCAATGCAGCAGCAGCGTATTGCTGGATTCCAGAATAAGCCTGCGTGAGGGCTTCCATTGTGCTACCTGTCCCATTGGAGAGACCACCACTGCCAAGTCCCCCATTTAAGGCTGCCATTCCTGTAGAAGAGAGAGGAAATCAGGATAACCGAGTACTTTCAGTGGGGCAGATTAATTACCTTTCAAATACTCTGGATTATTACAAAAAGCAGGGCTCGAAAAAATCCTCACAGACCTGACACAGCCTAAGGAATGATAATCAGTTATTCCCTCACCCCACCACACAGCTTACCTGCTAAAGAGCTAACGTTGAGGCCTGCTGTAGCCCCTGCCAGCGTCTGCAATGCCCCAAGAGAAGCCATCGGATTAACAGAGGAGCTACTACTGGAGCTAGGTGAGGAACCTGCTATTAAAATAAGATAATTAGACTTCAAGCAATATTTTTTGGTCCCAATAATTCAACTTTTTCATTAAGGTATTTCTGTAGAAAAGGCTAGTAAGGAAGAGATGAAGGCAACAGTGTATTTTATGTCAAGAAAAAACCCAAAAAACCCCAAACCCACACAACTTCATTGATCATATTGCTTATATCTTCTAGTCCCTTCCTACACTTGAAAAATTTCTACTTCATCATAATATCTAATCTTTGTAGCAACAGTAATTTCATTAAGTGTAAGACATCTAAGATTCAGACAATATACAAAGGGTTAGCTAAAGTTTGTACCTCAACAGAAGATGCCCATCAGCAACGCCCATTTCCTCCTCACTAAAGTGAGCAAGAATTGCTACATATTAATATCTCTCCTTGAAACATCACACAAGGTGAAAAAGACCTGAAACACCAATACTAGGGACATTCATGAAAGCTCCAGTCAAACTGAACATATGGTTTTCCCATACTGCCAGAACAGGAACAGCAGATGCCCAGATTATTCTGACACATGAAATAATTTTCCATTAAAAAGCCTGCTGCAGCAGCTGGGGCTAGCGCCAAGAGAAGTCTTGGACTGTACACCCAACACACATAGGCTCTGTTGACTGTGCCACCAATATCTTCATTCATGTCTACTCAGTAGAGAAGTCTACAGATACAGTACATAGCAGACTAACAGCTTACATGGCCTGCCAAATTCTACAGCAGGTAGTCAGTTCTGCAAAATTAGCTATCAAAACCAGAAGAAAAAAGGCTGTCAAGCTGGTGTATCAAAAGAAACAGAAGTTCAAATTTAGGTCATCTACAAGGATTATGGACATGATAAATTAAGAATAGTATTTTTAGGATTAGATAGCAGTGGTTTTCTAACAGGTGTGTGAACTACTTAGAAATCTGAAGAAGGTAAATAAGAAAAGCTATGCTTATTGCTGTTAACCCAGAAGTTGAAATTTACTGCACAAGATACACTGGAAAATATTTATGGCTTCTAAAATGAAAAGATATTGAAGACTGGTGCTGTAAACGCATCTTACAGTCTACTTTCAAGAGAAATTTATCTGTCTGACCAAGTGGGCAGCAGAAGAACTCAAATTCAGGCATTTTCAGTTTCCTTTCTGTTTTTGTGATGCTCAGTTACTCTGTGTACATCCATTAAAACTTCTAAAAGAACTATTAGAGTCTTTCAAGCCGATTCACACACACTACATACTCACCACTTCACATATGTGGCACAAAGTCTCTGCTGGAGCGGAATATGGTCATTATTTAAATGGAATTCAGCAAACTTGCCTAACAAGTCCCCCCAAAAGCTGTACCTAATAAAACTTGTCATATCTAACAAAAGCTGTATGAGAACCCAGGGAGCTGCACTTCATATCACTGTTTAGTTTTTATACGGACAGAGGAAATGACAAACCTCCTCTCGCAAAAGTTCTAGGCTCTTAAGTTGAAAGACAATGTCCCAAACTATATTTTAAGATGCTTACTTTGAGTTACTTTGACGAAAAGGAGACACTTCCCATCCTGCTATCAGTAGCACAATAAATGTTGGAAAGATACAGAGAACTAGTTACAATATAACCTCTGAGTTGGTAGGAAAAAACTGCATAGCTGGTTGAATAAAAGCCAGCGTTCAGAAATGATACGGCTGCCTTGATTTTAGAATTTCACTTGTTTCTGAAACACTTCATTGCTAATCTGCATAACCCAAAAAGACACTACATTTGACAGATGAGAACACCATTTAAAAGAAAAAAACCCAGCAACTGACAATAAAATAGTAGTGGTATGGAAAAAAGAAGCCAAGGCTAGAGAGCAAAGTAAAAGAGATAACAGATGCTTTCCCTACTTTAAAAAGGTTGTGAAATTTAATAAATTCATTTAAACCACTACAAAAAGCTGAACACAGTTATTTTAGTTTTGCTGACTTAATCAGAATCTCTTTAAACAAAACAAGAAATGCTTTAGTACTGAAAACACCAAGAAAATTTAACACTTTGGTTTATTTTCTTTATCATATGTATACAGGAATTGCTGTATTGAGTCAGCACCCCATTTCTGATGATGACTAAAGGCAGATAAGTAACAGTAGAGCAGAAATACAGGGCAATTACAAAGGAATACTTCCTAGGTATAGTCTATATACCAAAACAGCAATTTGTGAATCTAAGATTTTTTTCAGCTACGGGCAATGTCTTTGTATTAAAGTTACGATTTCCATTCATTAATTTCAGTGCATTTTGAACACCAAACTGTTTGACACTACTACATTTTAAGGCAGGAGTTTTGCAACTTAATCGTGGCCTATGCAAACAAATAGCTCTTTTTATTTTTGAACTGTCACCTGACAACTTCACCCGATATCCTGTAATTCTTCTCTCAAAATATCTAACGACTAGTCTTTCCCTATTTGTCTTCATTACACCACCAATGTATTTGGAGGCTTCAATCATCTCCTCCTCCCATGTCAGTCTTCTATTTTTCAGGCTCCCTTTTTGCTCCTCACAGGGAAGGAGTTGCACAGTTCTTGTCATCCTTTCTGTTCTTCTGTTTTTCTGGGTTTTGTGTATTATCTTAGATCAGAAAACAGCACAGAGTAATGGGAATGGAAAAAATATATACGTGGTTTTTTAATCCATCCTTAATTTTTAACACTGTTTCTGTGCAGTTTTTGCTGGATTGTTGGTTTTTTTTCGCTTGCTATTGAGGTTATGTTTTCTTAGATCTACCTACTATGTGATATCTAGTAAAAAAGGCTAACTCTAAGAGAACTAGCTGAAAATATTTGAAAAGGTTTTCAGAAAATTTGAATACGCAGTAAAAATAGCTAGGAAAGATACAAAACTTGGACAAGGACATCAACTACCAACTTGTGGAGGTAGGTAAACTGAGGGAACAGTAAGTCGGTTCTAATTCAGTCATCTATCATCCAAGCAATGAGTGAAAGAACACTAAAATTCAGGCAGTGAATCTGACTGAACTGTAGCAGAATTAGCTCCAGTAAAAGCAGAAAGTCTATGATGTCTCTGAAGACAATTTTGCTGGAGACACACTAAGGCCAGTAAAGTCACCTGATCTTTGTTGGACCTTTAACTCTTGCCTATGAAAGGAGGCGAAATGGAAACACATATCAGCTTTTGCAACCATTGTTTTGCTCTGGATGTGCAAGCTGAAAAGATGGAGACCAGTCACTCCAATCCTGAAATACTTCCGTAATATTTTCTTGAATGCCCCTTTCACAAGGTAGCAGTTTAAATAAGTTTATTATGGCCAGAGTTTATGTAACATGGATTACCTACAGGTGGATGCAGCAGCAGTCTGCTCAGTTGAAGAGAGTAGCTGCTTTATTGCAAGCTTGAAGGTTTTGCTCCATCCTACTCTAGACCAAAATACACAATACTGCTTGGAAACAAAGTCACCTGAAATGAGTAGGAAGACAGCACAATAGTCAACACCTCTGAGTTCAACCATTCTGACATGTAACCTATATGTAGACTGCAGAGTCTGTGGACTTCCAAGTTCCCCAAACACAAAAGATAGCAGTGCAGCTGGAAGAAAATTAAAAAGGTAACTATGCCTAATAGTTGTCTGGATTTTTCCACCAATTATGCAATTTGAGGGCAATCTGGGAGAGATGTCCAAATAAGCATCAGGTGAACATTTGGACGACAGATGGTTAGAAGTCAAGCCGGTAGTCATCTCATCTGCAGTTAGGTTGAAGAGGTTATCACAGTAGATGTTCCCATATGTCCCACAGACAAGGAAAGTATTTACTAACACATGGTACTGAACAGCTATACACTGAGTTTTTCAAGGTCTCGATATGGTTCAGGAGGGATGCTCTGAATGTGTGGACTCCCAACCACATTTTGTGTGAGTACACACAGTGTGAGCACACATATAAATATTAATCTAAAGAGAATTTCAAGTCTGCTTTTGTAAGATATAATTACTAATTCAAAGTAGAGAGTTAGAAAGCTGTATAATTACAGGAAGTATCATGAGAGCGATTGCTGTCTATACACAGTGAGGCTTCTGCTCCTCCCAATTTAAGTACAGTTTTAAAAGGTGAAGCATATTCATACCTCTAATTGAAAGCACTGAAACTGTTTCAGATTGTTATCAGTGACTACATACAGATCACATATCCTCCACAACTTTTTACTTCTTTAAAATTATACTTGAAATTAAGTTGAAAGAGAAATACAATAGCGGCTGCTCCATGTTACAAGCCCGTGAAGAGTGAACTGACTGATACATCTGCGTTGGGCATTAATTCAAATGACCCATCATGATTACTTGATTGTTGACACACAATCATTTATTGATATGACTGGTGATCAGAAAGTTGTTTGGATTCAGCACAGAAGGTGCGTAAAAAAGGAATGCTCCCCACCCCCGAGGCTCTCCACCAGCATGATTGAAAGCGGAACAGAGTCCCGATACACATCTCTCATCGAGGGAAAAACAACCTGCAGAGTGCTGTGGAACAGTCAGAATTCACAGAAGGGAAACCTATTCCAAAGAATCACACAACAGTGGCATAACTGCAGATGAAAAGGACCTTTGCGGATCATCTAGTCTAATGGTCTGCTCAGAGCTGGTCTAACCTCTGAGTTAGGTCAGCCTGTTCAAGGTCCTTTCCAACTGCATTCTGAATCTCGGAAATGATGGGAGATTCCACAGCCTCTCTGGCACCTGGTTCCTGAGCTTAATCACTCTCACCATTAACTTTAATTTTCTTTTCTATCCACTCAGAATTTTCTCTGTTACAACTTGTGTCTATGGCGATTGTCCTTTCACTGTACGCTTCTGAGAAGAGGCTGCCTCTGCCTTCTCTAGCAGGTCTGGCATTTGAACTTCACAACCTGCCAGGCCTTCTCCCCACCTGAACAAACCAGAGAATAAACTTGCTCCAGTCAGTACACTAGAGCACTGACAAGGAAATCTTAGTTCTTAACACCAGTCAAAACAAATTGTAACCTGACAATTCCAGCTCTGCTAGTACATGAGGAAATATGGAAGAAATTCTGAGATTATTCACCTTCCCTACGATGAAGAAGCATTAGTGGGTTATAAAGGCAGCTGTTCTATAGCCTCAACTCTTTGGGTTTTGTTCTTTTTTTTTTTTTTTCCCCCATTATAGAATAGGATACCATAGCTGGGAGTCAGCACAAATTTTGAAATTTTAATCTTTAAGGATTGCAGACCACAAAGTTTTTTTACATAAAAAAACCCTTGTCCAGCAACAGAACACTCTTTGAATGGAATTTTTTCTTGGGGATTTCTCTAAGTAGAAAACTGTGCAAAGCACCCATGGTTTAACTTCTGATCGTGTGACATAAGGTTTACTAAACAGCTTTTCCATGTAATCTCCTTATAGTCTCTTAGTCCAGCTCTTTGGTCCTACAAAATAAAAAAAGCTACCTGTGGAAATTTAAAACATCCCCCAAACTGCTTTGGTTTCTCTCTATCACAGGTGAAGATGTCAACTCTGCAGGCTGGATTTCAAAACTGGATAAGCAATTTGGCTTTTTTATTAAAAAACAAAACAAACAAACAAACAAAAAACACCAAACAAAAACAAACAAAAACCAATCCACCCCCCCCCCCCCTCNTCCAGGGATGATGACTCAACCACCTCTCTGGGGAGCCTGTTCCAATGCTTCACTACTCTTTCCGTGAAGAAGTTCTTCCTAATATCCAATCTGAACCTGCCCTGACGCAACTTGAGGCCATTCCCTCTCGTCCTGTCGCTAGCCACTTGGGAGAAGAGACCGACACCCTCCTCACTATAACCTCCTTTCACGTAGTTGTAGAGAGCGATCAGGTCTTCCCTCAGCCTCCTCTTCTCCAGGGTAAAGAGCCCCAGTTCCCTCAGTCGCTCCCCATGAGATTTCTTTTCCAGTCCCTTCACCAGTTTTGTTGCCCCTGAAAATATAGGGTCTCTTCCCATGTCAGGATTTAGAAATAACTGGGTAGGATACTGATCCTAATTTGTGGTAAAAACTGAGCATGTCTGATGTAAGCACAATTTCATTTATTTGTTGTTTTCTTGTTTGTTGCATGTAATGATCACTTTTAACAATAAGGCAGCAAAAGAACACTACTGGGACATTCTAGCCTCTCTGGATAACGTACATAACCTAAACTTAAAAAAAAAACCCAAACCAGCCAACCAAAAAAAAAAACCAAACCAAACCCCAAAAACCAAACCCACACCAAACCAACCAACCAAAAAACCCAAAGCAAAACAAACCACAAAAAACCCAGAAGAGCAAGATGCTGACTTTTATGTGCAACTCATACACTCAGTTCTAGAGAGTCACTTTCCAATAAATGTACTAGCAGCCTGTCTATTCTACTTCTGTGCGGTAGTTATAGTATCCTTGTCTTCATTAACGCCAGAGGAATATAAACTGTACTGTTCTAGCACACAGAATGCCATTACTTCATACTTAAGGTATCTTGTATCTCCATGTCCAGAGGAACAGGGCACATCTGTCACAGTACCTGCCTAAAATCACAATTAAATTGAATACACCATGAGATTGTAATAACACGACTGGAAAGAGGTCACCTACCTTTCTGCTTCATGATGACCTCAAAAATTCTGTTTACTCTAAATCAGTCTGACCATTTGGAGGAAGGAACACAGCGGGTAAAAAAACCTTTGCTGGTGGCAAAAATACCTACCCTAAACAAAGGCCAGTGAATCTCCTAGTAAAACAGCTATCTATTAAAGAATCAAGATGAAAGTGACAAAAAGGGATAAACAGAAGAGATGACATCTATCCTGAAAGGACTCTTAAGGCAACCCAAGTCGTAACACCCCACAGCATAGGCGGTCTCTTACCTGAGCTGGTGAGCACACTCAGGGGACTGCTGGAGGAAGTGAGTGCAGCGGTACCACTTGGTGTATTCTGAGCTGCACTGGCTGCAGCTGCTAATGCAGCCAAGTTCTGTAATTGCATCGCATTCAGTCCTGCAACACATTGAAAAATGCATAGTTTTTCCTGTAATAGTCACCATCATCCAAGCTTAACAGATCTAGCAACCTCAGCACATCACAAGGGAGTAATTGGAAGGAGTTAAAAAACAACAGGCTTAATACTAGTTACTGATCGTTTCTACATTGCGATTCCTTGTTATAACCAAGAAAGTTTTTCTTTGCTCAGATAAATGAGTTTCGGTAAAAGACCAGGTAGTCATGATCCTAGATGTAGACTCCAGAGCACAGAAATTTTCAAGCAGTGTTTTCTTCAGTCACAAAAGCATAGTAGCTTTAACTGAGAGTTAAGCCAGGGTCTGACAGCTCCTCTGCAAGCTAGAGAACTTGTCCAGACACAGGTCAACAACCTCCTCTTCTCTTGTGTCCCTCCAATCTCTTCATATGGCAACAGCAATAACTGCAGAATTCTTTCAATAAAGCCTGCACACAACAGTGGCCACAAAGTCACACCTTTAACCCACCATCAGCTGAGTATCAGCATGTTTTGTTTGGTCCCCTTGGCAGCCAAGAAGCAACCATCAGTTGTGAGACAATGTTAAGCTGCAACTCCTGACCACACAGATCAACCAAACTATGCATAGGTTGGTCAGCTGGTCAAACAAAGGTGGTAAGGAAAATGGGAAACATCAGGCATGTTGTGGGTAAGCAGCCAGGAATACTGCAGGGGGAGGAAGGTATCCCTGTGTTGATGAACTTTTACTCATCTGACTCACCTTCATTTTGAGTCATAATTTTTGAATGAAACTGAGTACTGAAACTGTAGACTGCCCTCTTTTCCTGCCATGGGACTGTCATTGGTATTGATCATCTTCTGAATTCTGTATTTTAGTCATCCTTTGGTAGGCTAGCTTCATTCTTCCAATTCTGCCTCTCTTTCCTTTTCCCTTATTTCCCTTTTTTCTGTCTACCTTTGCTTATTCTAATAATTCCTCCTCTCTTCATCTGACTTCAGACAATCCCTAGTAATTGTTCCCTACAAAATTAAAACCAAAATTAATCACTATTCATGTAACAACATCAAAACGTCCTAGACATCTGTAGCACTTCATCATTTGGATGTTTAGTAAGTCCTAGGTGACAAAGCACGTCTCAAATGATTAAAGTCTCGGTTTTGTAATTTAAGTATGTAAACAGATAACATAAGAATGTGACAATGCAGTATAAACTATTTATTTTCTAAGAACCTTCTACTACCTTTAGCATAGTTCATTTGGGGATTTTTCTCTTTTTTCAATTACTTTCTCTTTGTGACAGGGTCTGTTTCCCTAACCACATTTAATGCCTGAAACAAGAGGATTCTGCCTTATTTAGATTCTCAAGGTGAAGAAGTTAAAACCAGAAAGGTGTATTTTTTGTTTTTACTGTGCTACAGAGGGTTAAAAATGCAAGCATTGGAGCTAGTGAAGAACAGAGCAGCTTGCTTCCTTTCTGTAGCAGTTTGGCACGTGTGCACTGCACCTGTCCTCTTGTCATCACATTGTTTTCCCATCTGCTTTCAAACAGGGTCAAGATTAAATTTTGTCTACAAAGTCTGATATAGTTTGGGATCTAATTACCTACTTAATTTTTCTTTCTATGAATTTCAAGAAAGGAGATCGTCTGAGATGTTAACAGGACTTTGAATCTAAAACTCTTTCTGTGAAGAATCACAGACTTGGAATAATTCTTTCAAAACACCATGCAACATACTATTTACAAGTCTGAGTTCTAAATATTTATGGTGGGTTTTTTGTTCTGTTTTTGTTTGTTGTTTTTTTTAAAAACAAACACAAAAAAACCCGCAAAAAAACCCCAGACAAACAGTGAAGACAGAATTACCCTGGAAACTTCGCAGACAACCAGAGCTAGTTAGCCCCTTTCCCCTGCTCCAGTCCTTATCGTAGTAACAATTGACATGACCTGCTGTACTGTTTTTCTCCTTTGGGACCACTTGCTTTTGACACAAGAAGGGGAAAACACAGTATCGTGCACATAAAATATATTGTAGATCACCACCACACAGGATAATAGTGAAACTAATTTAAAAAAAACAAACTGCTTTTGGCAACAGTCTTAAACCTAAGAGCTCTGAAGAGGTCTAACATGAAAAGAGTAAACATAAGCAGCTAAGGTTAGAATCAACCTCAACTGTAAGTCTAAGTTCTTAAAATCGAAAACATGACACTTCGCAAACGCTTGTAATTGTTACTGATGGGTGCACCAACGCAAGACAGATGTACAAGGACACTTTACTTTCTTAACACTTTTATGTCAGCCTCTGCACAGACAGGGCATGTAATATTGTGAACATGAATACAACTCGAGGAGGCAATTTTAAAAGCCTAAAAGGCTCAGTATTAAAACCAAAATCGTAGGTTTTCTGCCAGCAAAAGAATTCAGAGAATGTGGTGAATGGAGTTACACTTGTTTTATTATTCTCCACTCTGTGAAGACAGAAGGGACAATCAGTGTGCAGCCCCAGTACAGCTATACTTAGTGAATACTCTGACTAGCAGTCCACAGCAAGGAATTTGGCTCATATCTATTAAGCTGATATTTCCGTAACAGCAATGGCATAATCAACCGTAATTCAAAGGAATTAAAGAACCTGAATGAAGGACTAGTTCACATTCCTACCAACACTGCATTTTCAGCTGTAATGTAATAAGAACAAAGAATTCAAAACGGGAAACCTAAGCATCCATTATCACTGAAACACACACATCAGTGTTTACTTCAAAACACAATGCTTCACATACACATCTGTTCAGATGAAATCAAATATACAGAGCCATCCTTTTGTACCCATAAAGGAAGATAATTTTAAATGCCAGAGGGAGGGGAGATTACCAACATACTACAACTTACCTTGGGAATAATGGTTAACTAAGATTAAGAAGGAACATCCACACCTGTAGCAGAGGATTTGTGTCATTCCAAAGGAGTGGGTAAACTCAGGACTACCTATTTCAAATGAGGTTAATGTCTAGAGCCTTTTGGCTCCTTTCTCTACCCTCCTCCTCTTTTCTTTGGCACTGAATTTGTCTTCTGGTGGAAAAAACTCACCTCCCATTGGGTGGAGGCTGCTCAATGTGTTCAGGTTCCCAGATGACGCAGCTGCTGTCTGCTGAAGGAGCTGCAAATAAAGCTAGACATTACACCAAAAAACAAAACAAGAGTGAGAGTGAGGGCTGGCTCCGCTTCTGGGAGAAAATGCATCACACCACAGCCAGAGCGCCGTCACAAAAGGAATGCCCACTGCCCATGCACATCATAGCAAAGCGTGAAGAGAATTCCCCTTACACAACACAGCCAGAGCACCACCATAGTGAAAATCCACGCTGCCCATGCGTTACATTGCGGCCAAAGCAACAGTACAATGCTTTCCTCACCCAACAGAATCAAGGTGTAGGCAAGTTTATAGCTAACAGACCAAGACAAAAATAGTAGAACCAGTAAAGAGAGAGAGAGAACTCCTATTCAAAGCACCTCAGACAGGATTGCTACTCCTCAGGATATACTACCTCAAGCCAGACTTTACAGCTGACGCTGCCAGCATAGGACAAATGGCAAATGCCATACCAAAAAACACCCCTCCACTTTCCTTAAGCACAGAAGCCATGAGAGAAATTTCAAGCCTCAGCTCAGAAACTATTTAGAGGGATTTCCTACTCCTTTCTCCATTAACTAGGTGTTGTTATAAAAAAAATAAAAATCCAATCTACTAAACCTAAAGCAGTAGTAAAAGAAAGAATGCCCCCACTTTAACAGTACACCATACAAAGAATGAGATGAAATTTTCCTTTTCTGTTCTCCAGATCTTATGTTGCATGAATACAGTTCTCAGCTCCTCTGGCAACCCACATGAGCCAGAGCGCATCAGTTTATGAAAAGTTTGCCTCTTAGGCACCCAGCAAAGTCAACTAAAATCAGTGACAAACAGTGGACTACCTTCTATCGTGTCATTTTTGCTAAAGAGTAGTTTCTCTCTATTTTCCATAGGGGGCGTGGGGGTGGGGTGGGGTGCACTGCGCTTTTCATTTGGTTTGTTTTATTTACTCTGCACTATCAGCTGCTTGGCACTTCCAACTTGGTCACCCTTTCTATTTGGACAGCACCAAGTACTGTTCTGGGTTTCACTGGAAGGGGATGAGAGAAATAAAAGCTGAAAAAGGAAAAATGGAAGAGGAATACAAGAACTATACCATCAGACATGAAAAGGTGATTTATATGGGTAAAACACTGAGGCCATACGTATGAAGAAAATTTTCCCAGCACAGAAGATGGAAAAAAAAGGTTTCAGTAGTTAGGGCTACAGTCATGGGGGTTGAAATCCTCACTTAAATGTATCCTGACTAGCTGTGAGTACATAACTTCACTTCGGCCTCCTCATCCACAAAACAGAGATTAAGAACCCTGCTCCTATCTACCAGGAGCCTTCCATAAATGAATACATTAAACACTACAAGACAGTCAGACACTGTAATCCCAGAAGAGATGAAAAGAACCCAAATCAGAAACTCACTGCTAAGTATTGGGGTCCAAGTGTGTTGAGACTAGCCAGGTTTCCCCACACTGAGGCAGCACTGATCTGTTGCATTTGTTGCTGGAGTTGCTGAGCAATTCGTTTCTGCTCTTTGTCCTTCTGCGTGTCTGCAAATTTTACCACAATGGGAGAAGAGCAACCCTGCAAACAGCAATTCAAACAATTACATACTTGCTATCCCGAGCAGTGACAAAATACAGCATTAAGATCCAGCCACTGGACTGGAAGCATTCCCCTACCCCCACATGCCTATATACTTTTTTTTTTTTTTTCAAACAGCATATTGCATTAAAGGTTCAAAAATCTCATTTGCTTTTCATTCTATTTTGTATTTTGGTATTTTCTCTGTAGATGAAGTTTCTATCTCGAGCTCTAAAAACAGGAGCAGAACAAACAAAAAGGTCCAGGAGTCGTATTTACGAAGAAACACATACTTTACTATTCCCTGCTCTCTAGTCCTCCAAACTCCATAGTGCCTGCCTGACAAATTACATCTTCTCCTGATACCCTCTAACTTGTTTTACCTCCATGGTTTGTGCTTGATGCATTGCTTTGATTGCTGTTTGTGCCATGGCTCTTGTTGTAAAAGTCACAAATGCACAACCTGGGGCAAGAACAAAAAGGAACCAAGTCATTCACTACATCTGTAATTCCTGGGATGAATAAAGAAACGAAAATGCCCACGGGGGAGGGGGAGAAAGAAAGAGTTGAAATGCCACCTTGAGTTGCAAAAGGCGGCATTCAGAGGAGAACCTCGAACTGTCACAAAAGCTTCCTGCTTACCTCGGCTCAGGCCATCTGGGCCCCGTAATATCCTGCATTCTTCAATCTGCCCAAAGGGGGAGAACATCACTCGGATATCATTTTCATTGCACTTCTTCGATATCATTCCAATAAACAACTTCCTATCTTCTACTGCTAAGAAATCAAAGGATAAGAGCAAATATGTGCTTATTAGATCTTATTTTGTCAAGTTTTCTCCATCAACTGTAGTTACTTCCCTTGTATTTAGGGCAGGAGCTTGTAAAAACAAGACTTCCAATAATGGAGCCTCTTCAGTTTAAGAGGATGTATACAAGATATCTCAATAAACCTGAAGGATGCCCGTTTTATGTTTACATTTTGCTGACTGCTTCTCCCTTGCAACCCTGTGAACTGCAAGAACATTAAAGAAAAGGAAACAATATATCAGATTCAGCACTTCTCTGCATCTCTCACATTCAGTTCCTGGTGAGTGACCGAAGACTTGTGTGCATTTTATTGGCCTATTTTCATCCTCACTCCTCTGTCTCGTTTATCTTTAGACTACCAACATACCTAACTGTATCTAAATCAGTGAGCTGCAGAAAGCTTCTTTCTAGCCTCTTTATCATGCCAATCACTTAAATTTATATCTGCCTATTTCCTCCTGCTTCTGTCTCAGCACTAAGCAACAGCAGTTGCTAAACTGGAACAGTTTTAGTTCTGTTTCAGACTCATCCATTCTGATCTGTATCAAAAGCTACTGTGCTACTGTATCTTGCCTCTAAACGCTGATGCTACTAGATACATTAGAGTTGAAGAATACCTTCAGTGTGCAGAATATTTTAAAATAAACGCTCCATAAAGACGTTCCTCCCAACTTTTTCAGTTAGTGGTTACTAATATCAGTTTAAGATCACTTAAGGGATTTGCGTGAATTCAAATCCAGAGCAGAACTTTATACCTCTCATTTTACTTCTTTAGGGATGCTAATCACCTCTGAAATATTTGCTTTTAAATGACGAAGCAAATTATGCAGAATATCGTTTGGAAATACAAAACAGTTTGCAAATACAACATTCAGCACCATATAAAATATAAGATGATGAAGGCTGTACCACAATTTGAAGCTTCAAGAAAGAAAGTCTTCTCCTATTTAGTGCCGTAGTGAGGGGAAATTAATTTATTTGCTGAGTCCCCTATGGTGTTGAAGAGGAAAATCCAAATTATTCCAGCTGACATGACTTTGACTGTTAAATCTTAGTGTTGTACTCAGTTCACTTTCAAGCTCTTTGAGCAGAAAACTGCTTTCAAATCCCTTTTGAAGTCCATTTTAGTTCAAGAGATCCAGAATCCCTTTCCATAACAGCAAGTTAAAATACTTTTTTAACTGATGCCCTCTTATTTATATTTTCACCTACACCTTTTACTAAAACTGATACAATCATATAATAGCCTCAGAACTCTCACCCTAAAATTCCATTACATACATTTTCTTCTTTCCCAAGATATTCGTGTGCGTATAATGCAAGAACAATCTTAGCTTTGAGAACTTATTGTGTTCTCCTCCCAACACCACTTCAAAAGAATTACTCCTTTCTAGATATATCTGCACAGAAATGTATTCTGTATACACATGGAGGAATTTGCTGATAGAATTGCTCTTGCTATGCGTTACCTGTATATCCCATCTTCTGTTTTTATTTTAAGATGTAAGCTTTCTGGAGCCAGAATTATCTTCTCCATGATGCAACGCTAATCTTATAGTAACTATGGCAAACGAAGAACATAAAATTCAGCCAAACCTAGGAAGGCTGAAACTGCAAGATGCTGAACACTTTCTTTGCTTATCTTGCAGCAATATATAGACACACACATTTGAGCTTATATGTACATATATAGAGTCCTTGTGAAAATACATGGATAAATGACCATTTACCCAATGGTAGATGCTAAATGTCTTAATCCATCTGAAACGGCCAATGTGCACAAATAATAATTTTTTCCACTACTGGAATTCTCAATCTCCCTTGTATATTACAAGAAGTAGTTTTCACTCCCACTTTAGCTGCAACAGGCCTTGCTTCAATTTGGTCAAGCACTTGAAAAAGCATTTCTAGATTTCATAGAATGGTTTTGGTTGGAAGGGATCTCAAAGATCATCTAGTTCCAAGCCCCCTGCCATGGGCAGGGACATCCTCCACTAGACCAGGTTGCCCAAAGCTCCATTCAACCCGGCCTTGAACACTTCCAGGGAGGGGGCCTCCACAATCTCTTCTGGGCAACCTGTTCCAGTGCCTCACTATCTTCACAATAAAGAACTTCTTCCTAATAACTAACCTAAATCTCTGCTCTTTCAGTTTAAAATCATTACCTCTCACCCTATCACTATACTCCCTGATAAAGAATCCCTTGCCATCTTTCCTGTAGTCCACCTTTAAGTACTGGAAGGCTACACCAACACTTCCAGGCCATCCTCACAGGAGAGGTGCTCCAGCCCTCTGATCATCTTTATGGCCTCTCTCTGGACTCACTCCAACAGGTCTATGTCTATCTTATGATGGGGACCCCAGAGCTGGATGCAGTACTCCATGAGTACAGAGTAGAGGAGCAGAATCACCTTCCCTTGACCTGTTAGCCCTTCTTTTGATGCAGCCCAGGACACGGTTGGCTTTCTGGGCTACACGCACACATTACTGGCTTATATTAAATTTTTTATCCATCAATATCCCCCAAGTTCTTCTTCTCAGAGCTGCTCTCAATCCACTCATTGTCCAGCTTGTATCTATGTTTGGGCTTGCCCCAACCCAGGTGATGGACCTTGCATTTGGCCTTATTGAACTTCATGAGGTTCACACAGGCTCATCTCTCAAGCCTGTCAAGATCCCTGTGGATGGCATTCCCTTCCCTCTAGGGTATCAATCACAGCACTCAGTTTGGTGTCATCTGGAAACTTGCTGAGGGTGCACTCAATCCCACTGTGCATGTCCCCAACAAAGATTTAAACCACCTTAGCACAAAGAAGAATTCACTGGATGTTTCCCTAACTGACAACATGGTTCTACCACAAGCAGCAGCAGTGGGAGATAATGAGTCATGGAATTTTAGATACATCACTTACACTACCTACTATATTGAACACACCCCTTTTTTCTTTCTTCTTTAAAAAAAAATAAAACGTGTCTCCAATTCAAGACAACTTCATTAGAAACTGTTCAACAAAAGGAAAATCCTCAACTTTGCCTATTAGCACAAATGATGCCACCAAACTTGGACTTCAGTAAAGCTTACCATTGCTCTTTTCACTGTCAGCTGGTTTCATCTGTATAGGATGGTGCATCTGTAACATAAAAAAATTTAATCCTAGATGCATTCACTTTATATTATATGAAACACATCCCATAAGAATTGTGGAAGAATAAATGGTAGCCTAAATTGCCTCTACAGAAATGCATATGTAACAATACATAAATTCCTAGAAGAGAGAAAACCTTTCCTAATGATATGCCATTACTCCTCTTCAGAGAGTATTATGGGAGCCACACCCACTCACTTCACTGCAATATTATTCTCCCACATGCTCCAAAATTCCCTTAAGATCTGTTATCATACAATTCTCATTTCATTGCTCTTTTGAATAGTTCTTTTAAAATGTAATTTGAGGGCAAGATAACATCTATTTGTACACCAGTGGTGCCAGAGCTCAGAAAAACAAGATAGAGT
This sequence comes from Psophia crepitans, assembly GCA_013399095.1. Classification (NCBI taxonomy): domain Eukaryota; kingdom Metazoa; phylum Chordata; class Aves; order Gruiformes; family Psophiidae; genus Psophia; species Psophia crepitans. Next base: position 400,658 of record VWZZ01004290.1, on the reverse strand, counting down.
TGTGACAAAAGCATGGCTTTTCTCTTACCCCTGGGAGGATCTTCATGTTGTGAAGGGCATTCTGTGCTTCCAGTGCAGCTTTACGGGTATAAAATGTAACAAAACAGCACCCTGCAATTGAAAGAAAACGCTAGCCATGAAAGAACACTATGAATCTTCACGTACTGTACAGAAATTTCAAGTCCCACTTCTATCCTTCCAATGCAAAATGTATGACAAGAGGTTAGACATCGAAATAAGTAGGTACTACTGACCGTTGATTGTTCAAAAAAAGATTTCTAAGTGTAATAAACCAGGATACATTCAGATCAGATCACCAATACACTACTGAAGCAAAGGTTTACATACACCTGCCTACTTCCATTATCAAACTCAACAATTATTTGCTAGTACCAAAAACTTACCTAGTGTCACAGGAAATAAGATCCTGTATATAACTAAACTGCAAATCCAGGTACAGCATTTGGTTAGGATTTGATGTACACAAGTATGTTATGTACAAATGACTAAGACCTCAATTTTATTATTCTGTCTGAAACTATATCACTTCTAGCAACATTTTAATCATATCATAGCATCACAATGATGCTCTGGAGCAACACAATATTAATTTGATGTTCTGCTTTGCAATTATAATCCATGTTCTTCAAGCATTCCCATCACTTTTGAGCTCTAAAAAAAAAAAATTATGATTTTCCTCAGCCCAGCTAATGACTGGATCACAGTCCAACAGATGCATACACTTACAGACTGTAAAGCTTGGGCTTGCATGCACACCGCTCCAACACACAGGGATGTTCAAATAAGCAAACAGCTAAGACTGTAACTTATATGAAAGCAGTTGAGACCCCAAGCCTCACATGGGAAGTACAGAAACTCTCACCTTTGCTTTGAGGAGGGTTTTGGCTCCTGTCCCTCAAGACATTTATTTCATAGACAGCACCATACTGTTCAAAAAGTTCTCTTAGATCCTTCTCACACCAGCTTCGTGGGACCTGACCCACAAACATCTTGATAGCATCTAGATCAGGTTGGTCTGGGTGATCCAGTGTGCCATTCATTTTCTTTGAGCTAAGGAAAACAAGAAGGAATTTCTTGTTTATATCTTTCCAGAGATTCTAGATGCTATTGCAGCTAGAAGCAGCATGCTTACAGCAAGAAAAAAAATATCTATACATACATAAGCGTGTATGATTAAAATATGCATATGAAAAGATACTCTTGCACATTCCCAGTCCTGCATACCAGAGAATATTCAGAAACATCATTCACATTCATTGGCAAGCTGTGTACTTGGAAACCAAACACTCTCTGCACAGCTGTTTAAAACTTCTCTTAATGTTTGTTCCTATAATGTAGTCAACATCTGGGATTCAGGACATCAATCTGTTGAGACGACTGAAAAATATCACTAGTTCAACCATGTAAAATTTTACAGAAAAAGAAACCAGAACAGGAAGGAACCTAAACTCAGTCTATCCACAGACTACTGAAGTTATCAGTAACCATAGAAATTGAGAGGATAACACTTTTAGCTGTTTTTAAATGTGACTATCTGGAACTGTTTCCCAGGGTGAAGATCTATCTTAAAACAGGTACAACTGAATAGATGATAAGTTGCATTCATTAACGGTTTACAACGCAGTAACATTTTGTGAAACTAGGGAGCTTTCAACAATATTTGACAAAAAACCCCAGACTTAGGTTGTACGTGAACAGGTTGAGATTGAACAATCTATCTAGTCACAGAACCAAGCTGAGTAATGGCAGGGTGTTAACACAGAAAAAAAAGTCACTTCTTAGACTACACCACCAAAAAGTTTTGTTTATGGGAATCTTCAATGGGCTTCAAGACATTACATCTAGCCACACAAACAGTTTACAGCCTATTGATAACACAGTGTTATACTCCACCCAGCTATTTCAGTCATACATTGCTTTCTGTATTGACTCCTCCCTGTTTGCCAAGCGCAATGTTATCGGTAGTCACAGCCTGGTATACCACAGGACCTACGTCTGTGGAAGACTGACTGTAACGACATCCTATTGTAGCTATAGTGATTAGTAGGATACAATTGCTGACCAACCCCTGCATAATCTAGAAAGGACCTGGGGAGTGGAATAGTAACCATCCAATGATTTTCCCCCCCCCCCCCCCAAACTCTTTGTTGAAGAATACAGGTAGCCTTCTTCCAGAGCTGTCAGCTCTCTTCAACTCTGCTTTTTCCCTTTAAAGATAGTATTTGGGCTTATGAACTGCACCTTACAGTAAACAGTGTTTCTCTCTCTTTCCATCTGCAATCATATTGCCCCCCTCGAATACAATAATAAAAAAAAAAAGAAAAATTCCAAACCAGGTAATGTTTAGTTATTTTCCCCCTCATGCTGCTGTTCATAGCCTAAGAAAAACCAATGAGAGGGAAAGCTCGTAATTTTACAGCTGTATGAATAGACCTCAGAAATAACAAAGCTTCTAGTAAGAAGGGAAGGGAATCTTCATAAATTCTTTTATTCCTCTACCTTTCCACTCAAAAAGGGTCAGCACCTCCCCAAATAGCCAAGGCAAACGATACCTTTTACAAAGGAGTAAATTACTTCTTTTCATTCAATGTCTTTTCACTCCAATTCAGAACAACTGGAAATCATTTACCCTCTTTCCAGTAATAATTTTCAGCTCTGCCTTCTATGCCAAGGGTAGCTTCAAGAGCAAAGCATGGCTCCTGTTAACTGGGCAACTCTTAATGTGGCCTCAACAGTATTCAAGGAATCCTTCATATCTAATTAAAAAGTTTAGTCTGGAGTCATTAATAGGGAAACTGTTCTCCCAGCAATTGTTTTAAATAACTGATCTTATAATTATAGCAGCACCTGTAGCATACTATAAACAGTACTGCCAAATAGCTTCATCCCCAAAGTTATCAGATCATTTCCCCCTGCTATCCAGAATCCAACATCTATTGTCAATGCCCACTAGGATTTCTTCAAGAAAACAAAACTTCCTGCTTTCCTATCCCTCTCCCCCCACCCCTCAAGGGGAGTTCAGCAGACAGGAGAGGCTTCAGAGACAGCAATTCCAACTATCACTTTAGTTATAAACTTAGACATGAAGGCAAAATACTTACACAGGGCTAGCATTCAAGGAGCAATGGTCCACCATCATCTCTGGGAGGAAATCCAACTTGAACGCAGCCATCACCTCAGTCTGTGACAAACTACTAACACTAAATTAGTGTATTGCCTAACCCCAAACAACACCACTTCCAAAAGTCCTGCAGGTCTTAACACTCAGCCACACAAAAAAACACTCAAACCACAGAAACAGAAGCTCAGGGAGACCAGCAATAGACACGACAGAAACAGGCTGGACTGGGAAAGGGACATGGAATCCCAGATTAAAAAGGGGATGTGACCATGTGAAGGGAGGCTCAGCTTAAAACACAATGAAAATGCTGATGCACTCTGCTTGTTTTGTGCAATTTTCCCTGGCGAAGCAGTACTGAGTGCACTGTCAGATAAACAGTGTGTCAGATCCATGAAGATAGCAATGGGTAACAGAGCAGAAAGAATACAAACTCCAGTCTTTCCATTCCCAACTAACTCCTTGCCTCCCAAAATGGCAGTCCTAGGCCTTGAGGTTCAGACAGGCACTTCCCGTATCACCACTGGGAAGGCGTGCAGTCAAAAAGTTCCTTCACCATAAATACTTTCAATGGCTGATCTCACTCTTTTCACTTTGTGCGCTATTTTTGACACACTCCTAACTTCCAGGGAGAAAAATGCCAACTAAAACATTTTTTTGAACCTGTCAAAAAAAAATAATCAAAGCTAAGAAGATTTGATTACTCAAAAATTCCTTAACTACCACAGACCATCAAAACCTACTCCTTTTATAGGAGCAAAACATCCATTGTTCTGGAAACAATACTTTGCCCATCATGCATCTATAAATCCAGAGATATACAGAGTCTACAGATTATAAAGAAAAACAGTGATTTGTTGAAAACTGATTTATAATCTTTGAAAGCACTGATCAGAACACCTCAGCAGCTTCATCATTAAAACAGGAACAACACGTTGAACAACTGTCAAGTGTATTTATACACACAGCACAGAGCTCTTGTTAAATCTCCAATACCCAAACTAATGGGGAGATAAACTGGATAATACTGCATGCATTAGGAGATGCAGAAATATTTGATCGCAGAGACCGAATGCTGCAGAGGCAGCTGGGTGTGCCTGAGCACTCCAGGAGGGATGATGAATCCAGATAAGCTTTATGTATACGGTCAATATAACCACAAAATAAACTCTTAGAGCATCAAGGAATGCATGCTGTGGCAGCCATGATCACTTCTTTCTTGCCTGTCAGAAACTGCAACATGTACTTGCAGTTATTTAGACTGGTCAGTATATACAGCTTGCTTTATGCTTGCACAGTTACAGCACATCAATTATTTTTTTCATAAATAACCATTTCCAACCTCTAAAAAAACACCCCAACATCTCCAATCTTCTGCCTACAGTGAGATTAATTAACAGGTTATTAAAAGGAGTTAGGCCTCATAATACAAAGAGATATATGCATGTTACTGCAAAATAAAAGAGGACATGAATTTAGCACACATCAGATATTTAACAGTAATTACTTCATGCATGCTCCTACTATGTGGTAAATGCAAGAAAACTTATTCTTTAATGGAAAAGGTGTAAGCTACCTGCTAAGCACCACTGTTACGGGCATGCAAACAGGCAGTAGGAAGCACATGTCAGTTTACTAGCTTTCAGTAAATTGTTTGTATCTACCTTCAGACACATTTTACAGGCCTCCCACTCGAAAAATGCCATGTTATGTAAAACACATCATATTCAAATGCTACACTGAGCCTGGAACCCACTTTATGGATTTCTCTAAAATGAGCCCACAGAGAGAAACATTTCAGATTTATATAATTAGGACAGCAGAAGATACAGTGGAGTTATTGCCACTGTTCATATAAATCTACAGACCAACACTGTAAATTCTGGTCTTACCTATGAAGACCAGAATTCATTCCTTCTGGTCTTCCAGTCATCTTTAGCTTTTTTTAAGCAGCCAGTAAATTACCCAGCAGCCATGCTCACTATAGGTTCAATGAAAGATGATATTGGCAACAGATACTCTAGAAAATGGGTTTTAAAAAGGTTATGGAGATTGATTAGTTTATTGAAGAAAATCACTAAGTCATTATGATTTGATCCTACATCCATCATTTCCCTCATCTCCCTGCTCCTCAAAATGGATGTCATATCTGCTTGTTCCATTAAGACAAACCCACAACAAGTTACAGGCGTTGTCACACTGTTACACTCCATGTCAAATGATAATTAAAACCTTAGTTTTGTGCAACTATCCTGCTACATATTAATTTTTAATTCTTGTTATACTTACTCCAATTTCTCCTGTGATGTGTTCATTTAATGAACAGCACCAAAAATATTTCACACGCTGTTATGTACAATTTAGAGGAGAGGAAGAATCAATACTAGAATGGTGAATAAACGCCTAAAGGTATCTTGGCCAAGACTCAGTGCCTCGAGACACTGTACTTCTGCAGTAGCAATGGCAAAATTTCAGTGGTAAAACACTAGTGTACAAACAAGTTTAACATTATTCACTTGAAAGCATCAAGCTAGTGAAATTAAAAGACATACGGAGTTCACTTGTGAAAATACCAGAAAGAGTGGAAAAAGATGGTATTTTGCTACTGTAGAGACATAAGAAGAATTAAATGAGGAAGCAATGTTTCTTTGGAATTATAAAAAAAAAAAACCAGAAAAGCCATCCTAGCCATTGCTCACAACGATAGATACGAGAGCTAAACACACTTATTTTTTGCTCAGATGTCAAATTCCTGCTGGCTTCCAGATCCATTCTTTGACTGTTTCTATTCAAAGGATAATAGAAACAATGTCTGAAATTCCAAGCTCTATGGACTGTAGCTACACATTTAAATGCGGTGCTAATTTGACAATACAAACATTAAAAATGTCTACATTACAGATCAAATCTCACTTTTTTAACACTTCTGAAATCCTAGATTACGCTGCAGAATATATCGCTATGTATGATCCTCTGACTGCAGAATATAAATACTGAAAGTTTTGCTTTTAAATTTACAGAATTACACCACATCCTGGGGCATAAAACCTAAAACAAAAAAACAAACCCGAAAACAAAAACACTGTGCCGCATTTTCTTTCCTAAGAAAGCCTTGTTCATTTCAATGAGCAATCAGCTCTGAAAGCTAAAGATAATACCATCTTTTATTTTATACAGTCTGAACCTCAGACAACATATACAAATCTGAAGCTGAGGGACTACTGGGATGATGAGCGTAAACTATGGGAAAGGATGCAGGCTATGGGGAAATCGGACACTGTGAAGCTTTGAAGGAGACAGGTCCTAGAATAAACTTCCCCTTGTATTATCTGTGCATATCCAGATGCCTACAGTGTTGCTGAATTGCAGTTTTGTTCTTAAACAGATAACCCCTAGGTTACATGCATCAAAATACAGTAACTCCTTGTCAATATTTTGTTGTTTTATTGTTGATCAGGTAAGCATGTGGTCAGAATGTTTTCTGCCTATGTTGAAATCCAAACTGTCTCCTCATGCCTCGCTGAGTGTAAAAAGCCCCTTACCTAGTTGCCAAAACCGCAGTTTCTTCCTCTGCCAAACTCTATGACAGTTATGCACTGTGGGTACACAAATCTGACACACTCAGAATGTAGAATTTACTATTAAAATAGACGATGTTTTGGGATGTCTACAATTGAGAGTAAAGGAAATGAAAAATATTTTTTTATATAGAATTTTTGTAGAAGTTTCCAGGTGGAGAAAAAGGATAGGAACGGATGACAAATGCTTTTATCTCAGAAACAGCAAAGTTTGAGAGCGTTCTCTGATGCATTTATCTGAGAGCACGATTCCTCCATAATCTCCAGACCTAGATGGATTATCATAAAGTAGGTAAAAAAAAAAAAAAAAAAAAAATCTTATAAACAGGTTGGTTTTTTCCTCCCCTTTCTCAAAATATTTCTGGGGAAAAAAAATATTTGAGGTAATCAATACATTCTTGACCTACTTCTCTGGCTTGTGAGTGAAGTCCTGCTTACCTGTAGCCTCTACTCTAATCAATGCTGTGAAAGCTCACAAGGAATGAATCCTGAACTTCTAACTGAAGAATCCCCAGTATGCCCCAGCTCTCTGCCAGCAGATGAAGCAGCAAGTCACCCATTCCTCTAGCTTACAGGATGATGTTTTCTCTGCCTAAGCACTCTTAGAAAGGGTAAATAAAATGGCAGCTAAACTTACCTTTTTATTTGATAGCAAAGGCAAATGATTCAAAATAAATTATACAAAATCTCTTTACTAAAATGAGAGACGGTATTTTTCTGAAACGGAGATGAAATTGTGCTGAAGTGAACAAATTTGCTCTGCTAATGAATTCTAAAGAGTGGAGCTTACAAAGAGATAGATAAGAGAAACATACAGGTATATTTTCTCTTAAAGTGTTTATGGGCTTCCTCAAAAATACATGCTTCTTTTGAAAGCTCTATTTCTCTTCTTTCTGCCTTCTTACTGTTAGGCAACATTCACCCGAAACAGAATCTAGTGCCACACAGTTCACAAAGTTGTAGTTTCCTATGATCATACGGGTTAAGCAGGAGACTGACAAAGGCAAATTTAAAATTGATAAGAGGGAACACTTCTTACTAAATACACCGATAAACATTTAGTGACAGTGACTTTTGTAATCCTGTCAAAGTTTGATAGGGTTCTAGCACAAATGGATGTTCAAATGCAGGGATATGTATTTCCACTTTATTTACTGCACATATGTACAAATATCAACTGTTTTGTTGGGTTTTTTTGTGTTTTGTCTTTTTTTTAAATGGATAACTCATGAGCTATATGCATCAAGACATCACATATAAGAACTGCCACCTTTCTAGCTAACATTAGGAAGGAATAACTAAGTAACCTCGTCTTTAGACACAGACTAATCAATAATCATTAAGATTTTAGACCCATTTGTCCAATGTAGATAGTACTAGGCATTATCAGAACTAAGCCACAAACTGGACTGTGTCCAGCATGACAGTTCTCAAGTTCTTAGTAACAACTTTTTACCTTTCTAAACCAACACATCCAGTGCAAAACCTGCATGTGAAAATAGAAACCAAAGACATTGTTTGGATTAAAACCACAAAAGTTACTGTTTCTCTGTGACAACCAAGATCACAGTAAGTATATAAAGTCCTACACCTGCATAAATCTGTTATTATGAAGAGGTTCTGAACTAAGATGGTCATAAAAGACCTATCACTTGAACATGCTGTTTAAGAGACACATCAAGGGATTGCAAGCCATGGTAGGAAAGGCAGCTCTGTACCAACATGATGCAAAAACCCAAGCAACTTCCCTTAGCTCCTCAATTTCCAGATGTCGCAGGCAAACCAGGAAGCAGTGATGCTTTGGTGGGACACAGAGAACTGAGAATACTGCTTGCTATACAATAAACCTATACACTAGAGAGGGTTTTAACTGTCCTGTTAAAACTACTCAAGAACTGGACAATACGCATACTAGGTAAATGCTAATTAAAAATGCTCGGCTATTATCACCACTATGTTCAACTGCTTTAGTAAGAACATGCCA
>VWZZ01004290.1:367099-391855 GCA_013399095.1 Psophia crepitans | reverse complement strand
CCCCCCCCCCCCCCATCAAAAAAACCCCAACCAAAACCACTCCACCTCTGGACTTCAGAAAACATTACAACACAGACAGTAACTGGTATACATACTTTCCTCTCTTTTTAAAATTCCTGGCAATTGCTTTCAATATGCCATCGTAAAACCAATGAACAAATTCAATCTGTGGTATACTCAATATCTGTGTCACTCCTGAGGACAATCGCACCAAATGGCAGACAATAGCTCTGCAATACGAGAGCTCATCTACCAGAAAACAGGTCAAAATATCTGCTCAAATCTGCTAAAAAAACACCCCTGTAACTGGGTACTGCTCTGCCAATAACTGCTAGTAACAGGATACCTAAGAAGGTACCTCAGAAGCAGCTGAATTACAATCTTAAGAACCTCTTATAGCAGATGAGTGAAGTTCACAAACTTTAAGACAGTGGCCTCCAAACTCCTTCAATTTTCCTCTCATCTCCCTCAGACACATTGCCTCTTCATCTGCTTGCCTGTGAGGGGACACGAGTGTGCTGTGAATATACTGATGGGGCTGTGGGTATCAGAATTCTGCAATGCAAACAACTCACAGCTCTCCAGACAATGATTGGCTTCTCTAGGGCAGAACAGCTGCACAATGCTACCCTGAGTTTTACTTTCTTATTGCATAGCAGCAAGCTGCTAACCCAGTGCTTGATCAGCTGCAGCTGTGTCTGCTACTTCAATGATGATGCTACAAAAGGCTTGCACAGGCATTACCAGAAAGAGGAAAAAAAACGGAATAGACTGGCCATGAAACCGCCTCCTGACGATGACCTCAAACACCAGTCTCAGACCATAACTGCTGATAGCCTCCAAAGCTCTCTGGTTTGAGATTACTCAAATATCTCAAAATAATGCAAAAGTATATCACAACTATTATTTCCAGAATCAGCACCTCTTTAATTCTTTTTTATACAAAGGCAGAAACTACAAAGAACTTCAAATATCACAGTTTCAGTAGTGTCATTTACAGAATAACAGACAACTTTGGTTAGTATTTACCTGGATTTTTTCCAAATGCAGCCAGTATTTGCCCTCCCTGTTTTCAAGGATAGTACCTGTGCAGCACTAGGATAATAGCCTAGTACATTAGTACAGTAAAATAAATAAAAACATGTCCACATAAGTAAAATCTTTAAATTAAAATATTTTCCTATGAAGTCCATCTTCTCCTTGATGTCTAATTATCTCCTTTTTATATCTGTTCCCCAACGAGACTTTAAACAATTCCACTAATCTTCACAGAAATATAACAAGAGAGGTACCTGGATTGCTGTCTTTCCCTTACAGTGTAAGACATTTTCTTTTGCTAGCTTTAGACTTCAATTCTGTAATTTAAGTTCCCACTTGTGACCTTCAGAATAGTGATCTGAAATGTATATTAAATTTCTGTCTTTCCCATCTAAATTTTATTTCTATCTTGTGTGTTTCCTCATTTTTACAGACTAAGGGAACAGAGAGGGAGACAAAAAGTCAGCATTATCAGCTATTTCTTGGTGCTAGTAGGAGCGAATTTTAAAAAAAACCACCACTGCGCAGTAAAACTTCCTGTGATGCAAAAGACAACAGCAAAGGCCTGGCTGAGAAGACACTGTATGAAAGATACTAGACACAATGCAAATAAGCGGAACAAATTGCCAAAAGACCAAATGGTGAATTTGGAGGAAGTAATGCATGACAACCTATTACAGCATCTGTACTTGTAGAACAGGTAACAACAGCCCTTAATGCAGGCTCCCTAAAATAATTAATTTTGGCAAATCATAGACAAGGAGTAATCATCACATGTTTATCCCTCTTTGCAAGACATTTTACAATTAATAATTGATATAAGGAAGAAGCATTGCTGTATGAATCCCACGACAATTGTTTCCAAAGGAGAAGTATATAGGTTTCATCCACTCATTCTATGCGGACATATAAACATTAAAAACAGTAACAAAAAAAAAAAAAAAAAAAAAAAAAAAAAAAAAAAAAAAAAAAAAAAAAAAAAAAAAAAAAAAAAACCAAACAAAACCCAAAAACAAAGCCGAACAAAATAAAAACCCAAGACCCTGTAAAAAATTCAATCCTTTTATGTTTATCTGTAGGTTGGGGTGGAGAGCGGCTATAAGTAGATGTGGCATTGCTTAAGCTCTATGAGAAGGTATGCAAAATAAAATTTCCGTTGAAAATTAGTCTTTTTTTTAATCATTCCAGCAGACACACTTTGGGAAGCATTTTGAGTTTTTATTATCACAGTGCCAGAACACAACAATGCTTATATTTTGCGAGAGACAAACTATGGAAACCTTAAGTACTTAAGAGAGATCTGAAAGATCTGTAAATAGAAGGAAATTCTTGAGAAGTAGGAAAAGTGGCTTGGTCCCAACAACAGTAAGAGGAAATAAAAGCAGCAGTATGACACAGAACAGGAGACAAGGCAGGAAATGAGAGCATAAGAGGTGAGGATGTGCATTTCTATTCTGTGAAAGGACACAGAAAGGAGACAGGATGGAACATTTAAGGCAGCATCATGGTTTGAAGAGTAATCTCCCCCCCTTTCTTTTTATTGACTGAACTCAGACCATAAGACACATAGAATATATGGATGATAAATTACGCTTTTACTTCAATGCTTAAATTGTAGAAGAGAATAAGAATACAAATGCTTGCAAGCTCTCATGCCCTGAAAGCAGAGGTACAGATCCTTTCCCCTTTCTCTCCCCAAATGTCTCTGAGTTTATAAAAATTACCTTTTGTTTGTTTGAAGATCGGCCAGAAGTTTACCTTCGGATATTTCACCTTTTTGTGTAAGAAACAACCCTGCAAGCAATTTTATGGAACAGAATTCTTTAGATCTACTTTTTTTTACTTTGACCTAGGAATCTGCTTTCAAACAGGTCTATATTTTGCTGTCTTTTCCTATACTACAGGAATCTACAGCTCTGTACTTCGTCCGAAAGATGCACTGGAAACAAACATTTTGTCACCTCTGCAATATTTGCTAGAGATTCTTAAAGAATCAACCATGCATTTTAGGTTAGGTTTTTTGCCACTAAAACAGAGCCAGAAGTTGTTCTTCTGCTAAGGAGCTGGAAACCCACTGAGTCCTGGAAAACTCTCAACAGTCTACTTGTCTTCAAGCCAAACATGCCACAAAGCACTGCAATGGGCAAAGCAACTACATTTACACAGAGAATTGCTGTGTGGTTGCATATTGGACCCAGGGGAGACCACAGCACCAGCTATACAATTCCAGGATAATACCACATATGAAGGCTGTTGTATTATCCTACACAAGAACTACAGCGAATCCAAAATGCCTTTAACCAAGGTTTATTGCAAGCAACATAGCTTGTGCACGTGTGAAATAAAACTTTAAAGAACTGGTCAGAGTTACTTTTTCTACTTAAGAAATGTAACATGTAATCTTAACTCAAAGGAACAAACTTCCTATTAGTAAATTATTTTAAAACCTTTCCTTACTGAAATGTCTTAGAATAGCAGTCAGACCCGTTTAAAAAAAAAAATCTTGCTGACGTATGATAGAGGCTTTTTTTTCTTCCCCTGTTAAGTTTCAAGAGACCTTTTGGACTAAACAAAGCAACAAGTCTCAAGTTCCATTGTCCTTTTCCGCCATCAAGAACCACCATGGAAGCTGTTTTGAGGAACATTTTAATCTCAAAATTATTGCTACTAATAGTACCAGGTACAAATTAGAATCACTTAATATTATACTATAATAAAAATTCACTCACTACTTCTCTCTCATTTCATTTTATCCAGATGAAAGCATTTTGTTGCATGTTACCTCGAGAGAGCTCAAATACAGCCCGGATCGCTTCAGGAAAGCACACTATGCAGTTAAAATGGTAAGCACTGCAATAATAATTTCTACATACTGCAACAACTTAGAACATAACACATGAATATCCCTGGCTCTTGGCACAAAGCTGCAGAGGTATAGCTCCAGTACTGTCCATGAGCAGAATGGAGGAGAACAGAATGGAATGTGGTACCCCTGGAAAGGCAAACAATTCAAGCTACCTCATACATGGAAGAGTAGAAAAGACTAACAGATGCAACAAGGGAAGCTCCAGCATCACTCTTGGCACAGAAGAAATGTGATTGATTTAGGAATGTTATTTTGTTATCTTGTCTCTAATCAAGATTGAGACTCATGCTGCGCATTTTGGACAAGCAGCCATATGCAAAACTTCACTAGCTTTTAAGCTACACATGCAGGACCATAATCAAAATGTCAGAGAGCATGTTTCTGGAAAATACCTCATTTCCCAAGCTTCGAGAGTCAAAACAGAAGTAGTACAATATATGTGCCTCAGTTTTCCTAATCAGCTAAGAAAATACAGCCATGCCTATCTAAAAATTTCCTCCTTAATCAGGTCTAAATAACCATTAGATTAGATACTATGGGAGGTTTCAACTTCAGGAAGAGCTAAGCTCAGAAAGAATGAAGAATACTCCGATGCGCAACAGTCCCTCCCTCCAAACAAATCTATAACCAAATTTACATCTACTTTCCTAAACTATAAATGGCTTTAGAAGTATTGAGGAAGAATTAACTTCTCTTATGGCAGAAAAACTGAAGTTCCTTCTAAGTAGACAAATCTACAATCTTTTAATGCCCATTTTCATCTCCATAACAAAGATTTCTATTTTGGAAAGGGGTCAAATTTGCAGAAGTTTGATTTGAACACAGACGTATTTCGGGTAAAAACAGGTAAGTTGCTATTCTTTATCACACAACATGCCTACAGATCTGTCTCAATGGAGTTTTAATTAGAGCTTACCTTCAGGAAAACAAGAGGATCACCCTAAAGGAGGGGCAGGGAAGTAAAAACAATATGAATGCTACACTGCTCTTTATTCACTAAGCATTTAAACAGTATAAAGGTTATTTTTGTCCTCCAGCAGAGTATCAGCATGGTGAATGTGGGTATTACAAGAGTTAATACAGAGGTAGGAGTTCCTCAGTCTTGAAACTGCCAATGCTCATAGGTGCTCATAGGGCACTTTTAAGACAATCGTATTTGCCAGAATAACTGTTTAATCCTCTTTGGCAAAGTGTGGCACAGACATTTCTGAACGTAAGAAGCAATCCCGAGTCTCAGTGTAAACTCTCTATTCAAAAGCTTGTCTGGTTAGAGATAGCAACTACCAGAAAAGTAGGGAACAAAACCAAGTTCTGTTTCAAAGACTGATTGATTCCTTATCTCAACAGAAAGCTGACTCCTCAATTTTATTCTCTGTACCAGACCAGAAGCAGAATGCCATTTAGTTTTATTCTGATACATCTCCATGGAGTTAATTTATGGGGTTAATTATCATAAGAGGCATTTCATACTTGGATGTATACAAACAATTTCATATACCATTATCAGATGTTCAAGAAAAGACTCAATCCTCTTTCATTTGGACATCATTCTACATTCACATTAAAGCAGATGAATTCAACTTTATATTGTTCTTCAGATGAGAAACCATAGATCTGGCACCAAATGGAAGTGTTTCATTTCATTACTTTCAGCAACCATAAACCTGATAATTATTTTGCTATTTAAAGAATCTGATTATTTTGTTATTTAAGTAATCCAGATCTATTGAATCTGGACCTGTGTTTTGTAATTGGCGGTATCCCATGAGTTTGAAAAGCTACGCCTAATCACAAATTAGCCTATCTCAAAAGACAGAAAATCTTCAGACAAAGCCACCAATATAACGACCAGTATTCTCTTTCCTATCTTCTGTCTGGTTCTAATGGAGCAGCAAAGGAGCAGGAAGGGCAAAGTACAGAGCACCAGTCATTTAGGAAAGAAGTTCAGTCTTTTGCAACACCCAGAATGCCTGGAGACAAATGCCCTCAAAGTGGTACTTCCAAAAACAGAGATCAATCACAAATTCTCTAAAAATCATTTGAAAAAGGAGGTGTTCCTGGATTTCTTAATCCAACTTTAGCTCTTTCTATTCTGATGAGTAATATGGAGAGACAGGATATCCTGCACTTTAGCCATATCAGAAAGAAAATCAAATTTGTCTTTAAATCGTTTCCAATGAATTTATGAAAACTGTAGCAAATGTCTGACCATAGTAGAAAATAAGTGTTTCTTCAGGACAATATCAAAACTCAACTCTCCCTGGTTGCCTGCAGACTAAAGCACACCTTAAGTATTTCTGCCATAGCAGAGGTGATTCATTTGAAGAGAAACAATCACCATGCTTTGAACATGGTACTAAACAAAGCAGTTACACATCAATGGTCCTCAGAAGTGAACTGAAAATCTTAAGGTGCACAGTTACAAACAGTCTGATCTATTCTTTCAGGACTCCTCTGACCACACAGTAAATCATTCCAACTTGCTAAATTGGAGAAATAACAACTTGATCACAAAAAAAAAGTTTTTTATTGTGTTGTCAACCTGATTTTGTCTACCATGCAGTCAAACCACCATGAGAACCAAGCGTAACCAAAGACACAGGACTACGCAGGTGGAAACTGAATATGAGAGGGGGAATTGTCTCAGCTGCCTGATGAAACTACACCCTTCGGGCATTAAGAAAATTGCACCAGAAGATCCTTGCATTTAGCCCCAAGCATTTTCGCACTAGACTATGTTCCTATTCTGCTGCACGTAATCAAACCAGCTGATGTCATGTTTTTAGATTTCAGTAAAGCTTTTGATACTGTCTCTCACAGTATCCTCCTGGACAAAATGTCCAGCACACAGTTTGACAAACACATAATGCAGTGGGTGAACAACTGGCTGAGGGGTCAGGCCCAAAGAGTTATGGTAAATGGAGTTACATCAAGCTGGCAGCCAGTCACTAGTGGGGTTCCCCGGGCTCCATTTTGGGGCCAGTTCTTTTTAATGTTTTCATAAATGACTTGGATGTAGGACTGGAAGGTGTCGTGAGCAAGTTTGCAGATGACACCAAATTGGGAGGAGCTGTTGATTCCATCGAGGGTGGAGAGGCCTTGCAGAGAGATTTGGACAGATTAGAGAACTGGGCAATCACCAACCACATGAGGTTTAACATGGGCAAGTGCTGGATTCTGTACCTGGGAAGGGGCAACCCTGGCTGTACACACACTGGGGGATGAGACCAGCCATACTGAGAAGGGACTTGGTGGTCTTGGTTGATAGCAAGCTGAACATGAGCCAACAGTGTGCCGAGGTTGCCAGGAAGGCCAACTGTGTCTTGGGTTGCATAAAACATGGCATTGCTAGTCGCTCTAGGGAAGCGATTGTCCCACTCTACACTGCGCTGGTGCAGCCTCACCTTGAGTACTGCGTGCAGTTTTGAGCACCACAGTGCAAAAAGGACATAAAACTACTGGAGAGTGTCCAGAGGAGGGCAACAAAGATGGTAAAGGGTCTAGAGGAGAAGATACACAAGGAGAAGCTGAAGTCCCTTGGTTTGTTCAGCCTGGAGAAGAGGAAACTGAGGGCAGACCTCATGGTGGCCTTCAGCTTCCTCCCAAGGGGGAGGAAAGGGGCAGGTGCTGATCTCCTCCCTCTGGTGACCAGTGATAGAACCCGAGGGAACGGCATGAAGCTGCAACAGGGGAGGGTTAGGTTGGAGATCAGGAAAAGGTTCTTCACCGAGAGAGCAGTCGGGCACTGGAACAGACTCCCCAGGGAAGTGGTCACAGCACCAAGCTTGGCTGAGTTCAAGCAGCATCTGGACAACACTCTCAGTTATCTGCTCCGATTTGGTTGGTCCTGTGTGGACCCAGGAGCTGGAATCGATGATCCTTGTGGGTCCCTTCCAACTCTGGATATTCTATGAAATCTGTCTCAGCCCACAGGGAGTTGTCCCTCTAATACCTTCAGGCCTTCACATACTCATTCACAGAGTACTTCAGATATGTTCTGGTCAAGAAATTACTATGAAGATATGCATTTCTACTTTGTAGTTAGTTATGTTTCTAAAATTACTAAATTAAAGACGAAGCTAAAGAAGCCTATTGACTTGGTACTCAGTCCTAAACTGTTAACACTGCCAAACCCCTCTAGCAGTGCAAAGGCAGAAAATGGCTAAGAGTTTAAGGTTCAGGGCGCATTGCTCACTGCAGTGGAAAAGAACGGTTTTCTTAATTGAAAGTAAAACCAACTTTTTCTCTAAAGGAAGCTCCAATATGCAACTGAGGGATATCAGCTGTATTTGGTTCATACCTGCAGCTACGCACCTCCCTCTAGCCGTTCCAGTCTTCTCTCTAAAAGACAAGACAGAAAACAAGACATTGAGTATTCCAGAGTTAAAGTCGGATAACAACAATCATTACAACATGAACTTCATCTTGCAAAACGCTGAGGACTGTGAAAGCAAAGCGTATTTCTAATAACAGAAGTCATCATGAGGTGGTAACAACCCTCATTAGACTCAAAAATGAACTTGCACATTTCAAAAATACAGAGAATAAATGAAAGGGTGCAAAAAAAAAAGGACAGCAAACACAACATGGCTGAAAGCAGAACTCTTGTAGCTTCCTAACAACATTCAGTGGACTTACCCTACCTGTCTGGCTTTTTGGCTCTCATGACAGAAGCAGAGTTACCACAGCAGTACCCACAATCCTGAACTCCTATATTACATTATTTTGACAGCAGCAGCACTAACAGATGACAACGAACCTGCAGATGGAAACTCTAATGTAAGATAGCATAGATGGAAATGTATGTAAAAGCTCTGAATTCAGGAACACAAAGAACTAGCAACACAAGGAGAAAAGTTATTTCTACACCTTAAATCACCAACAAGGAACCATACAGACGTTCTGTAATAGCACCTCATAAGTAGGGGATGGTACTCTGTGATTCAGGGTTGTCTTTTTGCAGATTCAGTAATTAACCCACAACACAAACTAGCATGTATTTTAATGCAAACTTCAGATTTTTTTATATGACGGTTGGGTATTTTGGGTTGTTTTGTGGGGTTTTTTTTTGGTTGGGTTTTTTTAGAAGAATTTCTTCTCTGCTTCCTCCTAGGTTATTTTGCAAAACTACACTCATGGTAGTCTAGCAGTATTTTAGAGAAATTCCAACTCCATTTATTTATCTATAGGTACCAACCCAAACACGGCATCTATCTGCAAGAAGAAAAGTTATACAAGGTTGTTTGAGATCCCATATTTTCACTGCTTTGCAGGCCCCTTCAAAACATTTGCTCTATGTTCTTCAAGAAGTGTGGGTAAGTGATCCATATCCTCTTCTAACTTGTAATACACTCACAGATATTGATCACATGTACTCAAACAGTCTTTTCCAGAAAGAGATCTCTTGAGAATTTTTATCCCTATTTTTCTAGTAATTTTCAAATGTTCTAACCTCTTCCTAATGTGTTCAATTGATTTGATAAACTATTATACCCTCTAAAGGAACACAGAATCCTAAAAACAACAAAAATTAATTTTCTTATAATACTAGTTAAGAACAATAAAAGCCAATCAATGAATCCTGAGACTCAGTTATCTGAAATGTGTATTTTCAAAATTATTAATTTATCTTTTCTGGAATATTACTGGAAACTGACTATTGGTCAGGTAACACTTTATGTACTTGTTCTGTTGCACAATAACATTCTGGATTATGAAGCTCCTACTAGTGATTCAGGCAAATATGTTACCTGAGGACACCTTCTTCAACCTCACCCACATTCTTTTGCTTTTTTTGAAGTGTAATTAAATAGTATTTGTTTATGGCCAAAAAATGGTCTCAGATTTCTGCTAGCAGGCCTGATTTCAACACATCATAGAACACAAAATTTTTGTTTTCTTCTTTTAAGCCCAATCTTGGCCAGATATTTAAGCCCTATGAAAGTTGTCATAAATGCTAAGTTGTATTTCTGTGATAATCAGCTTTCAGAAAAAACCAAATACATAGCTCACTGATCTTGGAAATGCTTAACAACATACTGGTAAACAACTTTTTAATGTTAAAAAGAAAATCTCTCCTTCACACATATAACTATGTAACACTCTAGAGAATTAATGTAAAAACTTCAATGGAACCAAAGTACAGCTAACACAGCCAAAGGAACCCATAAGTCTTGGATACCTTCGGGAAAAAATATAAACCTCACTTAATCAAAGACAAAATCCAGGACAATAAAAACTTCAGAAAGCAAGCAGCAAATCTGACAGCCACCTGTGGAAAGCCTGGGAGAACAGTCTTAAATCATATATGTTTCTTAAAACAAAATTGTTTTAGTACGGTTCATTTAATTACATGCAGAACATAAACACAGCAAATACTTTATCCAAGTTTATACATCACACAAAGCTGGCCCAAAGAATCTGACAATGGTATTTCTTCTCAGGAGAAATCAGGATTTGGACACCTGAGGTCAAGGTATATACAGCTGGCATGGTGCTAGCAATGTGTGTAGCATAGCAATTTCTGTAATTAAGTGATACGGCAAACTGCAGATTCACCCCATCCCAGCATTAGACGCTGACAGTGAACTGTTTTCACAGTTGCATGAGTGTAGGTCCTTAGTGGGGACAGCAAAATAATTAACAGCTGTAAATTGGGATGTGTCATCACAGCTTTTGTAAAGAAGATTTTTCCCAAGGTTGCCCCACAGACTGAAGTGCTGCATCAGATTCACTTCCAACTTCTGTACAAAGATGGGAGGAACTATGACACCACCTGACAGTTCCAGGCCGAAAACCAAAGGTTTAACTTTTAGATTTAACACTTAGCCCTGCCAGATCTACGAGTGACAAAATACACTCTCGCTGATGAACAAACAGTTGTAACTTTGGGTATGCAATATAATATAAATAGAACTGCAGCTGGTAATGAACACAAGTGGTTCTAGCCACCAAGTACCAGACAATGGATATGAGCCCAATAAATGCAGTAATACTGCTTTGATACTTCGTGGCAAAACTTCAGTCTCACCAGCACCCAGGACCATCGGCAGAATACCAGATCATTTAATGGATTCTGATCAACGAAATTACTGTCACAGTCAGCACTTGTCTAGACCATTTAGTTCTGCTTTCTCATTACACTTTCCAGGAATTAATGTTTGTGGGATGTCAAGATTACCATTGACAATTAAAGAGGCTAACAGATAAAATAGACCATATAGCTCAACCCCAGACATAGCCTGGCGTCAACAGCCTCTCATGTAAATCAACATTCAGTCTGGACTCACTGTGGATTTACATACTTTAAAGTTCCAATACAGCCAATATAAAATAACTATTTCTCTGGAGGAAGTGCAGGGGGGAGATAACAATGCATCAAAGAGTGACGGAGCAAGTACACTAGGTAAGTCAGATTACAAATAGGTCTATACAAATCAGGTGTAGTTTCAATTACTGTATAGCTTGGGCCACAACCCACAGAAAGCGTGTCACTTTCAAGTAAACATTACTTAGGAGACAGCAAGACACCCAGAGACAGCTATCAGAAACTCCTATAGTGCCAAAACCTTACCAAGGAAGCAGTCACACTTTCTTGTCTGGAGAAATGCCCTTCTTCTAACTGCAATCTTTACACCACCCAAACCTCTCAGCACCAGAAGCTACTTGCTCAGTGCAAGGCAACAGCTCCTAGTCACTGCGCCTGCGCCCTTTAATTTTGCAGACAGAGCTGTCAAATACAGCTTTCCTCAGTGTTCCCAGCACAAATACTAATGTGCATGCAGCCTATCTGTACAGTTAGTAAACAGACCAGCTGAATTACTCTTGACAGTGTGTTCAACTGTCAGAATGTAATTTTGTTCAACTTCAGATATAATAGGAAGAACAAAATGAAGAAGAGGTGCACATTTTGGGACCACTGCAGATTAAGACCGGGAAAAAAGAGGAAAATATTTAAAATGCCATGCTTCAAGTTACTGTAACCAGAATATCGTAAAATACTTAAGATTTCAGATATAGACCATATCTGTAAAGTCTGTTCCATGCCCAGTCAGCAATTACGGCTTAAACACTCCCAAGATTGATCATCAGTCTTACAACCCACAATGAAAGTGTGAAGAGACACACTTTGAGAATGCAAACCAATCCTATGGTCTATTGTTGAAAACATGAGACTAGGGCTTAGAAGACACGAGTTCTAACTATGGGACTGAACCAGCACTTCCTGGTTCCAAGAGTTTCCATTTGTACAGTATTATCATCTTACTTGTTTTCTTTGTGAAAAGATATTTTAAGAACTGGTGGCAGAATATATCCAATAGTAGTCAGAGAGTATCATCACACTGTTACAGCTGCATCTCAGCTGAAAACATAATAAACAACTTTGTAGAAAAAAAGTTTCCATAGAGCATCTGTCTGTTAATAAAACCCAAATAATCTCATCAACAAAAGATTTAAGCTTGCTATATCCTTCCAGATCATGGCATTAAGGGACTCGCAAAATACTTTAAGAGTTGCAAATACAGAAGGTACACATCAACACAACATTGTATTTACTTTTTGAATGAAGACCCAAAATATTCAGAAAACACACATTTATGTTTTTCTTTACAGACACTGTACACGCCACAGGAAGACCTATCAAATGTACTACAGCGTTTTATGTCTTCTTTTGGGTAAAAGATTGAGGTGTAGCAAACAGAAACAATAATCTCAGTTTAAACAGTAAACCTACTTCTAGAAGCAACACCACTAGCTGAACTCAGCCACAAGATTCAAATACAAACACTATTACTTACCTATCATTAAAGGCAAGATAAAAAAATCTCAATGGGAAAATCATCCCTGTGCAGTGTTTAGACAGAGTCTGAACAGCTCCACATTAAAACAAGTATTTTACAATGATATCATAGTACTTACAGACTTCTTTTATTTTGATTGCACAAAAGAGAAGGGATTCAAATCCAAACAGAGAAGAAAGATGTATTGCAGGTCTCCCCACTAAGATCCTCAAATGCAGTCACTATTCTGTACTATTACACCTAAAATACTAAAAGATGACACAGCGCATATGACCGTTTCCAGCATCTACAGCCAGTTTCGGAGGGGAAATAATTTTGAGGTGTCCCAATTTTGGTAAGTCAGAGTGGAACTGGATACAAAATTCTGAGTAGGCTTGAAATTCTGTATCTGCAAAATGTTTAATTATAAATATTTATATTTCAAAGAAGCACAACTAAGAAAGACTGATTTACCTTAAGCTTGTATGTCTCTCTTGCTTGGTTTATATTAGACAAATACTTGCCATGAACTCTACCGTGCAGAATCTGCCATTGCCATGCCTGCAAACCAAAGAGTAAAAATACGCTCAATTATTTTTATTATTTTTTCTAATAGGCACATGGTCAAATCCTTTGCAGAAGTAAATGGATACAAGTCTCAAAATTACACTCATTTACATCTGCAAAGAAATGGAGTCAATGCTCCATTTCAAGGAATGAATATTGATTCAAATTACTTTCAACAGCAAATAATTTTCATTAACACTTCAAGAGATTTAATATTGGGTGTGTAGAGCTGAAGCTTTAATATTTCATAATATTTCTTTTTCTTCATTAGTGGCAAAACCACTGGTGTTGCTGTGGGAACATTAATTTAGGAATGTCCAGACTTTTCAAAAACCCAAATGAAATAAAATCTAACTATTTCAATACAAAGCAGGTCTTCTTAAGCTCTGAAGGTTTCTCATTTGTCGTCATATACAGCATCATCTGTATATACTTTGGTTTCTTTTTTACAATATTTAGCCCCTCTTCAATATAGTAGCTGATGCATACAAACCACTGTTAATACAGAAAATCCAGAAAAATTTCTCCATTAATTTATAACCTAATACCTACTGAAAACACATCAAAGCATAAATACAGGCAGCACCTTGAAGCATTATTTTCATGTGAATACCATTCACAAACATAACACCACACTTAAGATGCGTCTCTGTCTGATGCAGCCTAACTTTCATTCTCAGCTACAAACATCTAAAGGTGACCAACAGACTGTCTTTCCTATTGATAGCAGCAGGCTTTTAATCCACAAACTACCCTCATGGTCCATTTTGTGATCCTGAAATAGCCCCTCCAGGCTGCCCGTTTGTGATGACTACCGCTCACTGACTTGTGCCAGTGCAGCTTCACTTGCTCCTCTCTCTTCCCAAGGCCTCAGAAAACCTCCCTGCTGTACAAGGCTGGATCCGTCACTCAATCTCAGACTTCAGCTGAGTGAGGTGGGAAGGATCAAGAGTGTCAACACACTTTGCCAAGAACTAGAGAGGCTCTGTACTTGCTTGTATTTTCAGACCGTCTTCACTTACACACTTCTCCATCAATTCTTTCCATTCATCTTTTCCTGGAGGGCACAGTATGACATCAGCTGATTTCCACTGCTAGGAAGAGGAGACTCCAGAACTTTATGACAAAAACAAGTGCTATAAATACAGTTTTGGCTGCATGAGGACTCAAAATAGACATAACATCCTCTTGCTGAATTCTCAGGGTTTCTATACCTCATATCTAGATTCTGGAGGTACCTTACACTTCCTGGATCAGAACTCCACATGTAACAGTCTACATGGCACATTATCTTCTCTCTGTCCTCACATCAGGAAGTTCACCAACTTCTTCCCAAATGAACAGCAGGCTTCTCTGTACAGCAGCATCAAACACAGCACATATCAAGTACTGCATTCATAAAGAAATGTGTTATGACAACATTTAGTACCTCCCTGTCTAGAACCAAATGGTATGTGCCACAGCAGGTATCACATGCAAGCTATTCTCATTTCATTTTTTTGGGTCATATTACAAGAGAAGACCGGATTATAAAATCTGCATAAAAAGTTAAGCTATAAATGGGGTGGAAATACAAAGAAATAGATGAAGACATTCCTACTGTAGATCCAATCTAAGACAATGCTCTTGCCAAAAGAATAGAGCACAAATGTTTCCTCACCAGCTATCCATCCCCAACTCTGTATAACAAGGCTGAGAAAGGAAATGATCCAGGTGTGATCTAGCCTACCACCAACAGGAAAATAATAGTTTTAACCCAGACATGCTCCCTGATTCAATTCACTGCAGAACCACACAGATGCTCTCAGCAGCACAAAGGAAAGGGGAAATACATGAAAGACAGAATAAGCTTCTCAGAGCAATACTGGCATATGCTAATTCAAATTACTCATGGAACTACATCATGAGATTTAAGTGTCAAATTTCACATAATTAATCCTCTACTGATTAATTCTTTTTAAAGGCCTCAAGTGATAAATAAGGCTTCCACTACTTCTCTTAAGAAAACACTATTCTTGTGAGAAGCATATGAATGTTCTTCCATATAATCACCTTTACTGTCCCAGTCAGCGGACTTTCTTTGTCAGTGGACTGCCTCCAATACTTAAAGACATGTCACTCCCTACTCTTGACTAAACTATATGATTCAGCTTTTTAAAATCACAAGTAAATCTTTTTCAACTTTCACTTCTCACTTAATTCTTCCAGAAGTTTAATATCTGTAATTACTTTTCAACAGTAGTTGTAAGTTAAACTAACTTCAAATGTACACTCGACTTAATTCCAAATTCCCATAATCTTCCCACATGTCCACCCGTAACCTTATTATACAATTGCATGATTATGACATGAAAAAGGGAATTATTTTTGTAAAGAATAAAAGCAATAAGGTAAGAAGAAAATAAAAATAAATCCCTTCCTGTGGAATTTCAGAACCTTCAAAGAATGCCAGACAAAAGTTAATTTCTCACTTGCCTCCAGCCTTGATGAAACCTTTTCTGCAAACAGGGTAGCACCACAGTCAGTCCAGAATGGATGACTGGCTATTCTCCTTTAAACTCGAAGTATATATGGCAAATATGATTTCCTATCCTTATACATCTAAAGCATTATATTTTGCTGCATGAATTACTTGATCTCCTGGAAAAAGGCAGAGCACAAAGTTACCCCTTTTGCACTAGTGGGCAATAGGTGCAAGTCAAATTTACTACATACATAGCTCAAAGCATCTGCCTTCCAAGAAACACAACTGACAGCTTAGCTAAGCTCTGAACAACATCACTTTCTTATATACTGCCTTTAGGAAGATTCTTACAACATGGAAGATTTAAATTCCCTAGTGCCATTCTACATCCTGGCTTTATCTTTCATTTACTCAATACAACTGGTGAACATATATTGCTTCAGTATTCTACACATTTATCATGACATCTTTCACAGGACAGACAAACAGTAACTTTTAAACATGCAATACTATACTTCCAAGGGGCCTATGAGCCTGCCTATTCATAACCCTGCTACAAGACTACAAGCAAAAATTAAATATGGCACCAGAAAACACTTCAAAGTAGAGGAATTACACAACCCTGGTCACTGGCATCAAACAGTACAAAGATTTGCTTTTAATTGGTATTGCAAACTCAGAAACGGTTTAGACTACGTTTTTGTCACTTTGCTCTGGCTAGCATAAATGAAATAATGTCAGCTGGGGAGTCCGGAAGTGGAAAAGTGAGAAGAAAGAAAGGCAGAAGGCTTTAAGATGATGCGAGAATTAGGAAACATGTCAGAGCACTTAAGACAACAAGCTTAATATCCCAGAAGCTACACATTCACAGTGAATTCCATAGGTTTTCCAGATGAAGACAGAACAACTACTGCAGTGTATCCCCATTACACAATAAGTGAGCAGAAAACAGCCACACAACAAAGTTGCTTGAGTTCAAGCAGCTCAAGAATGAGATGACCCTCTGTCACGCATCAATCACAGTTCCCTGCCTGCAGACACAGTGTGATTCAGACATTGCTGGGCAGCTGAGATCCCCCAATTTGCCTCCAAAATTTGTTTCTTCCAAATTCGAGATACACATCGCGTTCTCAGGAGGAAATACACTGAAGCTACTACAGTGGTAGAAAAGAAAAATAATTCAGACTGAGTTTACGGAACATGGTCCTCAAGAATGATTTTAGCAAGATGATACCTTCTGTTTTACAAATGAAACAACATTTTTCTTGCTCAAATTCAAGAAACAAAATGCCTGATGCCCACTTGCATAGATATTCAAAAGGCAGCATAATTTGTAAGTGAACAGTATTCCCTAAAAGACAGAAAAAGTACCCTATAACCTATTTCCCTCCTTCTCCCTCTCAAAATATTTATTGCCAGTGTTAATGGTGGATCCAGTTGCTGCCACTATTTGAGCACCTTTCTGCTACTCAGAGAACATCATATCAACAGTTTATTACAGTGTCAGCAGCTAACAGACTTCCTGCACTATTTGTTCACCCGATCTACTGCTTAAGAAAAACAATTGCAATCATCATCCCAATGTATGCAGGGCCTTAATACAAAATTTATGCAAAGGCACAGCCAGGGAAATCCCAGTTACAAGTTTCCAGCTCTTCCTAACAAGGTATTTCCAACAACCCCATCCCTCAGTACTAACTCCTTATTCCAAACTAGGCTGGCCGGGATCTAGCTCCCCATTAATCCCCCTTGCCCATAACAAGCAAAGACAGCACTCAGTTCTTCCAGGACAGGATCTAGCTTTTGTTAATCTTCATGGCAGACAGTGACAACAGACCTTTTATGGAAAGGTACAGACTCTGGCTAATCACTCTCCAAAGCAAGCAGGGATATTAAAATCCTCATCCAAGACGACAGCCGTTGTTTTGGAGGTTAAAACTGTCATCTTTCTGATGCCACCAACACCCACTACATACTCTCCCTGCAAGACAACTGCCTTTCCTCCTCCACTCCTGATCCCTAGTCTCCCAACTTGGATGAACTGCATTTTACAAAAAAAGGAAAACATCCACAAACAGATCACCTTTCACTTGGAACCTCAGTCCTCCCCAGTGATGCATGACAGATAGACAGATATAACAACAGAGATTGTAAGCCCTGGCTCTCAATTCTGCTCTGCAAGTGCCGAATGCACACAAGGCTGGCCACTCCGTCCAGCTAGCGTGCTGCTGCTGTACAAATATAGAAAGCAGAAAGTGGAACAACCGTTTCAGCAGAAGAGATTCTGCTCAGCTCTCTGAGAGGGAGGAGCAGGGAGCTGAACCAGCCGAACTGCTTTACCCATACATGGTCTCTGAAACAGACCGTTGCTAAGACAAGTTCCTTTACACATTGCACACCCTCATTCACTGTCACACTGTTCAGGGGAAAAATAGAATTAAAATGTACAAACGTAAAGGAATTACTGTTTTGAAATAAGTTGTAAGTCCATTTTGCTTGAGCCCACCTTTATAATACAGAAAAGTCCAACACTTCAGCCAACAGAATCTGGGCAGCACCTCAGACACAATACAAAAATCTCCCTTCTAGGGAATCCCCACATCCACCACCATTTCAGAAACTACTGAACTGACCAGGTCTTCCTTGTTGCTTTTGGACCCACACGTGCACATACTAAGCTCTTGGTTTGACCTTCCCCCTGCAACCGAATTATAGCAATCTTTTTAAACCCTTATCCCTTTTTAAGTATTTTCCAGTAAGCATGACCTTTCCCATTCGCTGACACAAACTACTATGGTGATCTGACATATCAGATCTGCCTTCCCAGGAGTCCTTTTTGACAGTGTTTAAACACAAACTAAACGTGTTTCTACGCATTCTTCTTAAAAACAGAAGAAATCCACTTCTATGTAGCATCCCCTCCTCTTCCCTATCCCCAGCCCCTGCCCTTTCACATTCTGGCACGGAAAGAAACCAAAATTAGTGTAACTGAAAACCCGAATCCCTAGGTATTCAAAGAGGGAAAAAAAAAAAAAAAAAGTGGCATAATCCCTGATTTTGTACACAGGTATGACAGTCTGCAAGCTTGAAAATAGTTTCATTTATATACAAAAGCATAAATTTTTGTGAGATTACCCTAAGCTGCTACCTATTTCTTATACTTAGTATATCCCACATTTGTATGGTGATACAAAACTGTCTTACAGAAGTTACCAGGAAAGTTCTCTCACACTAATAAGTGGAAGTTGAAACTTTCAGGTGTATCAGGAATGAAGTAACCAGTTCAGAACTCAGAGAAGTGCACTAACTAGTCAGGCAGTTCTGTTAACGTGACTTGCAAGTAGCTATAAAAGTGCTAATATTTAAACCAACGATTTCAATATTTTTTCAAATTTCTCATTACTTAGATAATGGGTTAGGGTGCCTGCAAATTCAGGAAGACACCAGCAAACTCAAAATTAGCTGTATGCCTAAGCATATCCTGAATTATTTTCCTCACAAAAAAAGGACCAAGAAAATGTGTCCCTGTCCTGCTCCCCTGAAAGCAGTCATGAAATGCCTATTAAACTTATTCTTGAATTACATGAAAAATACTTTAAAACCTAAAGAAATTCTAAAGCAAGCTCTGCGTGAGAGAATCAATGTCATGGCAGTTTCTACACTGCGAAATACAGATAGTACCACCTACAGCCAGTATCTGATAGTGATCTAATGCTGGCACTGAATGCACAACCCAAAATGTAAGATGGGTGGCTTTACTTCATAAAGATCAGAATATTCTCACTGATCTTTTCCTATGCCACCAAGCATACGATCACAGATTTCTGAGCACTTAAAACTGCTTTAGAGAAGTAAACATACAACCCTTTTTTTTCCACCAAAGATTTTGCATATTAATAATTCTCAATGGTAATATCACTACTAATATCACCTGCAACTGTGCAAGGAATCTTCACTGTTTTGCTTATAAATGGTGCTAGACATTGCACAGTCATAACACAATGACAGGCAAGACAAAAAACCAAGAGAAGAAACTTCACTAAGTTGACCTGTCATCAAGATGTATGTTTTTTAATTTAGAAGTTCAAAAGGAAAACAGGATTTTTTGGAAGGCAAATAACAAAGAGGCACAGGTGAGTTGGGAAAAAGATTTTGAGATGGTGTTCTGCTTAGGAATCTAAAACTACAAATAAGAGATGAATTACTTTTACACTGTGTTGCGCCTACAGGAAATGCAAGAGCTAGGTATGACATTCAAAATATATTCTCTCTTCCTGAAAGATCAGTGTTTCACTGCCTTCCGAAGAATCATTTATCAAAGCTCTATCTTGTAAGATTTTTGCAGAGATACTAAGATGTCTGGTGTCCACCCTGAAAATCTCTACATATAGTAAATTAAGAAAGATGCTATAATTTCGGTATGTACACTTGGACATCGTCTGTTAAATACTTCATTCGAACTACAGGCTTCATAAGTAACCAACTCCTCTGCTTTGGAAAAAAAACAAACCCAAATGACATGAATGTTCCCTTTCCAACAGATTCTGAAGGATTTCTTGATAGCATGCATATGTTGGAATATAATTTGAACTGCATAGTTAGTGGCAAAAATAGCACAAAATATTCATGGATTCAGTGAAAACCTGAATTCTAAATGATAAGATGTATGAAGAACAATAGTTTTACTTTGACATGTGAAATACTGAAGTCTAGCGGATAAGGACTAAATTATTTTTGTGAAAGGTGCAGTATGAAACATCCTGCAGATAGACATGAAAGAAAGAACAATTTTGATATAGATGAAAAAAATCCAAGGTCCTGAAAAACTCAATTTCAAGTAAAAACAATGTAAGACATCACAGAACTTCACCTAAGTTTGGGAGAGAATTCGGTTCTGAGAGAACACAGAATACAACCATAAAAAAAAAAAAAAAAAAAAAAAAAAAATTGTCTGCAAAGCCAAGCCTGCCAGGTATCACACTGGCATGATACTGGATATTCAATACACACTCATCCTCTTATCCACATGCTCATTCAAGATCTCCTTGAGGTGTGCTGCTGAAAAGGGCGAAGAACCCAAAGTGCCCGCTCATTTGCATGAATTTCAGCAATATCTAAGTCAGTCATTCCAGGTTATATTTACAAGTTATTTAGTTAAACCAATGTGAAAATTCAAGAGAGATATGATTTTAAGACCAGTTTAGATAATCTTAGTCCACCTGGAATTTTACCACCACAAGCCAAGTCATTAAATCAGTTATAAAACTACTCTAAATCAGTAGACTTATTATCAAAATGCAGTTTGTCAGTTTGTTATTAGCACTCTGCCTCTAACAGAGCAACTACTAAACCAGTATATCTTTTCTAAAAACAAAACAAACAAATCAGACTATGATATACTGAGACTACTGAAGACAGAAAGGTAATAAACATACGTGGTGCAAAGAAGACAGCTTATGTGTGATGATTCCACTTCTGGCATAAAGCTTTCACACATATATACCTGTGCCACAAACTGTATCACCTAAATGGAAATTCTTTGCTAAGAGCTGAAAACTACTGAAGATTCCTGTTCAGCTATCTAGTTGCTCACTGCTCATTCCGAATTCAGTCAGCAACAATGCCTTTTCTTTTAAAATGCACAGAGCTAAAATGGCTGGAAGTTTTGTGCTACTCAAGATGTCAGGAAGACAACTTCCTCTACCTGGGATGATGACTGTACCATACTATATTGCTGTCAAACAAATAAGCCTGCTCTATCACAGTTCAGACTTATGAGCTATTCATCCCTACAGGAAAGTGTTTGCAGACTAATTTGCACTGAAGCTTTAAAACAGTTTACATTTTCTCCCTTACGCTATACAAATTTCCTGCTTTGAGCTAATGTGTATTTTAGCTTTACATGCTTGAATCTCCCATCAGGTGGGGACAAAATAATGGTCAGTTGACGTTTGGGAAACCTCCTCTTAAAAATGCAAATGCTAAAGCACTCTCTTTTCACTGTTATGCCCCAAGCACAAAGCGTCTTGGCAGGACAATCTAAAATAGCTGTAGACAGCAAGAGCAGAAAAGGCGGTATCTTGCATTTTTTTGTATAACTCAAGCATCTCTAATGACAGGAAGAAATGCAATAAAACTACCGGTTACATTTTTCCAATCGAGATAATCTCTCTTGCCTCAAGAAATCGCGTAACAGGATCGCAACTCAAGATGCTGTGTTGTGATACTTCAAGAGAAACACCCATTAGAGGGCCTAGATAACTTCTCTCATTTTACAGCTCCCGTTCTAATAAACCCTGAAGTATTTTACTCTGCTTCGATTTATACTGTTTTTCTCCCCCTGCCAAATAACTGATCAATGGATAAAAATTACACTTTTCTTGCCTGAAGGCAGTAACCAAGGCAGTGAATAACTCTGTACATAGTCTTTGGGAATGGTGAACTAAAGAACAAGAAGCAATACTGAATGGGCCTAGACTGAAATAAAACATTTAAGACATTCATTGCAAGACTGATAAATAAGAAAGCAGAAATATAAATCTGGATGTGTTGGACTATTGCTGCTGTCAGTAGCAAAACTCACATTATGACTTGGAAACTGGACTGTCTCATAGACATACTGCTGAACAATGGTCTCCATTTCAACAGTCAGAACAGCGGGTTCTTCCTAGATACTAGGCTTAGAGACCAATAATCAGGAACTCTCAAAAACAAGGATAATATGTATCACTTCCCACCTAGCCTAAAAAAATTAGAGCAGGCCCTCTGAAGAGATTTGCAGCAGAAGACCCAGAAGGCTATGGATGACATTAAGAAACATAGTAACTGATAATCAATAATGACATTTCTGAAAGAGATGCAAGAAATAGTTTAAGACACCTGCTCATAACAAAGGTTCTTACGAAGTCCAGTTAGAGACTGGATTATAGGTAGTATTTTACTTAGTGTGAGTCTAAATATTTAAAGAACCACATAAACATCTATCTTTTATGGAATCCAACTAATTCAGCATAATATTGTTTGCAGTAATTTCAAAGGAAAAGCTACATAATAATTTTTTTTTAATGTCCAAGTTGTTCCATCTAATGATTCTTCAATTGCCGTAAAGGTTACTTGCAAGGCACCTTGCAAGTTATAAATTTATAATGGATGAGATATACAACTATTACATATCTATGATATAGCAACCTTTCTTGCTTTTCCCTTTAGAGGAGTAGTGCCAGGCAGAGTGCCTTCAGAATCCTTACCTGTAGCAGAAGAAATAAACGTTAAAGAAGCCTCCCCCCCACCAAGTAATGATAATCTTACAAGTGCATCTAGTTTTGCAGGCTTAGCAAAAAGATGGATACAGTAATAAGTACACAGTACTATTGTAGAGTTCTTCACCATATGTCCCACTGTGAAAGACAGGTAAGTTCTTCTCATTATTGTAACCCGTATACTTCCCAAACAAAACTACCTAACACACAAATCTTCGTGCTTTAGTGATGATTTTATGATAGTCACTTTTCAATTGTCTACTTTTCCACTGATGCTGTGGCTCCTGCTTTCCTTCACATGTAAACACTATTTCCTAAGCCTGCATCTAGTATTCCTATATTAAAAACAATTCCTATATTAAAAACAATGCAGATACATAAGGGCAAGCACGTAACTAAGGAGGCAGGATCTGAAACTGATTTTTCTCGGAGACGTAACGTTAGAAACTTTGACGGGGAAAGGAAAACCACAGCCGTCCAAGAGTCATCATTCAGAAAGGGTGAACACACTCCACAAAACAGCATATAATTTCCCAGAATAAATATTAGCAATAATTTTGAAAGTGAGCACAGGCTGGAAGAGAACAGTAAGCAGCTTTGAAAAAACTAATAATACATCATCATATACTGAAATCTCTATTTAGGGATTTTACTGGTGTATACATCTGCACCCATGTCCCTGAACAGACAGAACTATGCTCCCACCCTGGTGAATCAAAGATTTGGGTCCAGACACGACACTAGGAGGTATTGTATCTCACTTTATGCATAGCTCCCAAGAATCTAGCTGAGTGGAAGGAAAAAAATGTGATGGGATTATTAGGGATATGCAATGACAACTCAGTGCAGTAAAACCTATCTGATGAACTAGTCTATAGAAAAGCAATAGAGAAGACAGCAAAAGGCACCAGGACATAATTTAGCAATTACTGCGATCACTAGTACAATGAGTAAGACTGGAAAGACAAACAGACACGAAAAATAAAACAAAATGAATAAATTCAAGATACTCAGGAAGTCCAAGCACCTCTAAAGCAGAAGCAAAGTGTACTTCATTATATAAATCTCCACCAAATATTTTTCTAAATCAAGAGAGCTCCTGGTGCAACACACTTGCTGACCACACTCAAGCAGTACATACAGTAAAGTTGCCACATTTGAAAAATGCTCCCTGACAACTTCTGGCAGAAGAGAATGCCTGTGCCTTAAAGGTAAAAACGTCTGGGCCACTATTCCTCAGAAATTTAAAGGAGTGAAGATTCCACACTTTATTATAATGCTACCTCTCAACCTTCTATTCATAAACAGCCCTATAAAAATCTCATGCTGTTATAAACCTTTATTGCTTCTTCATGTATTTATCATTCATTTTACATTCAGTCTCTCCTGGTTTTTATATTTCTCTTCCTACTTCATTCCAGTAGCGTCTGTCATGCCTCCTCACACTTGAGACTGCAAATCCTCACAACTGTGCTGAACTCCAGTTCCCCTGCTTGTGCTTCTCCTACACCCGTGGTGCCTCTGTCCCCGCGTATACCAGCATACGTCTCCCTAGTCCAAAAGACAGACCCTTACCGTGCCTCGGACGACATGTAACCGCACCCCAAGTTCCTGGGATAAGGCCTCAGGGCCGCCCCGCGGCGATTCAGCCGCCCAGCCCGGCAGGCTGAGGGCGGCCGTAGCCCGGGGTAGCCGCTCCCCTGCCCCAAGGGCCGCCCCGGGCCCGACGCAGCCCCCCCGCCCCCCACTCCAGTGGTGACGCCACCTCGGGCTGCGCTCGCA
>VWZZ01004290.1:317938-355823 GCA_013399095.1 Psophia crepitans | reverse complement strand
GGCCGCTGGCGGGAGCTCCCGGCTCGGCGCTGGGCCGCCCTTAGGCCGTTTCTGCGCCCCGTAACCCGTTCGGGGAGTGGGTCGGGAGGCGGTTGGTGTCGGTCAGGCGCGGAGCTGAATGGCGCAGGCAGGCGGCTCTGCCGGTCCCCGGGCTTGCTCGGGGTCCCGTCGGCAGCCGGGCCTGCGCTCAGTTGGGCCTGGGCAGCAGCCTCGCAGCCCTGGTGGCCCTGAATCTTGAGGAGTACTTGTAAGCGTAATAGTGATTTAAAAAAAAAAAAAAAGCAAGCACAACATGAGATCGTAGGGGGGGTTGCTTAGTGTGGGCCCATCAAACAAAACCAGAATTATTTTGTCTAGGAAAAAAGATCCTTTCTAGATCCAGGCTGAATGTCATGAGCGGTGCTTAAGTTCAGGTTGTTCTGTTATCTCTGCTTCATCTGCTGTTTGCTTCTCCGTCATCACATGGAACTGTTTCTCCTCCTGTATTTACAGTGCACAAAAATAGTTCTGCCTAGCAGTGACACAAGCTTCCTTCCTTATCAAAGACTCTAGTTCCATGTTTTGTGTCCAGCAACACATGTACGTTCCTATACTCTAGTCTCTATTACAGCATCCTATATATGCTGCTATGCATATATGTTGTGTTTAGCTTTGCAGCTTACCAGAACCTGAAGCTGCCTGGCTTCTTCCAGAGCTACTGAGAGGCAGCTAGGCTGGTTAAATGGGATTTTTAAGCCAGAGAAGGGAGTCGCTAATCTTCTTTCTGTATTCCCTGCCATAATCTTGGGAACTTTATTTTTCTCTTTAGCTACTGTCAGACCAAAAAATGAAGTAGAACAGAAGCAGCTATGTGCTTTTGGGGAGTACATGGCTGAGATTCTCCCCAAGTATATTCAGCAAGTACAGGTAGGTGCTATTCAAGAAATTCTTCTTCTTGGGGGGGTGGGACGCAGTGAACACACTGCTTGTTTCTTAGCTGTTTTCTGAAGTTGCTCTGGGGAAGAAAGATTTTTGGAATTAAATGAAAGTTACTGCTGTTGTTATGCTCCTTTATCTGTTGTTCTGTGTCTGCTCTACCATATATGCTCATTGTGTTCCATGTTAATATAAGAAAAAACTTTTTTGCTGTGAGAGTGACAGAGCACTGGAACAGGCTGCCCAGAGAGGTTGTGGAGTCTCCTTCTCTGGAGACATTCAAAACCTGACTGGACACATTCCTGAGTGATGTGCTCTAGGTAGTCCTGCCTTGGCAGGGGTGGTTGGACTAGATGATCTTTCTAGGTCTCTTCCAACCTCTAGTATTCTGTGGTTGTTTAGGTGTTCTGCTGGATTCAGTGTAATGTTCAGTGCTGATGGTGTTTGTACTCATGCCCTTTCCACTGTTGTCATCAGGTGACCTGTTTCAATGAGCTGGAACTTCTGATCCATCCAGATGGGATCATTCCAGTTCTGACCTTCCTTCGAGATCACACTAATGCCCAGTTCAAATCCTTGGCTGACTTGACTGCTGTTGATGTCCCGTCTCGGCAGTACCGCTTTGAGGTAAGAACTCACAGGTGCAGAACTTGGAGAGTTTCACAAGCTGATGGCTGTGCATGCTGTTGCAGCTGTGACCGTGTTTTTTTCTTTGTGACAGTGAAGGGAAAATCACTCTGAAAGGCTGGGTTTCATTTAATCTGTTGATCATGGAAGCAGTAGTAGAACTGACACTGCATGGGTTCCTCATTTGGCTTTCCTTTTGTGCTTCGCTGAAAGTCTGGATCTTTTTGGTGGGCTGGTTTTTTTTGTTTGGTTTGGTCTTGCCAAAGTGTTTAGAGATTTCTTTCTGGCCAGATATGAATTGGTGCTCTTCCACTTAGGCCTGGCAGCTGCTGTTGTTGACACAACTGACCATGTTTTTCTTTAAATTGCATCAATCTTCTTAACAGTTTCCCTCTTTTTCAAAAAAAAACAAAAACAAACCCAAACCAAACCACCAACACCCCACCAGTCCCCAAAGCCCCCCTAAAAACACAAACCAAAACCTATTTAGTTGTTTTTAAAACATTCCTTGAAAGTTGGGATGTCTTTGAAGGACATGAGGCACATTTTCAGAAAGTGCTCAGAAGATTTGGGGCACTGAACTTCCACTGACTTTCAGTGGATATTGGAGATTTGTTTCCCACAGATGATTTTGAAAATCTCACCCTACAGCTTTTCAGTTGGAGAATAATTGCAGCCACAAATATGAAAAGACACATCTTTGAGGAAACCACAGACTCAGCATATTGTCTTCTCACCTACTGTTAGAAAACTTTGTTCACAGTATTGTTGCAAAGATGTTATTGTAGTTTGACCTAGGAAGATCCGTAAAAGACAGCTGCAGAAAATACCTGGGACTCAGGTCCTACGGTTTAGGCAGCCTTGTGGATGAAGAGATGTCTGTCTTCCCTTGTCTAAACTGACCAGACCATCTTTCAGACAAGAGAAGTGAATTGGTAGGTTTTTAGTTCCCAGCAAGTAGCAAGGATAATGAAAAGTAGCTGATTTATTTTTCCCCATTGCTTTATCATGTTGTATTAAATCTCCTGCCAACAGCTGCTCAGAAAGTGAAGGGTGGCAGGTTTGCCTTATCTGTATTAGCTAATCAGATGTCTGTTTTCAAATATAGCTCCTTGCTTTGACTTTTAGTAATGTAACTCGTGATTAGGCAAAAATCCTGAGAGTTGTACAAAGTTTCTTAATCTAAAGGCGTCCAGTCTCTGAAGAAGTTGAAGATTTTTTTAATTCAGGATTTTTCTTTCAAAAATCAGGGTAGTAGAGTCATAGAAATAATAGAAATATAGACTTTAATGAATTCACATTTTCCAGCCATCTTCACATAGGCAGTATCAAACAAGGCCACGCAATTTCTTACAAAGATTTGGTTTTTTTTTTTCACTCTGCTTGTAGTAAGTGTCCCCTCCTCCTCTGAGGTTCTAGTAGTCCTCATAAGCAGCTTTTTTATTACTACTTCATCACCAGAAGAGTTAGACATTCTCCCTGGTATCCAACTTCTTTGCTGACAATTGAGTGTATTTCTTCTTTGCTTTCTCCCACTGGATGTTGAGAGTAATTGATAGCCATTTTCTTTGTGACAGACTATTGAAGGACTGTTGTCAAGTGTCTCTGTCCTGTCAGTATTCTCGTTTTTAAGATTCAGTGTTCCTCTTTACTTCAGCTCTTCTTCATCAGTCCTGTTTTCTAAATCTGACATCCTCTTTGTTACACTTCTAAGGATCAAAGTGGTAAACTGTTGGAACCTCAGTTGTAATTGTGTCTTTTAGTGCCCAGCTCTGAAGCGCTGAATGTGATTGTGCTGATAAAGAATATTTTAAATGGTCTTTGTGTGCCTTTCTTTAGCCAGTACTGTTCTGCAAAAAGATCCTTAAATGCTGCACAAGACCAATTGCCGCCTTTTATTCTGCTTCAGATTGTTTACAATCTCCTGTCACTGCGATTCAACAGTCGAATCCGCGTGAAGACATACACTGATGAGCTGACGCCTGTTGACTCAGCAGTGTCTGTGCACAAGGCGGCAAACTGGTATGAAAGAGAGGTGAGTGCCAGTGTACTTGGGAGTGGAGTCTTTGTGGACAGGGGCTGTGTTTTCAAGATTAAACTGATTCCCAGGGCCCTGAGGAAGAAAAAGAGAAGTGTTTTCCTGGCTGCCTTTTCAGAATAGGAGATAAAAGGGTGTTTGATTTGCTTTTGAATGGGTTCCTGCATCAATTTCACTGGCACTGCACAAAGCCAGGCATGTAACTGAAATTTTATGGACGTCGTACGTGAAGGTTGTTTTTTCATCTAATCTAATTCAACTCACTTGGCTCCCTTTCATTTAGGTTTGGGACATGTATGGTGTTTTCTTTGCCAACCACCCTGATCTAAGGCGGATCCTCACAGACTATGGGTTTGAGGGCCATCCTTTCCGGAAGGACTTTCCACTCTCTGGTTACGTGGAGGTATGAGATACAGTGATAGACGCTCATGTCTAAAGTTATCAAATCTCTCCAACAGTCCTACCCGAGTGTCAGTACAGAGATGTGACTGCTTTACACTCCTTTGTCCAAAAGGCACTACGGATGTTTTGCTTGTCTGTATTCCAGAGGAGTTGCATAGATCTCCTGCATGGAAATGTGAAGTCAGCACAAAGTAGCATCCGTACTAAGGCAGCCTAAGGGCAGAGACATTGAGGAAATTTCATGTGCTGTATACCAAAGACATCTGTCAGGCAGAGAAAGCGCTGCTGCTTTTAGCATGTCTTCTGGAAGATTAAACAGGAGGTTCCCAGAGGAGTAAAGGACTGAACTCATCTTAATGCAGTTGGAATTCCACTTTGTTGATTTTTTTGTAGTCCCGGATTATAAATCTGTAGTTGAACTGACTCTTGCCATTTATCAAATATTTACCTCTTTATGTCAAACCACAAGTGAAACGAGCGTGTTTGGTATCTGTCTAGTTTCAAACGACCACTTGCAGAAGCAGTCATTTTTGCTGCAGTTCTAAACTCAGTTGAGTCTGAGGAGGAAACAGTGCGGTTCTGCAAGCAGCAAAGGGTTTTAAGAAAAGCAGAAATAGCAGGAAATTATACAGGTGAAGACCAGGCAGCATCTCCTGAGCTGTGATTTGGAGATCTGGACTCGCACAGCGAGGGTAAAGCAAGCCCGTCAAAGTGTCTGGTACTCGCCTGCATTTCACCCTGGTTATCTTTTTGTCCTGTGTTCTGAGTGTTACTCTAAGAAGCACAACTAAAATCAAACAAACTACAAAGATTCAAGAGAGTAGTCCCTAGCTGTGCCAAGAGGTCGGGCCACCTTATTTTCGTGACTCAGGAGAAATTCCTTTGTCATATGATGAACTAAATGTGTTATTCCATGTGGACTTTAGGCTGGGCACTCTTAATTCAGGATGGTTAGTTGGGACACCTGAGGTATGTCGTAACAAGGAGGAGGGTTTTCCTGGAGAGTCTAGAGGTCTTGGTGGCATCTGGAGGGCTCTTGGCTAATAATGAGGAGAACTGAAGCTGTGGCAGAGGCCTGTGGCCTACCCATGGCATAAGAAGTAGGATTGCCCGTACCAGAGGGTGGTCTGGGTCATTACTGCGTACGGCTAATAGCTAATAACTGTATGAAAATGCCTCCTTTGCACTGTTCTAGGTGCGGTATGATGATGAAGTGAAACGGGTAGTGGCAGAGCCTGTGGAGCTGTCTCAGGAATTTCGCAAGTTTGACCTGAATAGTCCTTGGGAGGCATTTCCTGCCTATCGTGCAGCCCCAGAACCCCTGAAAATAGAAGCAGGAGCCAAGAAAGAAGATGCAAAATAGCAGCAGAATGGAGCGGATGCG
Source organism: Psophia crepitans (assembly GCA_013399095.1). Taxonomy (NCBI): domain Eukaryota; kingdom Metazoa; phylum Chordata; class Aves; order Gruiformes; family Psophiidae; genus Psophia; species Psophia crepitans. The sequence continues at coordinate 350,457 of VWZZ01004290.1, read as the reverse complement.
TGGCACCATCCTCTGTGTTCTAACATAGTATTTATAATAATAAAAATTGATATGAGATTCTTGCCTGTTGTGGTCATGTGAATAATGTTTTCAAACCAGATGAAAAGCACGAGGTGAGGGATGCTAATTTACAATCCTCATTATCCAACAGGTAGATGTTTATCTGCTGCTTTGAGTTGCAAGACATCGAATTTGTCTGTTTTGGTTTGCAAACTGAATGGAATCCAGGCATTCCCTGTGGCTAAGGTGCTTTATATACACTGCTTCTGCCAGCTGTCCCTGCAGGCATCCATCATAACCTGAGCACTCGCTAGGAGACGGCACCGAAGCAGCTGTGTGGCTTTAGCAATGGGACAGCAGTGTCCCAGCCCCAAGATGGGTGTTGGGAAGAGCGTAATAATATAGCAAGCAGGCAAAGCTTTTGTAAATGGTTCTAGTGCAGTTGTTATTAGGATAACACAAGATGTACCTGGATCCAGATAAAAACAATCGTGGAAGTCTCTGCATTGTTTCCTCGGGAATTAAGTCAGTGCCAGTTCTGGCAGGAGGGGTTGCAGGTAACCTCTCACGTGCCGCTCCCTCATGCTGGCTTTTGCTTCACAAGCAAGTCTTTACTTTCTCCAGCATCTTCAGATTATGCTTTTTCCTGCAGTCAAAAATATCTCCCCTTGTCCCACAGACAAGAGCCTGTGCCTTTTGTCACTGTTCCAATTGTTTTGAGCTGTATGATATAATAACATTACCACTGTCTTCACTTTTGTGGAAAATCTCAGCTCTCTCCAAAAAATCTGGAAAAATACTGTACTTTCAATCCACCCACCACCTGTTTGAGTGGGATTACATTACAGCAGTCATCAATTAATTATGTCTCTTGTCCTTAGTTCAGAAAATGCATCACGCAGTTCTCCATCACAAAGCTGGCTGACCTCATTAAGATCTGAAACTATTGTATAAGAGATTTCATAAAGTAATTCACAAGCTGTTTGTGGATGTTCCCTGAATCACTACTTAAGTGTTTAAATTGTAAAAGCATTAATTAAAAAAGGGTTGGGGGCGATTAGAGTATGGGATGGAGACAGGAATAGGACAATAATAAATTCAATTAGGGAAAGAAAAAGGGACAAGTACTCATGACTAGAATGTGGTCTGTTTTCAGGAGTAAAAAGATGAGCTGTATGGTAAGAATCAGATTTCATGTTTGTTTGTTTCCACCCCAGCCTTGTAAGCATGGGCTTCTCAAATTCTTTTTTTTTTTTTTTTTTAAATATAATTTGTTTCAGGCTGCTGTGGTCGGCAGTGTTTGGGATGTGACTCAGAACAGTGTTCTCTAGTTAGAAGCATTTGCCACTCACATTAAAAGTTAAAGTTCTATATGGGAAAGAGAAGGGTCACAAATCAGCAGAAGTTTGGGGTTTTATAAAATTCTTAGCTCCAATTTGGATCTGCCATCAATTGAGCTGATTAAATAGCAAATGTGCTTTTAGACCTTTCTACAACATGCTCCACAGCTGGTTCTGTTTTCTGTCGCAGTGGCTCTTTTTGCATGCCGATGCCTATTGCACAAGACAAAGGTTCCTGGCACCACTTCTGTTGCTGTGAAAATTCTTTATAAAGCACATTTCCCCCCACTTTCTTCCTCCCCCATCCCAGGTTGCTTGAGGCACCATGACAATTATCATAAAAAATACTTATTTCCCAGTACCGTAAGTCAGGAGACTGATGGTAGGAGGAACAGAAGGAAAACTGACATTTAAACATAATGTTTGTGCAGAGGGAGAGTTTGATTGACGTAACATCAAGAAATGTTAGACAATGCCCTGTCAAGCTAGACAACATGCCAGGTTTGCTGAGGAATGTGTGTACTGGAAAAGCGGCCAGCCCTGTGGGAACAGGCATTGGCTGCAGCACGTGGAATAGTTGTTAATGGACTTGAATCTCTTCTCATTAGAGAAGCCTGGGAGGTTATGAAGAGTGCAATTTACTCACCCAGATGCATTACCCCAGGGCACAAGAGGTTATGCAGCCTCCGAAGTTCTGCCAGTGTTGGCACACCACCTCCTCCACTGCTTTTGAGCTCCAGGGGCCATTCTTGCCCATGGAGCCTGCTGGTTCTGGGTTCCTTGTGGCTGGTCAGCACTTGCTTCACGCTGGGTGAGGCTGTGTTCAGCTTGGTCAAGCAGAAAGCTCTCTTCCAAATCCTCTGTCCATGCCTGGTTCACACTGCTGGCCTCCACGAGGCTTGTCTGCCTGGGCTGGATTTCCAACTGTAGGAGGATGTTGGATGAGATGTAAGTCAGATGTAGCTGACTTACAGACACGCTCTTCCAAAGTGAGATTTTCTGGTACTGCAGGGACAAATAGACTTTAGGTGATGACTCACAGCCACCATGTTGAGCTTCGCCAGCTAAGTTTTGCTGGTGTTTTCCAGAACTCAGGCATTTCTCCCTACAGCTGGGCGAGCAGACTCTCCTACCTGAGGATGTGGCTATTGATGGTGTCAGGGTAGCCACCTGCATCACGGCCACGCTCTGTACAGGCCCTTGTAATTGATCTCCAGTCAAAATGCAGATGGGAATTTCAGCTGGGCCTTGCACTCCTGCAGAACAGAGTTTATGGGACTACTGAGGGACAGGCTGGGTGACAGCATGCCCCATATCAAACATCACACTGCACCCCATAACATCATCTTCTCCAAGCTGTGCTGAGGCCTGAGGGAGGGTCCTTTTGTGCACTAGATGCAGGAGGTACAGTGGGACGGGGCCCTCCCTGTCACTGTTACACAGCCCGTTACTCCTTCAAGCAGTTGATGCCGCTCACAAACTTAAAAAAAAGACAAGGAAAGCATTTGCATAAGGGCCAGCAGCACCACACCTGGAAACGGCCAGTGTAACAGTGGAGATCCAGTCTGGTTACAGGCAGTGCTTCACTCCTACTTTCCTCAAGGTTTTATTCCTTCTTCCCCTCCAGTGACTCAAAACTCACCTTCCCTGGGAGCAGTGTATGTCCTTCTTCCTTCCCCTTGTTCCTCAGCTGCCATCTTCTCCTCATTTCCTCTCCTGAGCACCTGCCAGACAGACCCAGACTGGGGACTGTGGTCTCCCCAAGTTCTGGGCAAGATGTTTGAAGCAAGAGATTTTTCCAATTCCATAAAAAGAATTTCCCTTTTGTGAAGATGCTGCCTATCCCCCTGCAGTCCCATCTCCAAGAAATCTCCCTTCCAAAGAGGCTCTTCTGGTGCTCTATTAACCACACCTTGTGTCTCAAACAGCATCCAAACTGCTCCTGCAGTTTTTCATCCCTCATATCTTGCTCCGCTTTTCCATCTCCTCATTTCAGGAGGTCATGGTGGAAAAGATGAAACCGGTCAAGGTGCCCCTGCAGAAACCTGGCATGATGTGACGCTTTGAAACTGCTCCTACAACAGACGGTGTGACCAGGGGGAGCGCAGAGGGGCAGGGTTGTGCACGCTCAGCTGTGAATACCTGGCAAGGACAAAGTCCCTCAGGAGGAGCAGGTGCACCGACCGCCTAACATTGCAACCGTACGTGTAGGGACTGTGTGCAGCTCTCAGAAAATGAGGCGTGTTTCTCTGCGCTGTATAACTACTGTGTTTACACACAGCTAAGGCATATGTTTATCACTCTGCAGTTGCCTTTCTGTGTGGGATAGTGAGGCAATTCTGCAAACTGCCCCTAGCTCCAGGCAGCACCTACCACCGATGCTTGTCCCCACCTGCCACTCTACCGGTCACCTCAGCGCAGCCTCTGAGCCCCCTCTGTTCTCCCTCCTGCCAACATGGGTATTCTCCTCCAGGCACTTCAGCTGCAAGCTGCCCTAGGAAATTCTGCTGTTGACAGAATCATATATGGCCTTTGCAGCTGTTGGCCAAAATCCTGGGCCCCTCCTTGTGTCATGTGCTGTGTGTTAAAGGGAAGTTATTTTACGGCCCATGAGACATGGGGTGGTTTTGCATGGTGACTTCTAGACGAAGTCATGCGTACGGCTGTGGATTACAAGGGACTCTGGCACATCAGTCCAGCTGCACAGATGGGTCATCAGCGTCTGCCTCTTGAGTAGCCTGTGATTCACAGTTTTAATAAAAGATACCTCATCCCAGAAGAAAGGAATGCAGCTAAAGCAGCAGAAAATAATGAAAACTGAAACAAGTGTACCCTGACTTGAAGGTAGCCAAGGCTATGACAGAAACACAGGTTTTGTTTTGATCCAAACTAAGGGTAAGAATAGCTCTGGATGTTGAGGGCCTCTCCTCTCATGACAAATCTGGGATTCTTCCATTACATGCTGCTTTTCTTCATAGTTGGTGTGAGTCCACATATTGCCGGGTACAGCTACAGATCCTGGAAGTTTCGGAAGACATGCTACTTTGCACACTGACAACTTACTAACTGGAACATCGTCCCTACCCTCAGTAAACTGTCTGGTGACAGCAGTCACTACAAACTGACACCCTGTAACTTGCTGAGAAAGGTATGTGTTTCAGCTCCACCTCCTCTCTGTGCTGGAAGACTTCCTTCCCCCTTTAACCTCAGGGAGATGGTATTATTATTTATTCATTCATATTATTACATTCTCATATAACCCTGACATCCCAGAACCTGTTGGAGAACCCAGGACCATACTGTGCCTGCCATACAGAGTAGAAATACAGAAGAGCTTGACTGGGAGTTGGGCACTAATAAAAGTGCAGAGATGTGTAGAGAACAAGTATCTGCTGTGAAGGGAATCAGACAAAGTTTCACCTGTGTAATTCAGAACATCTAAGGCAGAGCAGTGCTCATCTTAACCCAGAAGTCTTGCCACAGGAGAGGACGATGAAGTGCTAAAGCCTGTCTGGCTCTGATCCTGGCTGTTTGCTAGGTCCGTGTATTGAGTTCTCCCTCCGGGAGGTTGGACACAGAACTGAACAAGTGACATTTCTTCTGCCTGCTTGTATATTTTGGCTGCTACTGTCCTTCCATGAATCTGCACAGACTGCTAGTCTTATCCATTTGTGAGATTTCAGGATTGTTTGCAGATTTTCAAACTCAGGAAAAAGGAAAACTGAAAATGGAGCCAAGGGGCTGAGCAGAAGTGTCACGGAGATGTGACAGAGGTGCTGTGCGAAGGCGGAAGGGACCAGGAGATCTTCCCTTCTTCAGAGGCAATCATGTGTAGTGAAATTTCTTGCAACTAATAGTTTCCTATAATAAATTGCAGTGGGAAATCAGTCTTTGGAAAAGAAGCATAAACAATTCTGCCAAAAAACTTCACAGCAAAGTCTTCCAAGTTTCCAAAATATGACGGAAAATGTCCTTCAGGGTCAGCAAGTTGAACTGCAAGCCCTTCCCAGCACAGCAGGCAGAAACACAGAAAGATGGACCTGTTCCAAGAGAGGCTGCTGGGACCAGCAGCAGCAAGGGAAGACGCCAAAGCAAGGGAAGACGCTGCTACAAACCGCTCTCACTTCACGCACGGCACAGTCCGCGGAGGCAGGTGGCAGCCGCCGCAGGGCAGGGCCGCCATGGCCCAGGCGCCGTTCAGCGCCTGGCTGATCCTGTGCGTGTTTGCCGGATCCCAGAGGCTGACAGGTAGGAATGGCACCTGCCAGCGATGCGGCTTCTCAGCTTGGCAAACGCCCGTGCAGCGCCTGTGGCACAACACTGCCTGCTTCTTCAAATGTGGTCAAGCGCTTCAGCTAGCTTTGCAGACACGGGAGAGAGCTGGAGACCCAGCTGGGGTTGTGCCCTTGCGGGGAGGCACTTGCCCCTGCCTACTTGCAGGATGAAGACCTGCTGCTATTTTTGGTGGCAGGGGGAGGGTTTTCTTGGGTCTCCACTGAAAAAGTATGCTCCTGCAATAGTGCTTGTGGATTTTCTAGATGCTTTTTTGGGGAAAAAAAAAGCAACTGTTGAATGATAAAGTAAGTAAGGGACCATTTTCCCATCTCCAGAGGATATTTATTTAGTGTCTTAATACATGATTTGTTATGCTTTGTTTAATTTTTGTTTTACTGTACTCAAAACTCTAACACTGCGTATATTTATGAGACAGTTAATACTAACAGCAGTTTGGCAGCTGTTCAACAAATTCACCGACTTTGCAGCCAGTCAGGCGTCTGTCAGTAGAGGGATCTGTGAACCGAAGGGATCAGTTAGCAGAGAGAAGCCCAGCAAAGAAATTTTCAGATGATGTAGTATTTTCACCTGAGCTAAAAGCCTTGCTGGCACGTCCATGCAGGAGTAGGAAAGAGCAGCTACAGCCCTGCTCACATTCCAAAGCCACAGCTGGCTTGGATCAGGGAGCGTGCAGCTGTACGGAGAAACGAACCTCTGCAGCCTGGGGGGTGGCAGTGCACTTCTTTCAGGCAGCTCATACATCTCCCTGGAAAGCTTTAATCAAGAATGGAAAGTTGGAAGCAGGCTTGGTAGTAGTCATCATACACGGACAGTATTAAATCATTTTTCTACTTTTTGTAAGCACCTGCTGACCTTAACTCTGGAGCACTTGACATAGATTCTCACATAAAAAAAAAAATCATCCATATAAAAATAAAAATAAAATGTCAGAGAGCTTGCTATTTTATATGAGCTTTTTCCATTTCATGTTTCTTGATCTGAAGGAGGAGTCCGTAAGAAGTAGAAGACGGTCTTGGCTACACAACTATGTTGATCAACACAGAGAAGGGAAGGGATGCAGCCTCCCTCTCACCGTCCTGGAACGAGGCTACTTGTGTCTCCTTTTTCACAAAGAAACAAATAATAAAGGCAAAATAAATGCAGAAACTTAAAACACTATTAGTGCTTTAAGTATTAGTAAATGAAAATCAAAGAATTCTTAGGATTAATGTGACTCTAATAATAATAAACTCCCATTCCTCTGGCCTCGTATCCATTTTTCTCAGTTTAAATGATGTAGGTTGGCCCAGCAAGGAGTTAGCTGGACATGAGAAGAGCCATAACAGATTCAGCCAGTTTTCTTTTACCCTCATACTCTGCCCTGCTAGCGGCAGATGCTCAGGGAAGAACTATAAAACCAGGATAAGCATCAGGTTATGTTTCCATCAGCAGGTTGAGGACCCTCCACGCACACTCCTTCCTTTGGGCAGCATGACTTTCTCCAGCAAAAATTTCCAAGCAAGCAAACCCATCAGTTCAGAACCCACCCATACTTGGCGTGAGGGGCTTCCTTGCTGCCTGTGGAAGCAAGTGCCTTTGCTGCCGTACGCTTTAGCTCTGTTGGCAGGATTAAGGGCTATCGTATCCAGAAGTTACACTTGCCTGCCTTAACCACTTCTGCTTCTCTTAAAAAGCTTATTTGGTCATCAAAATCCCATGGTCAGCATCTGTCGTGTTTGGAAAGCTATGAGTGGCAGCTCAGAAATATTGAAGACATTATTGACAACCAAATGCCAAACATAAACAGAAAGGGCCATGGTCTTGTGCTACTGAACTCTGCCTGATGTCTTTCAGATGAACATCTTCACAGCAGGGACAGTGCCAGCGCCAACACACCCCATCGCGGCCCAGAGGACGCTGACATCATGTTAGAGGTCTCCTGGGTGCTGGGGACACATGGGCTGAGGCACTGTTAGTGCCTGCGCTCCCACCTGCTGCACGTAAAAACTCACACGTTCTGCTTGTTCTCACCCCTGCCGGATTTCAGGAGTTCCTGGAAAATGCCTCGGCGATGTCCTAATTGTGTTTGTGCCCCCTCCCATTGCTAGGTGCAGCTGGAGGGGGCTCTGACTCCCTCCAAGGCACCTCACATCTCCAGGGTGGGACAAGGGACCATTCCTGCTGGGTTAGGTGACTCCCCACTAAGTGGCCGAGCCCTCTCGCAAGGCGTCCGTGCCAGGGAGCCGCTGCAGGAGGGACTGCAGCAGGGGAGGCAGGGTGGGAGGCGAGAGCTGGATGGGGAAACCGAGGTGTGGGGCCAGTCAGAAAGGGGTGTGGGGCTGGTGGAAAAGAACATGGAGTGGGACCAGGCGAGTGAGGGAGTGGCCGCCTCTCGGTCCAGCCCCGAGATTTGGCAGCGCTGCAGATGACTCTACAGCTCAGTTATAATTGGCAGAGGGTTTGTGCAGGGCTTCCTGTGCTCATGCTGCTCTTCTCTTCCAGATGCTCTGGGGAGGGCTGGATATTCAGGCCAACGGGACAATCCGGCTGCGGGATGAAGAGCTGGCCTCCCTGCGCCCGGCACGGCAGTTCATGCGGATTTTAGAGGATGAAGTTCCCAAAACACCAACAGAGATTGAGCAGCATCTGAGATATTACTCACTGACTGACACCCCCTTGCCTCTATCAGAGTTTGACCGTCTCCTTTTCAGCAGTGTTTACTGTGCCTATCAGCTTCGATCTGTGCAGGGTCTGGATAAAAACCTCTGGATTAGTTTTTTCTCTCAGCTGGTTGATGAAATGTTTCGTGATCTGTGCAAGGGGCTTTGCCCTGCAAATACCACCCTCCTCCTGGCTTCCTGGCCCTGGGAGGAGAAGCCTTCACATTTAGCATCCCTGAAGCATTTCTATCATTCTAACCTGGCCAGGACCAAGAGAGGCACTTAATAAGGGAAACTACCGTAGGAAAGCACGCACCTGACGTGAGCTGCGTCCTTGGTTATTTTGAATGCTTTCCACACTATTCAGGACTTTGTGCAAATACACCACACCTTTTTGTCCTGCTTTCTGCATTGCACTGGCTACCCACTAAGGATTTATATATTAGCTTTTATTTTTAAATGAAATAGGACAAAACTAAGAGTGCATTTCACCATTTTTATTTTTTTTTAAAGTGAGCTGTGCTGAAGGGGGCAGTGCTATTTAGATGTGTTATCTATCTTGATCACTGATGCTTAGTGGGGAGATGCCCTGGCAGGGTTTTTCCAGGATGTCACACTGGAGTCCTAGCTGACTACATTTCAGATAATTCAGTTCAGCCTCTTTATATTCCTCCTGTGGCTTCAGCCAAATACAGTATCTTTTCTCCTCTCCAGTAAGCAGCCATGCAGATTTTGCTGTGTTTCATGATATAGGTCACATATTTAATTTCAGCTTTCTGCTCATGTGGCATCACATTTTCTGTGTCCTTAGTAATTTCCCATCTCATGTATTCATTTTTCTTCAAAAAGCAACCTGAAAAGGTATGCATTCCGTGAAGCTTTCTAATATTTGCATATCATATTTACACATGTACGCTGCTTTGTGTCAGTTATCATTTTGGAATATACTTCCTTAAATTTCATCTAAATTCCTAAGGATCATGACCTAGTTATTTCTTCAGCAGATTTTAGCTCTTCTATGAAGTTTTTTTTGTATAGCTATGGCACTTTACATAAGCCAAACATAATAAATACACAGTCTCTATCCTCAAAGTCTGAAATACAACTATTTTATAGAAAGAGATCATTAACCTTTCTCTGTCTTACACACTGCAGTATGGAATTAAATAAATGTAATTATCCACTCGAGAGATTATTGATTTTGGGGTGGTGTTTTTGTTTGTTTCTACTAGTTTTCCTACTGCCATTATAGGTACATTAATTTTGAGCATTCTTTACATGTGCTTAGATGATGGGATCCATAATTCCCTTTCTATCAGTACAGCCTTCCTCAACAAAGAAGGCATGTGTGACATTCAAAGTGGGAACTGCTAGCTTTTGACCTAGTTAATCTATTTCCAAGCTGTTGTTGCCCAACAGATGGAGAGGAGAAATGGTGAGACAGGAATGAGAACCCTGGAAGCAAGATGCCACAGAGAATGGTTTTAGAGGCCAGGTTAGGGCTGTGACAGGAGAAGATAAGAAGATAGATTTACACACTTCATAAAGCAGGTTGCTTGTTGCTTCCCCCCCCAGAGGATGTAGGAATTAAGACTAGCATTGTGCTTGAAGTATAACTTCTAGTAAACTTGTGTCCCAACTGCTGTTCTTCTATTCTTCTGTTGTTTTTTTTTATAGAGATTGGAGAATCTCTACCCTTCATCCTTTTCCCAACTACACCCCCAGACTTTGATGTGTAGGATAATATGTAGTGGCGGAGGCAGGGAGTGGCTGCAGACAAGTCCAGTTCAAGCAGAGAATATAATCAAAAAGCTGAGCGGGAGGGCACTAATGTCTTGCTGGAGCCTACACATCCTGAGCTATATGAATCGCTGGAGGTTGAGAGGGTTGCCTTGAAGGCTCAGATGCAAATACACTGTTTTGAATTCAGGATTTTGTTAGGATCAGTTTAAGAGCATTGCTGTCCCTTGAGCAGATTATAAATTAAACTCAAGTGATGTCACAAAGTTTCATGCACGCACTTTTGCAGTCTATGTATTTTGGGAGACAAACCAGGGCTTAGCTCAACTGAAAGAGGACCAATTGCACTAGGATGAAGCCTCCAGCCTCCTGCTTTCTGACAACCCCCCTGGGTGGATCCCTCTGTCAGTCCCAGCTGCCCCGTAGGAACATACCAGGGCCCTCTACAGCCACACCAGTCTCTCTACAGCAGCACTATGGCTGCAGTGCAAGAAGCCTGTGGAACACAGATGCTGAAAACATCACTTAGTGGTGCCTTTGATCCCATTTGAACCCATACAGCGTATGGCAGGTTAGCCACACCCTTATATTCTAGGAGCTCATTTCTGGAGAACATAATGCCCCTGCAGTCAGCACTGCCATTGCATGGCATGATACTACTCACACTAAGACATTATGAGCCTGCTCCTGACCCAAATATGAAGTGATTTTAAAACACATTTTCAATTCTTCTTGCTTATCTTGCTTCTGAGCTTTCAGAAGATCCTAAATTTGAGCCCTCATCCTTTACTACAAGGGCTAGAAGCCTACTTTTTTGTGTGTTTCTAAATGTATTATTTTCATCAAATGGAAGCTGAAATTCTCAAAAACAGCTTCTCAACTTCATCAACGTCAGATTAAGAAAAGCACCAAATATTGTGAAACTTGCAATGAAATTGTAAGGGGCACCAACATTCACACACACAAATGATAAAAAGGAGTGTGCCCTGACAGGCTGGCTCAGTAACACATACTGCAGCTTGTAAGATCACCATGCTTCTTTCTCTCCTGAACTGTTACCTCCGGCAGTGACAAGCACACAAGTCACAATAAATTCCAATCTGACAAAATTTTACATCTTTTGTATTTTTATTACATTCATTTTCATTACATTTATTCCCTCCCCAGATATGCAAGGAAAGTCACCGCATCCTTTGCTTTCTGGATGCTGGGCATCTGCAGCAACATTACTGCAGTGGTTCTCTGATCCCCAGCATCTCACTACACTGGCCCACCCCTGCCCCGAAACTACCTCATGCTTTATGCTTAAATCAAACACCAACACAGGACACACACATACAACCTGTAAAGACCTTTCTATGGATGAATGGCAGACACACAGTGGCCCTGCAGGCAGGGCACAAGCGTGCAGCATGAGGAAAGCACTGGACACATGATAGCATGCTCAAAGTAGGGGATGATATTCGAAGAGGAGCTATACCCAAGTTCATGGCACCTTGGCTTTTCTTATGCTCCTTTCACATCTGCATTTAATTATTTGACCCTTGGGGTGAACTGGCACCTGGAAGCCCCTTTGGCTGAGCCTCTGAATAGATCAGGAAGCCCGTGAAGGTGATGTACTTGCCGTGGTTGCTGTAGGCACCGTAGCCATCGTGCTGATGACTATAGAGCCAAACAGTGTCCCCATATTGCAGAGGCAACATGATACTCTGACTCTGCATTTCCCGCCTCTTGGAGTGGTTGTCATCATAGATCATGGCCTGCACCTCATTGTGGTTCTTCATAAGTTTCACTGACATAGTCTTAAAGGGCATTTTGCCGATGGTGAAGGAGAAATAGTATGCACCAGGAATACGGCATGAGAAGATGCCGGTGGAGGAATTGAAATCTTTCCCAATGTTCACAAACTCTGTGTCAAATGTGATTGGCTCATGCTGGGTTTGCTTGTCATCTGTCCCCAGGAGACTTTGTGAGCGGGCAACAGAAAATGCAGAGCGAGGGTCTTGTTCCCTGTTCGGTTGATCAGACAACACGTGTGGCTGTGAAGCTTCATTCTGCTCTCCAGGAAGTTGCTGAATAGTGTGATGGTGTGGCCCCAGCTCTTGAGAGCTAAGAGCATTCTGGAAGAAGGCAGAAGTGTCTGGGTAGATTAGGTAGCCATTGAAAGTTGTATAGGGGCCCACATTGCTGTAAAGAGCATACTTGGGATCTCCATGTAAACGCAGCCAAACTGTGTCACCGTAGTCAAGCTGCAGCATGGCACTCTGGCTGGCTACCTTTCGTTCCTTGCGGTGATGTTCATCATACACAATCACTTGCACCTCGTTCTTGTTTCTCATCAGCATGACAGACAAGTTTTTCTTCGGGTATTTCCCAACAGTGAAGGAGAAGTAGTAGGCTCCAGGGATCCGACAGCGGAACAATCCGGTCTTGGGATCAAAGTCATTGCCAATGTTCACATACACTTTGTCAAAGGTAATGACCATCTCAGAGCTCCCTTCCATGCTGCTGGTTCTGGCCACAGAGAAAGCAGAGCGAAATTCAGTACTGGTGTCTGCTGGGAAGCCATCTGTAGGCAGAAAAATCATGCAGCAAAGGAAGCCAAACAGAATCTGAACCTTCAGTGTCATCATTGTATCTGAAAGGAAAAAGAAGCATATTTTAGCAGGAATCCCATTAATTTCCAGCTCATACTCCAGTTGAAACCCAGACCTGAATTTTGTTAAATAGACATTAAGACCTATGTCCAAATATAGAGAAATTTCCAGTGCATTCTCTGATCAGTGCACGGGACCATACCTCAGCTCAGATCCCAGAATCATTTTGATATTTTCCTAGCAAGAGCTGGATATTTTTGCCCTGTACTTGTAGGAAGAAAAAGAATCTTATTCTCTGAAAGCCTGGCTATCCTACAGCTTTTTTGCAAACCACTGTGTTGCTCACAACGCAGAGGGATCTCAGAGCTTGCTGGGGCTTTGCCAGAGCTCCCTTTTGTAGTGCTTTTATTCGTAAGACCAAGAATGAAACAAAGCTCTACACAGACCCTGCATTATACAACCGAGGTACAGCTGAAGGGCAGGGAGAAGAGGACATGTTCTAGAGATTCCCATGCAGATGCCGTTGCCTTGCACTGCCCTAGCTGTTTCACAGGATATGGAAGCTGAAAGCCAAGTATGTTGGTAGACCCCATTATTCAGACAGACTTCACCATGAATCTGTGAAGATTGTAAAGAAACTAGAAGAAGAAGGATGTTTAGGGAAGGAAGGAAGACAATGGAGAAAATGAATGAAATGAAGAAAAAAGAATGAAAACAAAAGATAAATAAAAGGCACGTCTCCCAAGGCATAGAATCCCTGAGAGAGAACTGAAAAACCAAAACCAGGGAAAAAACTCCCTCCCTGGATAATAGACCAGTGAGAAAAAACTTATTTGACCCTTAAAAAAGAGGGATAAGTTAGGAGCTAATGGGATTTTCTGCTTGTAGTTTCTGTGATATTTTTTTTTTTTGGACTGAGGCCAAAAATCATCTATTAGTGCTTTCAGGCTGAAAACAAAACTGCCAGTCATTCCAGTGAGAAGCTTCTCTCTCTGTCACCTCTCTGTGCTTATTAAAATATCATTCAGGCTGGGAGGCAACTGCCTGGTTTGCAGTCTGCCCCATCTGTCACCCCAGAACTGGTGCCTTGCCAGCCTGCAAACAATGAATTCACAGACCAGCAGAACAGGAGCAAAACATGCTACTCATTGCGGGGAGGAGTGAAGGCAAATCCTGAATTAAAAAGAATAAAGGGGTAAATATTTGAATCAACTGGGGTGGCCTAGTAATAGAAGTAAACGAGATGGAATCCACGTAGACTGTGAGATGGCAATGGGATCCTGTTTTGGCAAGACATGATACCTAGAATCTTTCACCAATAGAAATTCAGCTTGATGTACAGTCCCTGCTCTTTCAGACTTGAGAATAAAACTGAAATCTGAAATGCAGTTCTAATAGATATGAACCCAAGAATGAATTAGATTCTCACTTAATTACCTGAAAGTGACACAGGCGCAAAGACAAAAAGAAATATCTATCCATGTCCTAATTTTACATCAACTCACTTCTTTCACTAACATCTCAGTATTTTCCCCCATGACTCTGAATTCAGAACGTTTTTCCTGACTTAGCCTACCTCTCCTGAACACACCCATGAGACCCCACGGACTGCACTGAAGGGTGTTGAGAGAGCTGGTTGATGTCACATTGAGGCCACTTTCTATCATCTTCGAAAGGTCATGGAGATCAGAGGCCCCTGGTGACTGGAGAAAGGTGCCTAACTTCAGAAAGGACAATTAAGACAACCTCAGGAACTACAGGCTGGTTGACCAGTTAGCCCCCCACTTTGGTCCCTGGGAAAATCATGGATTGTTCCTCTTGGAACATATTTCTAGGCAAAGGACACGACATTTAGCATGAGCTGATCAACTGAGGGTAGATCATATCTAACCAAACTGATTACCTTCTTGTGAGAAGAGACCAGTAGATGTCACCTACCTTTTAGCAAGACTTTTCTTACAGACTCCCAGAGTATTCCTGTATTCAAGTTTTGATGTTACAGTTTAGATAAGTGGACTACTAGATGGGTGAAAAACTGTCTGGGTTGTCAGGTTAGTGTTTAATATTTAATTTCAAACGTCCCCTGTCATATTTTTTATCAGTGACCTGGAGAAGGACACAGAATGCGCACTCATCAAGCCTGCAGATGACACCAAAACGGAGGGTTTTGCAATTCATGTGGAGGCACAGCTCTATTCAGAGGGACCTTGACAGGCTGGAGGAATGGACTGAAAGGAAATTCAGCAAGGATGAATGTAAATTCCTGTAAATAGGATGGACTAATTCGATGTGTTGGTACAGGCTGGCAACTAACTGGCTGGGGAGCAGTGCTACTGAAGACTCTAGGAGTCCTGGTGAACAATAATTTATATCTGAGTTAGTGCTGTGCCCTGCAAGTAATGAAAGTCTAGTTGGACTAGATGATCCAGTTGGACTAGATGATCCTTGAGGTCTCTTCCAACCTTAATGATTCTACTCTAAAGTTAACAGCACACTGGGGTGCATCAGCAGAATGTAGCTGGTAACCACAGGCAGTGATTATTCCCCTTTAGTTGGCACTTGAGTGACTCCAGAAGAGGGCAGCAAAGACGGCTGAGGTCTGCAGCAGCTGCCCTGTGAGGAGAGGCTGAGAGAACCAGGCCTGTTTAGTCTGGAGAAGAGAAAGCTTTGGGGACATCTAGTAGTAGCCTTCCTATACCTGCGAAGAAGTTACTGAGGTGACAAAGTGAGATTCTTCACTGATGTGCATGGTGGGAGAATATGAGACATTGGTCATAAAATCCAAGGGGGAAGGTTCAAACTGGGCATAAGCAAAATAGTTTCATGCTGAGGGCAATTAGGAATGGAACAGTTTGCCCAGAGAGATTTTGAAACTTTCACAACCAGACTGGATTAAGCTGTGAGCAACCTGGTCTACATTCAGTGCTGGCCTTGCTTTCAGCAGGAGGTCAGACTAGAGACCTCCTAACTCATGATTCCTGATTCTATAACTGATTCCCATAACTTCTGCCTTCTCACAGTTAAAAACTCACTTGCTGCTAACACTAGCCATGACACTTACATGGAACTAACCAGCTAATGGCAGTCTGACAGACCGTCTTTCATCCAGCAAATTAATTTAAGGAAGCATTTTCAATGAAACTATTAAGCCAGAGCTAATTGCCATGCATCTGCTTTCATGCTGTCTTTATTTTTCCTCACTTTGGAATTCAGTTTGTGAGCTCCTCAGGGCAAAGACTCTCTCTCTTCCCATGTCAGTACAGCATTTGGCCACCGCTGCCATTTAAACAAGGTTAATAGGCCCTAACATCCCACCAAGAACTAAATCCCAAACCGTCACACAGAGCTCAGCCTCTGGTTCAGCAGTATTATTTTTGCAGAGTGCAGAGTGCTACATCTAGCGCGACAGGCTCGTTTCAGCTTCCAGCTTAGAAAACCAAGCCCTAAAGGCGAACTTATAAGGGCTATTAGATGTTTCTGATTCATACTCATCCATTGTTATTCCAATGATCACCATGGTGTGGCTGCAGGATGACTGTGACATGGCTGCATGCTCTTGAGACAAAAAATGACAGGGAAGAGTTCGGCATTTGTGTTTTTAGTCATGCCAACCAGCCTGCTTCTAAAGCACTGCCTGTGCTCCAGAGCTCGCTCAGCGGATCCGGGAGTCAGGGAATATGCTGCTGCAAGCACGTCACTGCTGGCCAAAAAACCACAAAAAGACAAAACAGTTTAATAAAATCTGTAGTGAATCTGACCTTATGTTTCTTCAAATGGCCACTGCCCTTGTTTCTGTCCCAAAGCTAACTTCTCTGTAATAAGGTCACTTATTAAGGTTTGGATCACTCAGTTACAGTTGCAAAGACTCTGCTGCTGCAGTCCCTTATTTATCAGCTCTTCCCAGTAACTTACTGGCAAGTCATTTAAATAAGGCAGTTAATTATGCTGTGTTTCCATTAGCAAGTCGTTTCCTTGACAGCTCCCACTCACCACTTTCAGGACTATTTAGGTACTTTATCTTTTTAAAATAATTTAGAAAGCATCTAATAACTGCCTCTAACACTAAACCAGTCTAAGAATAAACTCCCAATAATTAGGAAGACTCAGCTAGCTACCGGGCTGTCACAAACAGAGACAACTCACGACAACTCTTGGACTTGAGTATTAGCATAGTAAGTCTGAAAGATAAAGCTTCCAAAATGCTTTGTTGCTTTCTTCCAGCAGGGGGGAGAGAGCACCAGGGGTGTGAGGCTGGCCATGAATGCTCCAGAAGCAGCCTTAAGTTCATGCTACAGCCTAAGTTTTAAAACTGCAGTGTGAGGTGAAAGACCCAGGATAGAGGTGAAAAGTGGGTCTTCAGCATGGGCATGTGTGGTACATGGCAGCTGTGTTATTCTCATTAACATTTGCAGATGAATCAAGGCCCTACCATTCCTCACTGTGACACCACAGAAGCACGCAATGAAGCTAAGCAGACCCAAGGGATAAACAAGGTATGCTGCTGCCTTTACGCGAGGCAGTACCAACAGGGACAGCAGTCCGCAGGGGAAAACATCAAGAAACTAATTTTGGAATAGGAGGCACAAAACACATCATGGAGCTAAACAGTTCTCAAAGGCACTGACATTAAATTAATGATCTGAAAAGAAGGGACTAAAATGGTAGTGACTCACATAGCAGAACAGGAGTTGCCAATCTTCTTTTTTTTTGCAAATAAAAAGACAGAATTCACCATTTGCATGACCCAGGAAACTTTAATAGCTTTGTGCTTGCTGGAGGTGATTTTTCTGTCCTGGAACAGAACCAATCTACCACTGGAAAGACAATTAGCTTTACTCTTCTACTGAAATCCATGGATTGACAAAAGGACTTTCAATAATAGAAAGGTCACCCCATTTCTAGACTTGCAGGCCAGATCTTCTTGTAAAACTCACAAGGGTTTTCTTTTTATTCCAAAATATTAATGAACTAGATTCCCTAGTCCTACCTTAGGCAAGAATTCTTTAATTTCAGTGGGAGTTTTACCCAGAAGATCACTGAAGAGTGACATATGAAACAAAAGTGAAACAGTGCAGTTTTATTAACTGTTAGTAAAAGTTCTTAAAATCCTGTAAGCTGCAAGAGCAAAGCCCTGTTCTTCCTAGCTCTCACTCTAATATTTAAGGACAGCTGCAAATGTTTCAACTATTTGAACCAGTGAAAGCCTGTGTAATGAACAGCCATCTTGGACTATAGTTAGCAAGATTTTTTTCCCCCCAGATACCACACACTGTCTGTTCCACTCATCCAACACAGATTAAGAACATCAGATAATGATGCAAATGCATCGCTTCTTCCAACATCAAGGAGAAATTAATTGTAGCAGATCCTCAAAAGCAAAAACTACATAAAGAGTACTGTGTGACAAAATCAGGGATTCACTTATGGCTTTGGCCTTTCTCTGCTTTTAATGAATGTGGTTTTTTGAACTCTGGAACAATCCTGACAGGTAAAACATTGTCTGAAGCATTTAGGGTGCTTTTTGGACACTATAAGCCACATTTTGAGTGATAGAACTGTATGACATTAATATAGAAAGTACTAAATATTAAGTGTTTCCTTGAGTCAAGAGAGTCTTTTAACATAATAAACCAGCTTCTGTGTACTCAAAGATCTCTGGAGAGACCAAAAAATCTTTTGAAGTGCCTCAACTCCAGCCATACTCAGGAAAAGGAAATGCAGAGAATGTATTTTGTCATGAGCCTCTAATGTTAGCCTGTGCTTCAGGATATTAAACCTGCTATATTTCAACTGAAGCCCTAAAAACTCCAATGAAGCTAAAAAGATGATATATGATGTATATTCACTGATTGAAATGGAAACATGACAGTTCTAATACTAAGTTTTTTCTTCCTGTAACAGGGAAGCATTGAAGGGAATTTATTATACGCATTTGAAGTGCCAGATGACACACTGTGTCTTCTGTTTTGGCTACTATGTATATTTAAAAATATATTAATTTAGACAGAAAAAGTGGTGTTTTAATAGAGAAAATGGATGAATAAACCTTAGAAACACAGAAACACAGAAACATTAAGGTTGGAAGAGACCTCAAGGATCACCTAGTCCAACCGACTGCCCCCCCACCTATTAACCACTAAACCATGTGCTTCAGTGCTGCATCTAACCTTTCCTTAAACACCTGCAGGGATGGTGACTCCACCACCTCCCTGGGCAACCCGTTCCAATGCCCGACCACCCTTTCCGAGAAGAAATTTCTCCTCATCTCCAACGTGAACCTCCCCTGGCGCAACTTGCAGCCGTTCCCTTAGGTGGGAGCAACAAGTTATTCTAACAGACTAATGCCTTTATTTTTTAATGTATTATATAAATTTTTTTTACATCCTTTTCTAAATGAACAAATCACACAAATCCAACTCTCCACCACATACACACTTCTCAAGTAAACAAGACTAAAAACTGTAAAGCAAAGAAACAAACTAACATTGATCAGAAGTGAAAAAACAGAAAACATTGTTAGAACATTTGAGTTTAAACTGTAATTCATAAACTTTGTTGAACACTATGAAGTTCTTCTGCACATAGAATCATAGAATGGTTTGGGTTGGAAGGGACCTCGAAGATCATCTAGTTCCAACCCCCCTGCCATGGACACCCTCCATTAGGTCAGATTGCCCAAAGCCCCATTCAACCACAGCTTCTCTGGGCAACCTGTTCCAGTGCCTCACCACCCTCACAGTGAAGAATTTCTTTCTAACGTCCAATCTAAATCTCCTCTCTTTTAGTTTAAACCCATTACCCCTTGTCCTGTCACTTCCTGCCCTTGTAAACATGCAGTTAAATAAACTGTTGATAAGTCGTCATTGAAATCACACCAGCAGTGAGCAGTGAAAAGCCTCACGATTTCTGGGAATGAGTTCAGTGGTAAATGATTTTTGTGAAAGCATAGGCCAGAGAAGACTGGAAACCACAGCTCGAGAAAGCCAGAAGTCTGCTGCTGTACAGTGTTTATTTAACGCTGCTACCTTTAGACATAAAACACTGAGACCACTTCGACAGTAGGAATTTTTGCATAGATCCAGTTACAGGTACAGTAATGACAAAGTTAAACCATCTCTTTTCCCACCCCCAAACCTAATTTCCTTTTTTAGCCTGGTTTATGCGTGCATTTCTTTCTGGTGGAGCGTGCAAGATATGCTGAGCCTGTGGAATGAGGTTTGTCGAAGCATCTCATCTCCCCAGGAGGAAGCGGATTGCTGCAGCAGAAGGCAGATCACGCTGGCAGAAAGGATTAACAGGGACAGTCTGGCCTGGAATACTGGGAGGTATTTTGATAGGTAAAAGAACGTAACTGACACTTTGGCAGCATGTAGCATAAAGATCTTAGTTAAGACAGCAAGAGAAGGAGGCCCCAAAAGGCAGACTGGCCAGTGTGAAAGCAAAAGCTAGCAGAGAGGGACTGTTTACCAGGGAGTGGAGTGATAGAACAAGGAGTAATGGATTTAAACTAAAAGAGGGGAGATTCATTTAGATGGTAGGAAGAAATTCTTTTCTGTGAGGGTGGTGAGGCACTGGAACAGGTTGCCCAGAGAAGTTGTGGAGGCCCCATCCCTGGCAGTGTTCAAGGCTGGGTTGGATGGGGCTTTGGGCAACCTGGTCTAGTGTAGGGGGTCCCTGCCCATGGCAGGGGGGTTGGAACTAGATGAGCTTTGAGGTCCCTTGCAACCCTAACCATTCTATGATTCTATAAAGAGAGAGAAAAGCACAGAGACCTCAGAGAATGGAGAAGAGGGTAATTTCATTGTTCCAGGTGGCTGGGCTGGAAGCCATGTAGCAGGAGGACTTTTTCAGAGAAGGCCTGGGTTTTTTTGCTTTGGCTGTGGCGGTAAAACCATATGAAGCACAGGGATGCTGCCAGACACACTGCCTCAGCAACAGACCTACTGGAGTGGCAGACACCTATGAGGAAGAAAGCTGATCAGAAGCAGCACAATTCAGGCTATTCCAAAGACAAATGGGAAATTGTTATTTAAAAATGAACAATATTTAGTTACAATGATGATTTATTTTAAACTTCTCACCTGGCATAAGATATTTAAACTATGGTAGTCTGCAAAGAAGGTGGTAGATTGCTTAATTGCACATTGCTGGGCTCTGTAGAAGAGCTTTTAAAAGATGCTTACAGTCTAGAAGACATAGGATAGGGGACATGGGTAATAACAAGCAAATGTGGCATAAAATTTCTTACATTTACTATGCTGTTATAAAGTCTGGAAAAAAAACCCCAACAAACCCTGCAGGATTAAAGGTGCCAAAATGGAAGAGTCAGCAAATAAGACAGTTCCATTTCATCATCTAACCAGCTGGAATCAACAAGCAAGATCCAGTTAGTACCACAGCAGTGCTAAAGGAAAATGTGAAGAGGAAGGTAGTGGCTATACAGACCACAAGAGACTCTCTTAAGAGGCAATAAAGGAAAAAGATTAGAAGTGTTTGCAGATGACATTTCTGGGTTGGAGACAAAAACTGGCAACCTAAGGAAGACTCAGATGGGTTCAGCATCACATACTACTCGTAATTTTTCTCTTTTAGTAAGAGTTTTGGCAGGAAAAAAGATGAACATTTTTCCCAGGAACTAATGAAGCATAGGGACTTTAAAGAGAAAGAATGAAAAGGCCCCACTGAACACAAGCTTGTTGATAGGTTTGCCTGGAGTGGTGGTGTAGCTCATATCATTGGGAACATTAAAAAACCCACACAACTCTGCATAATAATCAACAGGGTAAACTGAGCTGTGAGTGGAAGTGGAAACATTAGGTAGGCAGAATGACACTGGAATCAACTCAGATTCTTACCACTTTACTCTTTCTGTTTTATTGTTACGTGCCACAGCTCAGGTTTTCTACCCGATTTCGTTTCAGTGGATGGAAGTTCCACTCTCAGGACAATTCCCACTCCTCCTGTTAACAAATGAGAGTCTACCAACCATTCAGAGGTATTAAGTATAGGTAGTTAATGTTTGATTTTTTTTAAAACCACATTTTCCTCGATGATACTAAGCTGCTTCAGTGCAGCTGAATGAATATTCTCATCCTCCAACCATGCAGACAAGAAGAGGAGGTTTCTATGCTGTTCTCAGAGTTGATGCCCTATTTTTCAATTTTCTTTCAATCCTCAATTGTAACAAATGCTTATAGACATTAAAGTAAATTTCATCAGGATGAGAGTGTTTCAGTTAAACACAAGACGTGCTGGCTTTCCTTCCTGTTCCATACTGCCACTTTCATTCATATGCCCTGTTGTCCAGCAGACCTGTCAGGCACAGCATCATCATCTGGGAAAAATCTTGCAGTGATCTTTTCATGTTCTCCTCTTGTTCCCTCATTAAGAATGAAAACAACTGTTGATAGTAGGTTTATTTGTCCAGGAACTGATAGGAACCTGTGGAACCTGCCACATGAAGGTGCACTAAATAGAAAAGTAATTTTGGTTGTCTATACATTGCAGGAATCCTGTTGAAGACTGTTGTACATGAGATTGTGGAGGTATTATAAGAGATATTGGAACCTGTGGTGTACTTTCACAGCTTGTTCATTGTCCTCTCTGTAATGGTTTTATGTCCCTGATTTCTGTTCTGTGAGTCTGTGCTCTTGCACCTTGTATCAGCCAATATATGATGGTAATTTAACTGCTATCATAGAATCATAGAATATCTCAAGTTGGAAGGGACCCCTAAGGATCATCATGTCCAACTCCTGGCTCCACACAGGACTAGATCAATAAGAGCAGATGACTGAGAGTGTGCCCAGATGCTTCTTGAACTCAGCCAAGCTCGGTGTGGTGACCACTTCCCTGGGGAGCCTGTTCCAGTGCCCCACCACCCCCTCGGTGAAGAGCCTTTTCCTGATCTCCAACCTAACCCTCCCCTGTTGCAGCTTCATGCTGTTCCCCTAGTTCTATCGCTGGTCACCAGAGGGAGGAGATCAGCGCCTGCCCCTTCACTCCTCCTTGTGAGGAAGCTGTAGGCCACCATGAGGTCTGCCCTCAGTCTCCTCTTCTCCAGGCTGAACAAACCAAGGGACTTCAGCCTCTCCTCATATGTCTTCCCCTCTAGACCCTTCACCATCTTTGTTGCTCACCTCTGGATGCTCTCCAACAGTTTTATGTCCTTTTTGTACTGTGGCACCCAAAAATGCACATAGTACTCGAGGTGAGGCTGCACCAGCGCAGTGTAGAGTGCTGTGTAAGGTCCTAATAAAAAAAAGGAACAACTTTTAGATTGTTCTTTTCTGTTTTCTCCT
This sequence comes from Psophia crepitans, assembly GCA_013399095.1. Taxonomy (NCBI): domain Eukaryota; kingdom Metazoa; phylum Chordata; class Aves; order Gruiformes; family Psophiidae; genus Psophia; species Psophia crepitans. Next base: position 327,544 of record VWZZ01004290.1, on the reverse strand, counting down.
CTAGCTGCATAGCCACACCTTCTCTTTCTCTCTCTTGCTTGAGCGGGCACACAATTCTCATTTTTCCTGGAACTCTGCCTGCAGCAGTTGCTTCCAACCCATTCCCCCACTCACTGGAATGTTGCCCTCCAGTCATGGCTCTAAGACCTGCCACATCACCTACCTAGATAAAAGAGGAAATATGCTGGTTCTTGCTGGTTGATCATCAAATCACAAGTTAGGATGAGCCTGTGGAGTCCAATAATCGTCCCCTAAAGGAATTAACGGGTAGCTGAGTACTAGCTGGGATTATACGCAATGACAACAAAAGGCATTTTTGTTTCCTAGCCATGTCTGAGGTCACTGAGTGCTCAGAGTTGATTTAGCAATGCAACCAGATGTTCACAAGTGGGTAGCTCTGGTTCCCCTCTTGATTACCTGTGGTTAACAGAAAACTTTCAGAATGTATGAGATTCAGTTCCCTTTGCTTGATAGATCAACTTGTAACACTATGTTTCATCAATGGAAACATAATTGCCTTGGTCTTTTTACTCATCAAAGGCTGCACTATAACATACTTTGAGACAATGTCACATGACATGGGCTGGTATTTTCTGACAGTAGGCTTTGAAAACGCATCTGAAAAAAAACCCCTCTATCTGTACTAGGGCATTTGCGTACAGGAATGCTGCTTTCCTTGGGAGTCTTTTTTCTTGTCTTGACAGGTAAGGCAGGAAAGCATGCTGTCTTTTAACATCTGCCATCACACTCAGCCAAAAAATCACCTTCGTTTCTTTTCATACCCTGCTGTTTCATTACTGCGAAGATACTCAGAGAACAGTGAATTGCACTGCAGTGCTGCTCTTCACTGCCAAGATGCTGCAACATCTCAATTTGGAAATTCACTGAGCTCTAGTTTAGTGAAGAAGGTGATCAAAGGCATTAAGATCTGTATGTCTTCCACCTCTGCTCTGGCATCTTCCTTTCTGCTCCTCTTCCTGCTGGGTCAGGACACAGGCCTGGAGCTGGAGAACTGGGAAGAAACAACCATCATGCGCTCAGTACCAAAGCAGAGGCCAGTATAATTCCAGAATGAAAACTCTGCTCTGCCAAACTCTGGGGAAAGGGATGTGTCAGTCAAAGTCCACATTCACTAATAAGTCTTTTTTCTGGTCCTGTTCTTTAATTATCTGACATGACAATCTTGTTGCTTTCATACTTAGTGAATTGGTAGACAGATCAAGAAACAAGCATTAAAAGAATAATCATTGCATGTGACTACCCCCATTTTTTGTCACCAGCCAGTCTCTTGAGACCCAGACTTCCCCTGGGTGGTACAGATGGTCTCGATTAACAATGAAATTCTGCAAAACACACAGTGCTCTTCAGTATCAGTTGCTTTTCATGAATCACAATTATCAAATTCTAGGCCCAGTAGAATTCTTTCTTTCTGTTATGTGTACAGATACACAGTTAAATGTAGCAAAGTAAGTTAGCAAAGTTAGGCATTGTCATGTTTGTTAATACTGACCCTTCACAATCAGCAACATACAGTTCCCCATGTCCAGCAGGCTTTCCTGCCAAATCCCCCCTAACAAGACCTCTCTGAGGAAAGCCTATAGACAGGTGAAACCTGGGTCCTTTCAATTTTTTTGCCATTTTACTAACAACTATTTCTCAGAAGGCTATAGCTGGTGCAAATGGCACTATGAATTCATAGCTAATATCTTCATGAAAACTCCAGTTTCTGCTTTCACTTTTTAAACTCTGAGTGTATTTTGGTCCATGGATTTAATCACCTTGTCATCTTCTTCAACAGGGAGCTATGAAGTTCCTCCCTTAAACCCTGTACCAGCCACGTTTTCACAGTTGTGCTTTTGAATCTGGATTTTTCTGTGACAATCTGACAGAATCTACTGCCCTGGCTAGAGGGACAGAGAGTTGCTGAACAATCTTCTCAATAGACACATAGTTTTACAAAGTTTTTCCATATCTGCTTTCTGGCTTTATGTGGTTTCCAGTATTTAAAAAATGCCAGTCCCCTCATAATGGCAGTAGAAATGCTTGTGTGACTATTTCTGTAAAACTCGCTGGGAAGCTGCCGGTAAAAGGCTTTGGCATTACCATCAGAAAGCACTGCTGGACACTGCTGTTCACTCATCAGTTCCTCATTCACAGTGAGAAAGCGCTCAGAGCCTGTCAAGTGTTCACAGACTCCAGGCTCATCTGTGTGACCAGCCAGTTTCCTCCTAGGCAAAATCACCTTTGACAGCTTGAAGCTGCTGCCTCTGATTTTTGCTTATAGGAAAAGAATTTTGCTAAAATACTGAAATAAAGCCTGCAGCAACCCACTGGCAGGTTTTATGTAACTTTTAGAACCTAACTGGACATTATATAAAAGGAAAAAAAAATGATTTGACATGAAGGATATGGCTGCTCTGAACACTGTTGTGCAGATGCTTTATTTAAAGCAGACTTGAATATCATTACATTGAATTAAATATGCAGCTCAGACTCACAGAAGTGCCATTTGCAATAGCCTACACAATTTCCTCACAACCACACTGAGAAATTTCAGCCATGTACCATGAAACCAAATGTTCACATTCAATTCATATTTCAAGCCAGTGCGCTCTCTACTCAAATTCTTTCAGTCCCTACCTTCCTTCTTGCTACCTCTAACACCTTTCCTCTTCAAGATAATTATCAACAGCTTCCAACAGGAGATTACCATTTGCAGAATGCCCTCAGCATGTTCAGTGGTTTTCTGCCGGCGCTGTCTCAGATTTCCTCCCAAGTTTCACAAAGAACAATCCCTTCACCTTGTTGCCTCCTCCTACTAGTAAAAAGACTTTGTGCATTAGCTATCCTTTGCTTTATCTCTTCCAGAACTATCTTATTCCAAAGCTGAACCTCCTTTAGCATTGGGTCACAGTAAGCCTTCTTTTGAATACCCTTTCTGCCTGCCAAATAGAGACTGGGTTTCATACGCCCTTGGGCTACAGGAGTGGCTTCTGCGAGAAGCTGCTAGAAGCTTCCCCTGTGTCCAACTGAGCCAATGCCAGCCAGCTCCAAGACAGATTCAGTGCTGGCCAAGGCTGAGCCCATCGGCGATGGTGGGAGCACGTCTGGGATAACAGGGTTAGGAAGGGGAAAAAAACACAACAAAATCATGGGGGCTTTTGCAGCCAGACCGAAAAGATGTGAGAAATTTTGCAGACACCAAAGTCAGTGAAGAAGGAGGGGGAGGAGATGCTCCAGGTGCCGGAGCAGAGATTACCCTGCAGCCCAGGGTAGAAGACCATGGTGAGGCAGCCTGTCCCCCTGCAGCCCATGAACGATGATGGGGAGCAGTGATTTCACCTGCAGCCCATGGAGGACCGCACACCAGAGTAAGTGGATGTACCTGAAGGAGGCTGTGACCCTGTGGGAAGCCCATGCTGGAGCAGGTTCCTGGCAGGACCTGTGGCCCCACGGAGAGAGGAACCCGTGTCAGAGCAGGTTTGCTGGAAAGACTTATGACCCCTTGAGGGACCCACCCTGGAGCAGCCTGTTCCCGAATACCTGCACCCTGTGGAAGGAACTCACAGGAGCAGTTTGTGAAGAACTGTAGCCTGTGGAAAGGACTCATGTTGGAAAACTGCGTGGAGGACTGTCTCTTATGAGAGGGACCCCATGCTGGAGCAGGGGCAGAGTGTGAGGAGTCCTCCCCCTGAGGAAGAAGGAGCAGCAGAGACAATGTGTAATGAACTGACCACAACCTCCACTCCAAGTCTCCCTGTGCTGCTGGCGAGGAGAAGGTAGAGAATTTGGGAGTGAAGTTAGGCCTGGAAAGAAGGGAGGGGTGGGGGGAAGTGTTTTAGGGTTTAGTTTTATTCCTCATTGCTCTACGCTGTTTTCATGGTAAATAGAAAGCAAAGGGAGGGATGGGAGAAGGAGCGATGAAATAAACTCAGGCAAAGCAATACAAGCTAGTGTGAAGCACTGGTCAGTCGTTGGGTGGAAGGGATGTGAATTTACTTTGAAATAGCTAGGGCATCAAGTGACTGGGTTTCTAAGAAAATTGTTATTTTTCCTAAATGTTCAAGTAGCAATAGAAGATTGGGGCAGGGGGAAAAGCAATCAGAGCTTAAATAGTGTCACAGTTTTTGCTCGCATGTCCCAGAGTAAATAAAAATATAAGGATTTCCATCAATTTATGGATAATTCTAGTGTAAAAGTGTTTAAATGACACAAGGTTATAATGCTAATATGCTACATTTCACTGAGCAACAGCTCCATGAAAACAGCCTTCTAAAAAGCACAGTCTAATTCTTCATTTTCTCCTTGTCTTGTTTGTTCAACACAGATTATTTCCAGTAGTTGCTTTGCAGCCTTTCAGTCCCTGTTTTCACAGAAAAAATTCCCTATTGCCTGGTTGGTCTAAAAAACACTTCCACTCCTCCCCGTATGTCTTTAACTTATCTAAGAGCTTTTCTTTTTGTCTGAGTGGAAAGGTGTAAAGCCTGGGGAGACAGAAAAATACTTCTCCCTTTAGAGGATTAAAAATTTCTTTGATTGGACTCAAAATGTGTTCTATTCAGGATCTTATGTGCAGCTCACCACTGCAGCATTTGTCAGTGATGATCATTGCTCTCTTATTTCTTTCTACCTGCCTCCTCACAGAGATCCAGCATTTTTTCACCATGCACAGGGGACTGTCTGTTCCATTTGCATTAAACAATATATGTTAAATCATGAATACTACAGGACCTAGATTTTCTCTCCCTGGAGAAATTCCTAAAAACATCAATTGTAGAACTATCCTTTATTTTATTCCTATTCTGAATTCTATTATTTTATTTCATTTTATCTCTACAAAAGCATTCTTGGACTACGGTCTTTCATTGTAGGAGTAAAATACTAGAAGAGTTTGCATTTTCAGTTCAGATCGTTTTGCTAACTGCTAATTCTCATTCATTTTTCTTCTTCCATATCACTGTTTACTGCATTCATATACTCATTCAAGCATCTGCTCCAGGGAAATCAGAATGTCACATTCCCTATGTCTTCTCCAAAAAGAGAGACCTCTTTTAACCAGCTCCTAGTAAGCTCTTACTTTTCTTTCAGGTTCTTTTCAGAAAGAGTTGCACCATGTTATTGGTGCTGTGCTATCCTTGCATGTTGGACAAACATCAGAACAGGGCCAACAGACAGCTTTTATTTCACATACAAGAAATGAGCATGTTGTCTTCATAAAATTATAGAAGAATGATCTAGACAAGAACTTAAGATGTCAAGTAGTCCAAGGTACTTTCTCATGATAGGATCACTAGTCTAATTTTGTTCTTCACAGAAAATTATTTAACTTATTCTTAAAATAATGGAGTTTTCACAAGCTCCCCAGACCAAATATTTAGCAGGTTTTATTATCCTAGGTCCCAGAAAATCATTTGTGCAGTCGAAAACAATCTTTTTTTTTTTCTGCTGCTTCTTTCTTTCTGCTCCATCCACCATGAGGCCAAAGAAAAGATGATTCCCTCCTGAAGTTTGTATCTGAAGACTGTAATATTCCTCTGGCAGCTTTCTGGTCTTTGGGCTAAATAATTTGTTCTTTCAAATAATTTTGCAGGTCACGTGCTTCAGACCTCTGATGAGTCCTGCTGCCCTTCTCTGGACTCTCTACAATTGAACTGCACCCATCTCAAAGTGTAACAACCAAAACTTCACATACCCTCCAAGCTGAGGCTTTAGTGATGCTGAACAGAACAGGAGGATTGCTTTGCATGTCTTCCAGGCTATATGTCTTTTATATATGCTAGCAAGATGTTTGCCTTCATTTGCAACAGCGTGACGTTGACTCATGTTCTGCTTGTGATCTATCATAACACTCAGATTCTTTTCTGCAGAGTTGCAACCTAGTCGTTTGCTTTTCTCTTGTGCTTATGCAACTGATTATTCCTGCCTTACTGTAGCACCATGCATTTATCCCCACTGAATTTCATACAGTTATTTTCCTAGCACTTCTTCCAATTTGTTGGAATAATTTCTAACTCTAATCTTTTCCTCTAGGATATTTCAAGTCTCACAGATTTATGTCCCTGGCAAATGTGATACACCCATTCTTTATATTACTGTCCAGATCATCTAAGAAAACACTGAACAAGAGCAGATCCAGGACACTCCAACACAGCTATCATATCAGTTTTAAGCAGCTTGTGGCCTCTCTGAAGGACTGGCACTGGCTAAAAGCCCACAGATTATGAGCTCTGAATCTTCTGATATTATTTAAAGATCAACCTGCTCAGAAAATTATGTTTACCCAGTTTATAGCCTTCTTCACCTGCTATGCCCTGTGCCTCACCAAAGCAAATATGTAGAATTCATGCACAGCCACAACCAAGAATCTCAACTTTTACTTAAAAAAAACCCAAATGAAATGTCTCACTCTTATGCCACAAAAAAATGTTTTATTATGTAAAATGAACAAAAACCAATTCTGTTAGAATCTGCTGGAATACTGAAACGATGAATGGGAAAGATGTGACCAGCTTTCTTCATAGGCTTGGGGATATATTAGAAATGCCAACATTTATTACATTCTCTGTAGTTACACCAGCAGCATGCACTGACTGGAAGGGATGCACTGAGGCAGCACGTTGATTTCAATGAACTAAACATTTTCTTTGCATCTGCCCTGACCAAAGGCCTGCGGGTTCCTTTCCTTCGAGCTCAAACACCAGCCGTGGTGGTCACAAGCAGGCACTAGCAGATAGTAAGCCTTTGTGTATATATGAATAAAGATGCTCTGGTATTCCTCCGGACAACAGTGGCTTGACTTCCTCATCTAGTTCTGGCTCTTACTTCAGTAACCACTTCCATAGTCTCCTTAGATTCCTTAACCCAATATGGGTGGTTTTCCCGGCACTGTGGCTGAAGCCCTGGCACAGAAAACGTGCATGGGATGAATTAACCTTCTGGAGACTGAGGAGGAAGAAACAGGACTTTATGAATTTGTACTGTTTCCCAGTGGGGCCCTAGTAATCAATTATTAGCCTCTTGAGTAGCCACTTGCTGCTTGCTCTGTGATCGTCTGCTGATTCTAGCTGTGTTATCCCTGCTGGAAACCTCAGACCTTTGATTAGATGCAGCAGGAATTCCTCTGTTCTCTAACCTGTCTGGAGGAGGTATGCAACTAAAGCAAGGCTTTACAGGGAAAAGAAAGCACTTGGAGAGACAAGGGACTGACAAGAAGGCCAGCAGCATGGCACTTGTGTGTTATTGGCTTATCTCATTGGAGCACCAGGCAAATTTCCTTTCCTGGGATAGGGGCAAAGAAAAAGGTAAAGGAAAGCTGAAAGAAAAACAAAGTCCTGACGTTACTTCAGCTTAGATCTGCTGGGCAATGGGATCTATACTATATTTCTGTGTGTCAGTCAAGAAGTAAGAGCTGAAGCTTTTTATCTCTACTGGCTGAAAATCTGAGTCAGTCAGGTAGATTCTTTCAAATAACATGTGACAAAGTATCGCTATGCCAAGCTTTAATGTGTCTTCCAAGACAGTACAAAGATCCCCACCCCTACAGACTAGTCAGTAAGATGTGCCTCACCAAAGGCAAGTGGAACATCGTTTTCCTCAACTGTGCACCGTGGAGTAGAACACACACTTCATACTTTGAGCAGTCAAAAGAATGGGTGCATGGAAAGGTTCAGGAGTAAGCCCCACCAAATTCTATCACCTCAGCTGCTGGTAACAAAGCCTCAGACTTCAGCATTTTTAAGATTCTTAGCATGTTTAAGCCCTATTTTTTGCTCTATTCTCATGTCTTAGAGTCAATGCAGAGATGAGTATCTCTTGGAGGGAGACGTTTCTCAGCTGAGAATATTATCTTCTCAAAAGTACTGTCACCTTGGAAATCTACTGTCACTATCGATTAGCTCAATTCAGTGCTCTCTGCCTATAACAAGCCATAAGAATGTGGAAATTTTGGCAGAATGACAGTGAGCGCTTGGAGGCTTACTGCATGTTCACTTTGCATTAGTACTGGCCTCTTTTTCTTTTGGTCTTCATATTATTGGGTGCCACACACAGAAGGTTCCTACTATCTTGGGTCTATACACCTCAGGCACACAGTATTTCTCTGTATGGCTGTGTTCATCTAGATTATATTTGATACAAGAGTGAGTATTCCAAGAACTGGGGATCAACAATTGGCCTTGCTGCTGTTTGGAAATATGTCTGTTATTAAAATGGAGAATATAAGAGCTATCATACACCTACTTCACTACCATCATAGTACAGTTATACTATATTTCCACAAGTATAGCTCCTGCCACTGTGGGTCCACCCAGCCTCCTGTAAGTGGAAAATATGAATGGTTCTCAGTTTATCAATGAGCACTCTCTGGAGAGCACGGCACAATGGACAGATGATCACACTAGTAAAATATAAATAACAACAAATGGGATTCCAAGTTTTGCTGCCAGATCTCTTGTTCCAATGTATTTCATTTCTGCACCTGTTTCTTCATCTACAAAACAGTGAATGTCTGCCACACTGACAAATTATCAGATTTAAATCAATTCCATGTTGAAGCCATAGGTTTTCCATCATAAAGATGGAATGTATTTTGAAGGCTTTTCTTCTTCCACGTGGAAAATAAGTAACTCCTTTGTAGAGCCTCATCCACTAACCGTTCAGCATTCTGGTCTCAGCTTTATTATGTTTAGAAGGGAACAAAAGAAATGTAGAGGGTGATGCTGCCCTACCAGGACTTCTTATTCTTCCCTGACATACCTTTTACTGTTTTAAATTAACCCTTAAGAATGGCTAGACAAGCAAACAGCTGCCATATGCCTAGATAGGACTGCAGCCTTAGTATTTCTAAGTCCTGTTACACATCATGTCTCTGGAGAAGAGAAACTGCAGAAGGTTGCAATAGCATTGGAATGAATAATTGAAGCACGTCTCATTCAGTATGTGCATAAACTGAAGGGTCACAATGCCACCTTCTAGCCAGCCAGCAGTGCAGAAACTTGCTGAGTGTCTGATAGAAACATCATTTGGAGATGCTGACCCACTTCCCTGGGAGCTTTAGGGAGTGGGTTGAGGAGATGACCGTGGGATTGCCAAGTACATGGAGAAGGATTAAGCTAAATTATCTGTCAGTATATTGTACATTACAGAATCAGTCATGTATGCTGCTCTCGGGAGAACCCTTGGGAGTCAGTTCCCCCAGGAAACTAAAGTAGAGATCCATGCAAGATTAATGCTGTCTCCTACCTGAGAAACTGCCACTGTGGGAATTTTCCAGGATACCCTTCCCCATGCCTGGCCCCTGGCAGGTTCTCCGACCTCGGCTCCATGCTAAGCAGGAACAAAATTTCATACCCATTCCACATAAACTGTGCCCGCTGAATGCTGGAATGAAAGGGGTTGGGGTGGGGGCTGTAACTCAGGCATTCCCCGCTATTGTCCAGCGTCTCAGCGGGGTCGGAGAAGGAGCACGGCCAGCCCGGGCGGCCGTCCGCACCCCGCCCGCCGCCCCCGGGGCCACGGGCTCGGACACCGCAGCGTGTCCCGAACGGCCGCCTTCGCAAGAACCACGGCGTCCGCCGCGAGAGCCCCGACGGCCCCTCTGCCGCCGCC
>VWZZ01004290.1:226066-317445 GCA_013399095.1 Psophia crepitans | reverse complement strand
GGCGGCAGCGGTGTGGGACCCGCCGGGCCGCGGTGGGGTGGCGGGGCGAGAGAGCGGCGCCCTCCAGTCCCGGGCGAAGCGAACCGCGGGGCAGCGCTCCCACCCCGGCGGCCCTCGGGCAGGTTGATGAGGGAGCGGTAACAACGTTAGTTAAGACTGAACGATGTAAGAGGGGGTGGAAAGAAGGGAGGGGTGGGGGGAAACCATGATCACGTCTGACCTGCTCTGGAGATTTGTGAGTCCAAAAGCTTGTCTATAGACCAACTCTGTTATTTGGTCCAACAAAAGCTCATCTCTCTCTCTAGAAAGCTTGGCTTGCCTTAGACCATCATCTAACAACAAGGCTACTGTTTGTTCCTGTGAAGGTCGGCACTGATTCTTGTTGACAGCAAAATAACAGCCTTTTCATGTTACTGTTCCATACTGAAGAGCAAATTCGGGGTTTTGTAAAGCGTGTTTATAGTTAGCCCTGTAAAATCTAACGCTGACTTCGAGAAAGAAGATGTAAAGATCTGAATATTTAAAAAAAATTCTAGGTCTCCAACACCAAAGGTCTTTCACTCTCCTATACCCCCCTGCTATGGGAGAAATTTAGATGCCAGTGTACTCATCTCAGGGTACAGATGGGACACCTAGCAATGCTTCTCCTAGAGGATGGTCCAGTCTTTGCTGCCCTGTGTTGGCATGCTCTGCTTTCCAGCCTCTGTCTCCACTTACCCCTCTTGTGGCAGGCATCAGAACTTTCCCCTGTTGCAGCAAGTGCTGCACCAACACATTTGATTCAGCCCTCACATCACCCCTTTCCACTCTCCTCCCTTCATCACAAGGTGTCAAAGCTCGGGTACACCCATGTACCAGTCAAGAGGCTGATCCCCACAATAGATAGTGAGAAAACGGGGAAGGAAAAAAAGAGAATAGCTTTCCTCAGAGAGGAAGAGGACTGACAGATGCAATGACCAGAAAGTAATTTCCTTTTAAGTGCAAGGATGTAATTTATGGCATAACAAGAACTTCCTTCCACTCTTTCCTCCAACAGCATGTCTAACATGGTGTGTACATCATATTAAATACCTGCCACCACACAACCCCTCTTTAGCTCTCTACTCACCAGCAGCTGCATCCATCCCTATGTTATATCTTTCCCCTTCTCCCCTCCTACAGAGCAAAACAAAGGGGATGATGACAAGCAGAATGAGACATGAGAGAGTCAGAGACTAACCCTTCTGTGGTTCTGGTAACAGCTGTCAGCTGAACAGAGTATCCTGGATGGGCTTGCATCCAGCTGGTACTGCTGGCTAAACATATTTTGTGCTCTCTTAGCAGCTTCTTTACATGTTTCAAAGGACAGATTACTCAACACCCAATTTGCTGCTCCTGGAGGAATGAATGGACCACTGAGCCCCAGGAGATGAGAATGCTCATCTTGAGCATAGCCCAGACAAATGCATTCCTTTTAATTACCTAGCGATGATAGGAGTGATGAGTAATTTATCAACAGCATGGTAGAATTGCCTTTCAAAATATATATATGTTGCCACTGGGGTCAAAGTGGTTGAATACTAAGATACTCCAGTATTATAAATGAGGCATATATTTTGCATTATGCTGTGTAATCCAGATGAGCTGTGCTCTGCCTCTGCCAGTTACGCCTACCTCTCTGCCAGTGTTTCTTTCTCGTTGGGGCAATATTGCTAGATGCCTTCTCTGCCCCAGCCAAGGGGAGGCAGAGGGCTAAGAAGCAGACTGTACTTCTACCCAGTAGCAGCCAGTGGATTTACTCCTTTTCCCTGGAAAAGTGTTGAAACAGAGCAGAGTGGCTTTATCTGTGGGTCCTTTGGAATGAGGCAGGAGAAGGTAGAGGTTTTGTGAGGGGAAAGGAATACACTTCCCAAAAACGGAGAAGGGAAGGACATATCCCTTGAAGCCCCATGGGAGTACTGAGATGCCTTTTGGTGTCAGTATCATGAAAATTCTCATGGCACAACTCATTATAAATGGAAGCCTTAGAAGAAATCAGTGTTACAAAACTCAATTCAAGACTCCATTGAAGAGGATGCTCATTATTTTGAATAATAGTGATTTCAGTCACTTGCACTTGTTCACTCCTATTTCACTTACTCATTCACCCATATTCACAAGCACCAGGAGGTGTGCCTAAGTGGTCTGCTCAGCACCATGTGTGTGTGTGTGTGTGTGAGAGAGAGAGAGCGAGACAAAGGACAGGGGACACTAGCTATTGAGTCCTTGCTATGTCTCTTAGGTTTGTCTTGATCAGACACAACAAACTATAATTTGGACAAGTTCTTTATATCCTCTGGGAGTCAAGCAGCCATTATGACATGAATATGGTCTCAGTTTTGTATTCTCCATCTCGCCTAATTCTTAACCAAGGCTGCAGCCCATCGTCTTTTGTTTTCTCATTCTGGGTATTGTTACTGCTGCCTTCTAGTTCAAAGAACAGGAACGGCCCATATGACATATTGAAACCCTGTTCCCATCCTCCTGCTATCAGACTCCATCCTTCTCTGCTGCTAAGTCACCTTTAATGTGGCCTTGTTGGTGTGCAGACCTTCTGGTCTTGATGTATGCATAGTCCTTATTACCAGCTTTATTGCTGCTGATTGTACTCTTAGTAGTCAGTATGTGACATTTTTAATTATTGATCTGTATTTTATCACTATAAAGATGGGAAATGTCAAAGTAAGCAGTGATTCAAACAAGCCCAAGGATTGAAAAGAATAACCCAAGAATACATAAAGACTCACTAATAGGTAAACCAGCTTACAGTGGGGCAGTATAAGGCTAAAAGAAATATACCTATATGTGAGTCATTTTTGATGTGGTAAGAGTTAACGGTGAGGTGCCTCAAAATTCTGTATTAGGCTGCTGCTGGTTTATATACTCATTACTAACCTGGAAATGGAATGATCAGCTGTTAGCAGATGGCATCACTCAACTTACAATGAAATCTCAACAGCAAAGAAAAGATATCATTAATGACTATTATGGGTGAACAACAGGATTTTTTGAGAGCCCACCTGCAAACCATGTTCTTGAACATGAAGGAATTTGGTGAGCTTTTGTTTGGTTTCTTTTCATGGTCTGGGGTTCTGTGATTCTAAATAGTCTACTTAAGAGAGATATGAATGTCATTTCCTTTAGAAGAATTCAAAGCTTGAGTCTCAGGGGTCATTGATCATATTAGCTATCTGGTGTGTGTTGCAATGGCAGAAGGCCAAGAGGGGAGAAATTCTGGGTTTGTTGAAATCCAGATTAGGTCCATCTAGAAAGGTGGTCAGAGAGAAATGATGATTCCTTCTTTAGAGGAGTAGCTCTGTGCCATGTGCATGAATGAGGAGGGAACAACAGTTGTGATCAGTGTTGGATGTGCTGTGGCGTTTTTTTCTGCTAATCGAAAGAGATTTTGGGTGCATGTGGTGCAAGCTAGCAGAAAGGCAGCATAAGTTACGTTCATGTGATTGAAGTGTAATCCTGGGTACAGTAAGCGAAAATTAGTATTTCTCGAATGATTAGTTTGGGAATCATTGGCAGGGGTTAGAGACAAAATGGTCAGCAGCAGGAAACCACAGAACTGTAGCTGGCATGTAGCTGGCAACTTAGGACACGAGGTGACAAAAAACATCTGGAAAACACTCAAGTTATCAAATAGGTGTTAGACTCCTAGCAAGTCACCTACTGAGGAACTTGTCTGGCAAAATGTAACAGAAAATTGTGGGAGATATCTGATGAGAGTTCTTGCAAGAAGGTGAGCAATAGCTACAGGTGACTTCATGACAAAAAAGGCAGATGAAGCCACTGGCACAGTGATAGCAGGGCAGCATACTACAATTTTGCTGTACCCGACAGACACAAATGTTGATCATTTTCAGTGGAGTAGCAGCCAGGAAGACACAAAATTGACAAGAGAAGAAGGAGGTAGGAAAAATATTATCTGAACTCAGTGTATGGCACACACAAGGTGTCAAAGAATTTAAAGAGAAGAAATATTTCACTTGTTTATCTCTTAATGCTAGAGCCTGAGAAACAAGGATAAAAAATGTGATGATTTTTGAGGATAAAAAGAAATTTGCTATAACTGACAATACTGAAATGTCAGAATGATTTTCAAGACTGGAATGTTGAGGAGTCACATAACCTGTGTGGGAAGGAAAGTGTGGTATAATTCCATGAAATTTAAAGTTCTGCCGAGCATTTAACTATGACTGAATGGGAAAAGAATGTCCAAAATCCTCCTAAAAGAAATGAAGTATTTTCCCTTATATTTGAAGAATTTAACATATGTCAGAAAGGTGTACAGTTCTGAATTCTGGGACTCTCACGGACAAGTATACAGGCCCTGTATATACTCAACAACAGATTGACTGACACCATAATCAGATCTATCTACCTCAGGAGAAACAAGCAAGCAAGCAAGCAAACAACCAACAATTGGTTTAAAATAATTTGCTCAATAACCAATTCTTATTGAACTACCAAAGAAGAAAACAACACCTTTCCAGGTATTTGCTTTCCCCTTTCTCTTTCAGTCTTTGTCCCTTTTTCTTAACAAATATTCTGGAAAATGTAATCCTTTCACATATCAATAGGATACAAGTCAATATCATAACCAAGTCTTACATGGTTATATTCTGTAGTATTGTCCCTGTATCAGCTTCTGAAAATGAAGATCAGTTACCGTATGCAGGTAGGAAAGATTAGCAATACCATTGTACTTGCATCCATTCAGAAGCCCAAACAACCCCCCACAATTTATAGATGGTAACTATATAAACAGAGAGGCAATTATTTCCTTAATGCATAAATATCTTAACTAAAATGGTATCCACTGACAGCTAAGTGCATAGTTTTTTTAGTGTTAACAAAATAGTCCTGAAATCAGTAAGAACGCATGGATCTTTTTACAAAATTATCTTTTATATCCAAATGAACATAGTATAATTCTGTATTTTTAGGCACACAATAAAACTACATTGAAGTCATCCTATCCTCCGTGCATACTTATATATATGTACCTTTAGTTTTCTTATAAGTCTCTTGAATTACATTCTGAATTATGTGGGTGTTTACCCACAACAGCTAAAATTACTTTTCAGCTCTGAGCTGTTTTCCTGAAAATCTGAGTATTAAACTCTTCATCCTCACTCCAAGAGACTAACCAGAACAGGAGAGTCAAAGCAGCTGAGAAAAGTCTTCACAGGATCGATCAACCTGGTCAGTAACTAAGTTCTTCGATATATCAATTTAACAGTCTGCGTAGTATGAGAACCCTGCCATGTTCCTCACACCTATGCAGGTTTAAGATTGGATTCTTCACATTTTAAAAAATCCATAAATTAACAAATTTTTATTGCCATCAACTTTCCTATAGGCATCCTTGGGATTCAAGATCTCTCCTTATTATTTGACAATATAAAACACTCTGCCAAGGTATTTTTGCTGATAACAATACACCTGGGAATTTCTGAACCTCTACAAATACAACTGAACAAAGATAAGCAGTGCTGGTCTAAGCAGTAACCTTTAACCTTTTACAATTTTTTTTTGTCCCTCAAATGTGTTCTTAAATGTTTCAGGATGAGTATTTTAACCCACATTAAAAATGGATTTGTCTGGAAAATAGTCCAAGGGAAAAAAAAAAAAAATCTAATTCATCACCTGGATGAGTTCCCTGATCCTGTTCACTGTACATTTCCACACACTCTCGTCCTGGCATCTGTCAGAAATCAGGCATGGGCAAGGACAGCCTGAGGCAGCATTGCTAATAGAAGAAATGTTTGTCAACTGGCATCCTCAAACTCGTACACAGCCTCCTGCAAATATCATGTTAGGTGTCTTCTTAAGGCTTATAGAAACCTTCTGGATGTGCTTAAGTAGTTGTTTCAAGCCTCTGACATGGCTGCAAAACTCTCCTTTCTCTAAATCTGATCCCAAGCCAATGATCAGCATACATATGTACTCCAGCTCTTCAAGATAGCCTTTTTCACTTCCACAGTTCTCAGTTTAGCACTTAACTGTCTGTTGAAATAAGCTACCAGTCTGCATGTGTGATAAGTCACATTATTTTGAGTGAATAATGACACAACAGAAGTGCCTGCAATAAATTACCCCTCTACACTACCCTGCCCACTCAACAGAACACAGCCAGAAAGTCTCATTTCTTGAGTGATGATTTCTTCTCTATTTTTGATTTCAAACTGCTGTGAAATAGCAGACTCCTCTTTCCATTTTCTGTTTAAGCTAACTTTGATTGAAGCATAGATCTCCATAACAAAGTCCGAGGCATTCACTACCTTTATGTTGCTGAGAAGAATCCATGATCAGAAGGCAGCATTGTTCTCAACTAATTAAAAAAAAAAAAACACAAACAAAACTCAACATCATATTTCTTGAAGACAGCTCCTACGCTTGGAAACCACTTTTTCCATCATTCTTGAGGCTTTGGTGCTATGGAAGGTGGCTCCGTGTCAGTTTTATCACTCAAAAAATGGTTTTCCTTCAAAAAATTTCCTACATAACTGCTATCTGTGGTAAGTTATATGTATTTAACTCCAGGGTACTTTTGTCTTTCCATCTGTGCCAGCTCCTTTCTCTGCAAAGAGCTTCACTATTTGAATCAAAATATTTTCCTGATATTCAGATCTCTAATTGAATTCATAGGATGAACTTAACACACATTCCATTTATCATAATTTATGAATAACTTCCTTTTCTTGTTATTCATTGAAGCAAAAATACTGAAGTACAAACTATATTCCATTTTCTTCTAAATACCCTACATAACAGGACAGAAACTGTCATCATGCCCTACTTACTTTGCAATTCTGCTTCCACCCTCCAAAAAAGACTACAATGTTTTTTATTTGCTTTCCCATAGGAAAATGAAGCTTGATCAGATTTCTTCTGTTTGGTAGTTTCTAAATCTGTACATAATATTTCCTTGCATTAAGATGTTTAGAACATTTACAAATCTTCTCAAGATCCCAAACCTTTACATTCAAATATTTAATTCTTTACCCTATATGCTCCAATCCCCCTGAAATCTCACATGTGAATCATGCAGTCTCAGATTGTTAGCTGAGACGTCTAAATTTTCCAAGCAATTTAGATGTGCAGAGGTTGCACACAAAGGAGTGATAGAAATTATAGTGTGTGTACTTTTACTGTGCACTGCTTAAAATGATGAAGAACTCAGTATTCCTTCAGAATGCTAAGTGCATAATATTGCATGAACTGGACGTTTATTGTAAACCTTTTTCTCAGTAAAAATTCAATTTTTCTTAAAGAAATAACTAATACCTCGAGACAAATTTCTTTCCCATTATGGCCATTCTAGATGACATCTCTTGCACATCTGCACTCCTGTTAATTGTTTGGAAATTCATTTCATTTCCCACCATCTACCTTCTTTGGATGTATCTTTAGTATAAATAAGGCTTCTCCAGACCCAAGCATTCAGCCCACAAATTCATGTTTGTGTATCCTAAAGCTAAATAGTTTTAAGGCAAATCTGTTCTACTAAACTAAAAAATACCAATCTTGAAGTATACAATGAAGCATGCAGGCAAAGCTATGTATACTACTCTGACTAAAGCTTTATATAGGCTGACTTCAATGTTTCTTCCTGATTATCAATATACTGGTCCTGGTTTCAGCAGGGATCGAGTTAATGTTCTTCCCAGCTGCTGGCACAGTGCTGTGTTTTGGATTTAGGATGAGAATATTGCTGATAGCACACTGATATTTTAGCTGTTGCCAAGCAATTGAGGACTTTTCAGCTTCTCATACTGGCCTGCCAATGAGAAGGTGAGGGGCACCCAAGAGGCTGGGAGGGGACATGGCCAGGACAACAGGCCAAAGCAATATTCTATACCATGTAATGTTATGCTCCATATATAACTGGGGATGAGCCGGGAGGCGGGGCAGCTTGAGAACTATCTGAGCATCAGCTTTGGGTGGGGAAAAATTGTGCTGTTCATGACTTGGTTTGTATATTCTATCATCATCATCACCACCATGACCACCATCTTCCTTTTCTGTCCTATTAAACTGTCTTCATGTCAACCCATGAGTTCTACTTTTTTCTTTTTCTTTTTTTTTTTTTTTTTTTTTTNTTTTTTTTTTTTTTTTGATCCTCTCTCCCATCCCACAGGGACAGGAGATTGAGCAAAGGGCTGTGTGGTTTTTTAGCTGCCGGCTGGGTTAAACCATGACAACATTCTAAACCCAGCTTCTCCTATCAGACTTCAAACTATTGTTCCAAATTACTTAAATACAATGGCCCATAAAGCTCAGCCTCCCAACCCAAATGTCTCCAATGAATTAAAAACAGCCCCCATGTAGCAATCACGTCTCCCATGCCTACTCATCGCACGAAGCAAAGGCATTCTTGACAAATTCTATCAAGTTAAGGTACAGCAACCAGCAGCTTCTTTCTTATCATCCAGCTGTACTTCTATGTTAAAATTCCTGTCAATTACATAAAAAGTCTGTCCCTCTCCAGGGTGTATTGAAGTTCACAATAAAACAAAACACATCCAGTTCTTCAGTATTTGCCTCTTCAGTTCCATGGCTCTTTTTCTTGCCAGGGTTGAAGGCAACCTCCCTCTAAGGTCTGTGTTTTCTCAATCATTTCCCTTTCTTTTGGAATTCTGTAAAATGTTTTCCCCTCTTTTGCTTCACAGAGACAATTGCTGAGCAGAGGAAACCAGGTACTTCTTCTGTTAAGCTTTTCAGCTCTCTGTGTAACAGGATATTGTGGAGAAAAGCAGGTGTTTCATGTAGTAGGACCTTACTTGGATTGTTAGATAGAAGTGTTCAATACTTACCGATACAAACTATTATGTACGTTAGTGATTTATCTCTAACATTCATATAGTGTCTTCTGATACTCTTGCATGAAGTTCATGTTCAAACGGACTTTAGAAGTCGCAAAACCAGATCTGAGGCAGACTTCTGGCCGGGTAAGTGGTTCCTGTTCAAGAGAAAGGACATGTGTTGTTGGCTGAAGGGTTGTGCTTTCTCTTCCCATCTCTTACTCTCTCCTCCTTGCACATGGTGACAAAGGTGTGTTTGTCGGTGACTGATGCCAGGGAAACAGAAAAATATCGTGTGATTCCTGTGTGTTCTCTGTTCAAACAGTTTGCTCACCCACTGACTCTTGTTTTTCTTTGCTTTAATGACGACACAATAACTAGCCACACAACTATGCCTGTATGACTTACATGACTAAATATGCTTCTGCTGAAGTGTTTTCTGCCGATTTACTTCTAAGTTCTGAAACTTCTTCCTGGCTGTTAGCTTAAGGCACCCAAGCCTATGGCCCACACCTTGAATGTCCTGCCTACTTCATGTCCCAGCTGCCAGTCAGGCAGCCTATTCTTAGATCTACACTACACTGCCAACTCTTGAAATACAATTATCAGTAATGTGTTTTGCCTGTCCTTGAGTCTGCTGCAGAGTGACATGAGAAGCTTCAACTTTCTCATATAACTCAGTCCTCCTGGGGGAAAAAATATAAGAAAAACCAAATTGTTTAATTAGCCTCAGCCTCACACTCTGTAAAGGACAGACATCGGACCTGCTTACTGCAGGAAGCAAGAAGGTTCCTTCTCAAGGGCCCATGCTTTTCCTAAGGGAGCAGAGTACGAAAAAAATAAAAAGGACACAGAAAGAAATAAGGACAAAGAAAGGCAGCTCAATTCCCTCTCTTGTACTTTTTCTTTTCTCTTCAGAAGTTGGGATTTGTTCCTCTTTGCTTGTCTCCTTCTAGTGGTGCAGCAATTCCGCAAGCAGGTAACAGCTGCAACAGGATCCAATGGCTGGAAGGAATGCAAGTGCTAGTCTGCTAGCACAGGAGAGAT
The DNA here is from genome assembly GCA_013399095.1 of Psophia crepitans. Taxonomy (NCBI): domain Eukaryota; kingdom Metazoa; phylum Chordata; class Aves; order Gruiformes; family Psophiidae; genus Psophia; species Psophia crepitans. The sequence continues at coordinate 307,564 of VWZZ01004290.1, read as the reverse complement.
AGTCACTAGCTGCCTAGCTTCTGGAGAGGGCTGGCTACGATCCCATCTCTTCAAAGAATGAGGTCAATACTGAGGCAAGCAGAGAAAACTCAAGTTTTTTTCTGCCTCCACCTCGGACAACCTGTTTGTTATATGCTACTTTCCTTTCATCAGCAAAATATAAACAATGTCATGCAGGCACTGTCACTCCATTTAAAAAATCTTGGACTCTGATATATATATGTGATTGGTAGCATGCTCATTCTGCAAGTAATTCCAGAGGCCTCTGTGAAGGCTTCTTGTGAAATTAGGAGCAAGTCTCTCCGAGGAAGAAAATCAGAATCCATTGCAAAATAGAAGTGATTATAAAGCTTCCTTTCATAGTCTTTAATTAAGGTATGCTTACACTAGAAAAAGAGATTAGAAAGCTGAGGATCCTGGAAGATTCATAGAAACTCAATTCTACCTTTTTCTTTATATATGTGAATGGTATATTTTATTTCCCCTTCTAGCTTTTGTCTTTTTAGTGCAAGGATTTGGCTTCACGTATTTACTGCAGACTGGAAACAGGAATAAATGCTTGACATAGCGCAAAACCTAAATGCTATATGTCTCGAAATATGAGTAAATAGATGGTAAATATAGCCAAGAGGCTTCTGAAAATGAAATGGTCAAACTTACATGTCAAACCCACTGGAATGTCAGAGGGTTATGAAAAATCCGTAGGTAAGTACTTGAAAGTGTCAACCTTTAGTAACAAAACTGCTTTAGAAAACCCACACATTCTGAGACTCAGAATCACAGAAGAGAGAAGAACTAAAGAGGACAATGGAAAAATTCTTTAAAATGTCTGGAATGTGACAAAACTACATATTTTAGCTGGTCATCTTTCCTCTGACTAAAATTGAATGGAGAATAGATTGTAATACATTAGCATCATCTGCTGGATAGTGCAGGGAATACAGTTTGGAAACTGCAATACTAATTATGACATACAGCATTACTGCATTTGGCAAGCCATTCGGAAGAGGTGGAACAGTTCAAACTCCTTTTTTTATAACATCTCACGTTTGCTTTTCTTTCTGGAACTTTGATATTTCTCTGATAAAACATGGGGATTAAATAGGGATTTTCTGCATAAAAAATTCCTAGCTTCTTTGGCAGAAAGTGCTTTGCAATAACTGTAGGAACAGGAGACATTCTGAAAACACAATATTGACATTTAATTACAAATGTAACATTTACTAAAAGGGGTTTAATTACTTTAGCTATAGAATAATTTGAGCATCTTTACAAAGAAACCAGGAAAAATAATCCAGTGAGAAGGCAGTAGTCCAAGTCACCTTAGAGAGGAAAAGGGAAATTGTTTTTTATCAGAAAAAACTTAAAGTGTGGTGGGAAATAGATGTCTTGAAAATCTTGGCTGTAAGGGATGTCAGACATTAATCTGACACATTGAAAGAGGGATGCACTTCATGTGCGTGGAAAAACTGGTAAAAAATAACATCAGCAGAACTCTACGGGGATTGTTTGAAATCTCTCCAAAACTGAACAGATGTTGAGAGTCATAAACAGCTATAGTAGACACGGAGCAGTTACTATTCTATTACTGGATATATTGTTTTGCAAGGGTAATGCTGCATTCTCAGCAGAAGGGCCTGTGCCTTGCAGAAGGGCAGCCGTGCTGTGGACTGGACAAGAGTTGCCAACCAGGGGTGTTGCCTGCTGCACTAGAGCACAGCAGATCCTTCATGAGCTGAGCCTGCTGCAACATGAGGGTCTTCTGATACTACGGAGGATCCAGGGGAGCCCCAGTATTGCTGGTTCATGTAAGAAGAAATCCCCTTCTCTGGGTTTTGTATTAATCATCTGTCTGAAAATCAGGTAATTCTGAGGGATGGAACATTTCTTTCTTCCTCATGTATAGCAAATTGCTTAGAACTGGAAAGCTTTTCCTTTAACTTCTCCTTATGCACATATTGCCCAGGTTCATGGGGGTTCAGAGAGAAGAAAAACGTAATTTCAGGAACACAGGGATATTACCACAGAACAGATGAGGACATCTTTAGTCTACTATCCTCTCTGACAGAAGACAATTAGTATCGTTATATTTTATACTGTGATTGCATCTAGTATGTCGTACGTGGTGTAAAAAAAAGAAGTGAATATTTATTTGAAATACTTTACTGTCTAAAGACAGAACAAAGCAAACCCATAAATGCTGGAAAGGAACATGATGTCTTACAAAGTCATAAACTTGCATTATATAACACTGCAGCACAGCCCTAGCTACTGATCATCTGTGTCTTGAGATGAAGCACTGTGGTCCTTTTAAATGCTCATGGATATACATAAGCAAATATATGGCCTTTTTCTGTATCTTGCAGCAGGACGTTTGACTATATAAATACATTATTTGAATAAAATGATTTTTCTGTATGGTTTTAGCTTTTAAATTCTGGGAATATTTTCTTAATTTTTATGCATTTATTTGTATTTATGTATATTAGCAGCTAAGACTAAAATCTGTAGGAGCTGTGAATTCTGCATCTAAGTTCTGGTCCTTTATGAAGTCCTTCAGAGATCCTTGTAAGCCTCCCCAGCCTCGACTGACATAAAGAATTGCTCTTTTTCAGCATTTTTGCCACTCCTTCCGTTTATGCCTTTCTTCCAAAACTCACAGAGGCTTCACAGAGCCTCATTTCTTTTGTGCTGTTTATATACAGCAATATAACTGGCAGACAGTCCCAGCCTTCAAACACTTAGAGCCCTATTGACCATACAAAGTGACAATACAGTAGTGAATTCAACAAACAAATGGTTAGAGGTGAAGAGTAAGGAAGGTCAAGTAATAATAGCATGAGCATGTTCTAGTGACAGCCTGTGATTCTGTGCAGTTTTCTAGTTGCCTAAACGTACTTAGCTGCTACTGTTTGATATAAGGTGGCAGAGGTGAATTGCAAAAAGGAAGCTAAAGGAGATATTCTTTACTTTTTCCATGACACATCTATCATGTATCAAGGTCAATGTAACAAAGCACCATGATACCACTACAGGTTTTGGAATAAAATAACAAAAGTTGGAGACAATGGTAAAGTGAAGGGGTTGATCAGTGATGGTGTATGATAAAAGCACCATTATAGAGAAGGGCACTTAGTTATAAGTTCATACAGCCGAGGAATGGAAGTAGAACCTAGGATAGCAGAGGAAGAATAGCACACAGGAGATTAGCAGTTGAAGAAGCAAACAGGGAAGATCCTGAAGTCATCAACATTTTGAATGACTCCGAGCATGTGTGGCCCAGGAACAGAGACTCTAGTTATAGCTGAACAACAGGAGGACTTGTATGACAAATTGCAACATTTGGTCAAAGAATAGGAGGCCAGATCCTAGAGAGATTACGTGGGTAAACAGAGCATGATGGCTTGCATGTCAGAGCCATATAGAAATGATGGTGCATACATGTGATCATGTCTGTATATCTAAGTGGCTAGGAAAATGACTGAATTAATGTGATTGACGCTGCTGGGTTTGGCTGGGATAAAGTTAATGTTCTTTACAGCAGCTAGTATGGGGCTGTGTTTTGGATTTGTCCTGGAAACAAAAAAACAAATTTGTGTTGATAATACAGAGATGTTTCTGTTATTGAGCTGTGCTTACACAAAGTCAAGGCCATTTCTGCTTCTCACACCACCTCACGAGCAGGGTGGCTTAGGGTGCGCAAGAAGCTGGGAGGGAAAACAGCCAGGACAGCTGACTTCAACTGACCAAAGGGGTATCCCATACCATATGACGTCATGGTCAAAATATAAAGCTGGGGAAGAAGGAGGAAGGCAGGGGCATTCAGAGTGATGACATTTGTTTTCCCAAGTAACCATTACATGTGATGGAGCCCTGCTTTCCTGGAGATGGCTGAATACCTGCCTGACCAGGGGAATCGGTGAATGAATTCCTTGTCTTGCTTTAGTTGTGCATGTGGCTTTTGCTTTACCAGTTAAACTATCTTTATCTCAACCCATCAGTTTTCTCACTTTCACTCTTCCAATTCTCTCCCTCGTCCCACTGGCAGGGAGTGAGCAAGCAGCTACGTTGTGCTTAGCTTCTGGCTGGGGCAAAACCATGACACTGGCAAAGAAGGAATATTTAAGTCTTGATCAGCTCAGGTTATGAGCAAGTCAAAGAGTGGCCTAAGAGAGGGAGGGGGGTGAGCTAGATATTTGAGTCCCTGAGTTGAAACCATGTCACAAAGAGAAGAGGTGGTGTTATGGAAAAAATCATGCTGGAAAATAGCTGAAAAAGGGAAGGAGAAAAAATATTCATATGGTTCAGGCTGTGAACTAACGGGGAGAAGTGTTAGAGAAGGAAATTAAGGTGAACAAGGGATGGAAGGATTTCAAGAAGCAGGGAACAGCGGCCTTAAAGGCTCATGACAAGATGAATGGGGTAGGAGTTGAGACCCTAAGATTTCCTTAGGGTTGTTGATCCTTTGAGGCTAGAAGACTAAGGCTCCCCTTGAGCACCAACTGACACCTCTCTATCCTTTCTGAGGGCATGACCTAACCATTCAGTCCTTCCTTTTCTTCAGAAAGGCAATTAGCATGAGAGAACAAAAAGAAAAATAGCTAAAAATATACAGTGAATCATGGAAAATTATATCTACTAAATTTCACAGTGTACTGATATTGCCATAGTAACCTTGGTTGCTAGATTACTGCAAGCTGTTTCTTTGCTAAATTTTCCTGGAAGCTTTGCCAATTTTCAGTTTGGTTTAAACATGGAGTTTAATAAAGAGTAACTCTGAGAACTCACATTGCCTCCTTCTATTTCTTTTTTGCCACCTCTCGCTTTTATTCCCCTTTCTAAGAGATAAGTCCTTTAGGGAAGAGTTTTCAAAGGCATCTTTTGCGAAAGGTGCAAATAGACTTATAGTAGGATTTGCACAATCTGTTAGGTTTCTGACTGTTGATTTCCAATTCAGCGAAATGTAATCCTCTGTGGAAAACGAGGTATTACTTACAGCCGCTTTCTTTGGTTGTTTTTCTCATTCCATCTAATAGAAAAGTCTAGCTCATCAGTGGTACAGCATCATATATCAAAAAGCAAGAAAGTAAAAAAAAAACACAATAGCATGAGAGGGAACATGAAAAGAGACTTTACTTCTTTGTCCTTCACTATTTTCCAAAAGCAACAGCTTCCAACCCTAATAACAATTCCCAATCTGAGAAGGGTGGGAGCTATGAGGAAAGAAGAAGACTCAAGCAATGGACTTATTTGCTGAGAGTTTCTTTTTCAGACATTGTAGAGCTGCATTTCATGTCTGCTTTGAACAACAGAGCTTAGTATTTTGCCTCCAGGTGCGTTATAACTGGTCCTCTTTTTTTCTTACCTTGTGGAAACTTTGGAAAACTAGTGTGGGTAATGTATAGTGCCATAACAGAAGATGATCTGACTAAAACACTGGGAAAACTCTGTGAGTTAAGTTCACCATTGCTGTTGGTGCCTGCTTGGTAAAGCACAATGAAACATGTGTAGGGTCACTCTTGCAAAGCAATGCTGTTGACCTTTTCCATCCAGAAGTGGAAACATGTCCAAAAGAATGGCATCCTTCTGGCAGATGTACAGGCTTGTGAGCTAAATGACATCCTCTAACTGGCATCCTCTAACTGGCATCCTTTGACCAATGAGTCACTAAACCATGATGGTCAGAACCAGACCATATTTCAGATTTTGCAAACAGACAAATGATCACTTTTTCCATCTGACATAGCTCATTAGAATGTAAAAATTAAATGCCCCTCACTTTTCTTTTAAGAGGAAAAATAGGATGATTGTGGACATCTAGAAGGACCAACGTGGTCCTTCTAGACCATGCGGAAGATCAAAACCATTCAGGAGAGACCTCGTGACAACTGAAATACAAGCTTGTTAGAGACAAGGGAAAAAGAAACTGAGTGTAAAACCTTAAAGTTACTGTTTGGCTTGATTCTTGAGCATCTCAATCCAAAGGCTGACTAGTCAAAGAAACAACTTTATGTGTCATCAGATGCAGAAAGAAGATTTCATGCTTGCCATCAGCACACACAGACACGTAAAAGGGATACACAATGGATATGTAATCTCTTTTTCTCTGAGAGAAAAAAAAAACCCAACAAGTTGAAAATAGAGCTGAAGGCAGTGCTTCTGGTACAAAATGCTTTTGGACTCAAAGCTCTTAACCTCTTAAGATATGACTCAGTCATCTACATAAACTTGTCTTGGGTAATACAAATTTAATTATTGCTGCTACTTTTAATGAGCCTAAGGTTAAATCATAAACTACGATGTTTCATATACAATTTCCTTTTGGTGCTGCTCCCTCCTTCTGGATGGTAAAGAGCAACTCAGCAAGTTCTCTGAAAGTGAAGATGTATTTTCTACCTTGATGAAGAAACACATAAACATGGACCAGGAAAGAATATCAGGTAAGACCTGAATCAAATAGTGTGCAATAACACAGGAAGAGAAAGCAGCTGTACAGAACAAATGTATAGTGTCCCTTGAAAGATTCTCTATAGGAGTGCTTCTTTTGGTGAGGGAGTTTGGTACTGCCATATAGTTGTACAGTTGTAGACTGAAAGAAACTATGGAGAATGGAGTGTGATAAGAGACTAACTGAGCTCTGGGATAGGTTACAAAAATTCATAAAATACTGGAAAGGTTTAAAAAAGAAAGACCTCAAAAGTTGTAAGCAAGAAGCATCTTCAAATGTGATTTTCAAAGGAAAATTATGGTATGCACCCACAAGTAGGTCAGCTCTGAATCACTAAATTAATTTTCAGTATTGAGTTAGGAAAAATATTTCATATCTTTTATATTTACAAATTTCTCTCTAAACATATTTACACAAGTCAGTTTGGGGAAAGCTATCTCAAATTTCCTCACATCTACTCTCAAAGAAAGTTCAGTTATCCTTGAGCAGTTTATAGTTGCCACACACATATGCTGTTTCTTAGAAATAAACTCTAAGAAACATCTCTTTAAGGCAGAAATCTAAAATGAGCATTGGATTCAGGTTCCTCAAAGGTGAGGGAGAGGCCATCTTGTATTTAAATTGATCTTTCCAACTCTCCTGCACAGTAAGCACCCAGTAATGCTGCAGGATGATGAGCTATCAGGCAAAATTAAAACTGCGCCAATTCCAGGCTCACAGTACGTGATGCAAGACTTGTCCAGGACTACCAGGAAGCGATCGTGGGGTTAAACTTCCAGTCATGGCCATCCTTTCATAAAGAAACTTATAAGAAAATTGGAGAAACATGTCAGATCTTAATATTTTGACATGTATTAGAAGTGAAAGGCTAAGATTCTCACAATCTTTGATAGTCTGTGCCTTCCTCCTATCCTGTGCAGCCACATAAAATTGTTGCAATCCCTTCTACATATTAAAATGTCTCCTTCAATTAATATTACTTCTCAGACTATGTGGTCAGGTGACACACAATGTGTTGTAAAAGAAAAGGAAAGTTTCCAAGAGAATTTTGAGCCAATACATCGGCACTCTTTGCCTTTTAGAAGTGTGGCGACTCTGAGGGGGAAATTTTATTTATGAGCATGCTAGTCCGTGTAGTAACACTTCTCAAGTTACACATTGTGAGTGTTATGAAGAACAGAAGTGAGGGCTTGCCTCACTGAAATTCTCCCCAACACATGCCAAATCCAAAACTGTGTGGCGACTTTCCCAGCAATATACTGGAATGGGAGGAAATAGAGAACTGGTAAGATTTCTCCATCTGACCCAACAGGGCCAAATTCCAGGGCACGGTAATTCAGATAGAGGTCTCAGAATTTGTGATAGCTATTGTTTTTTCAATCTGGTTTTCTTACGCAACAAAGATCACGTGGTCATGAGGAGAGAGACATCCCCTTACCCATTTAGGAGGTATTGGCTGGCCAGGGAGTCAGCCTGGGTGTCCTGAGCAGAGAGACGGCTCGAATGTGATTGCAAACTACTAACCCATGCTGCCCTTTGTTCAGCTAAGCAAGCAGAAACTGCGGGAGAAATCTATCTGGAGGTACTGAGGGAGTGTAAGAAAGGATGGAAAATCCATGGACACAGTTCTGTAGGTCACTAGGCCCCATTATTTCTGCTTCTGATAAAACTGCTTCTTTCCTAAAAAGATAGCAAGCCAAGGGCTTCTCTTGACACTCCTCTCACATTTTAGTGTTTGTTCTTGCAGAGGAGCAAGTAGAAATGCAAAGCACGTTCTGTGCTTAATGAATGACCCTTACTGACATCCAAGACCATACAGAAATCCCAAAGCAACCAGGTTACCCCTCTTGAACTGCAGGACAATTGCTGTGAACTACATTTGACATTGCAACTTGTATTTTGTTCCATGCAGTCTTCTGGTTCCTTGGGTAAATAGGTTGTAAATACATGAGACTTGACCTGATCCAAAACGCTGCCAACATTAGAGGTCAGCAATGCGTTTATACAGGCAGATCTGCACGGACACACACGCTCTATTGCAGCACTAACACATATATACTGTTTTGAAGTTGTTCTTGCTTGAATTTCATACACTGAATCAAAGCAGCAGCTAAGTTCTGAGTCATATTACATTTTTTATTGTGGTGGTCAGTTTTCAATTGATTTTCCTAGTAGTGACCAGTTCCCAATTACATGAAGTTAGTCAACAGGTCTTGAAGACAAGCTCCAACAGTGCTTCTTGAATTTCTCTAAATTTTAAGCAGTTACAGAAATTACAAAGTTTGTAGTGTGATTAAACACTTGAAATGCTGACATTTTAAGAACAGTATACAAAAGGGAGCTTATAATTACAATTTCATCTCACAAATTTTAACCTGGAGAGGGCCTTGCAAGTTTGGATGTTAGAAATGATTCAGCATTAGATTTCTCATTTAGAAACTCACTTAAATAGCAAAAGTGTGCTATTAATCAACTACTTAAAATTCAGTCTGAAATGCCATTTCATGGCAAAGAGAATTCAAAATATAGAGGAAATGGGGAGGTAAGAAATTCTGATTTCTCCCACTTCCTTAGTCTTGAGAGAACTGTGGTTTATTCATAGGATTTTTCTGACAAGACTATGTGCAATAACAAAGACTTGATGAGCCATTAAATCCTTTTTTATCCTATGCTTCTAGGTGTCTTTGCCAGAGCCAGAGGACAAGATGGAACCTTCAACAGAGTCTAATCTGCCTGAGGAGAACCACATCTATAGCTGTTTCCAGACCATAGCCCTTTCTATCTGAATCTGATGTCTAGGGGATGTAGTCAGTCAAAATATTTTAAAATTTCATCCGCATATTTAAAGCAAGTTTTAAGAGGAGGCACCTACAGCAGAACAGTTAATGCTAACAGGCAATATCATCCCAGAATATTTCCATCAGTCCTAACATAATTTAATGAAAGGTTAGGTGAGAATTTTCTGAGCTCCAAGTTGAAGAATTCAAGCTTTATTTCTTTCTTTGAACTTTAAAAGGGAGATGCTGGTTTTTCCCATCCCTGTAACTGCCACCTGGCAGGAGCAGGTAGCGGGGCGCAGCATGGCCATTCTCAAGGACTGGTACAGCCTGTGCAGCACAGTAAGGAGGTCCCTGATGCCACAGAGCAGCCAGGGCCTCCTACTTGCCAGGGGACAAGGCACAAACCTATGGGTTTTGCCTGGAGCACCGGGTAAACTCACAGCAATGAGACCAGCCCAAAGCTGAGCTGGAAAGTCAGCCTGCCAGGTCAGGGCCTGGAACAACAGCACCCAGAGGCATAGCTGTGGCAAAACTAGGAAGAGAAACACCTAGAAGATAGGCCAGGTCAGGACTGAAAGCTCAGGCCTGGGATTAAATGCAGACCGCAGGCCCAGGGCAGGGCTCTGTGTGGAGGCCCCAGGTGAAGCCTGTCAGAGCCATTAAGGCTTATTAGCATACTGGCCCCGGCAGACCCAAACTAACTTTGTCAACACAGGTGACATCTGAATCATATAGCATATGTCCCTGGAAACAGATGTCCTTTTATCAGCACTTTGCTTACAGGCAACAGAGATTCTACTGCGTCCTGCATGTTTGTCTGGGGGTTCTCAGTCTACTGGCCTTGGAAACTATCTTCTGCCTTTCACAACAACTATCAGGTAAGGCTGGTTGAAGGTGAACAGGTGTCACATAAGGACAGTTAGGGAAAGGCTGCTCACAAGAACAGGAAAATCTGCTGAGGGGTAGGGTATTAGACTGGTTCAGCGTTAACTAGATTACAAAAAATTCTTAAAATGAATCCTGGATGCCTAAGGTGAGCACCATTTGTTCTGACAGTGTGGGTCTAACCAACACACAGATGTCAGCTTCTTTCCTAAAACCAGAATTCACTGGTGCAATGGTTTCCTGAACAAAAAATGTTAACTGTTCTTATGGGTGCTTCCCTTACTAGCTGGTGCGTTTTTGAGGCAGATAATGTGCAACCTGAGAGCTTGCTTAGAGCAAGGTCTCTGAAATTAAGCTTCATCAGCTTGCTGAACAAAAGTAGTAGACTTCTTCCCCTGCATGCTCTGTCTTCAACACCAGAATGAAGAGATGTGGCTCTAAGTGGCCTCACTATACCAAAGGCTCTCTATGTTCTGCTTTCAAGACAGCTTTGTCCAGACTATAGTTCACAGTGGGAAGCAATCAGGTGCAGTCAGTCTGCAAAGCTTTGAGCCACGAGCACAATCTGAGATTACTGCTGTTCTCCCCAGGATCTGTGCAGTCTTAAAGACTGCAGGCAGTTTCTTATCCTTCCTCAGTCTTTTCACGTGATTTCACTGAGCCGCACCTCACCTCACCGTTCCAGTGGCTCTGATGCACTGAATGAACGAGACACTGGAAAACGGTTTTCTGAATCCACAGAGATGGGGAAAGTATGTCATGCAGGGTATGTAAGATTTGGAAGTGTAAGAAAATAGGGACTACTTCTATTATGTGGAACTGTCAGCAAAAGCACTTTGCCTGGTTTTCACATTTCTATGTGCGTGGTTTTCACGTTTCTATGCTGCATTTCCTACACCATGCAGTAGATGGCAGGAGCCAATCAAAGAATTTCACTGCAGTTTTGGTAGAAGGAATCAGTTGCTAGAACTTGTCTTTGTTAGATTCTCATGTTTAATTTAAAATAATTTTATAGTAGCCTTTCTACTTCTTTGGACATTCTTAATGTACATAATATTTCTCCTATTGTAAGGTTTATTTCTTTTTAATGTAACTTGTATTATTAAAAGATTAGTCTTTCAAAATTGTGTTGATATTTCAGATTTTTTTAGGAGCTCTGAGAATTACTGACAAGTTTCACAAATTTCTTAACTAAAACTATACTTAAGGTTCTGGTTCTGTGATGTGTGAAATATTTACTTCTATGTTACTTGCATTTGATTCTGTCAGTCATACTGCAAACAATGGGAGAGAAACTTAGTGCTTAAGGCATTAAAAAAAGAGAAACAAAAACACATCAGAACTAATCATAGCAAGCATAGGTCCAAATATTCAGCTGCAAAGGATGAACCTCTCCCTAAATTAACCTCTCCAAGTATCATAAAAAAGGGAATATTTTACTTTCTGACTATAAGCCAGATTTCTAATGAAATATTTAATAATTTTTTTAAAAAGTGATGAGCAAACTCATAACTATGAGGAGTATAACAGTCTATTCTCAGAGTTAGTTTTTCATTATGTCTTGCAATCCAAAGAGATCTAGCAGAGAAACATAAATAAGAATTATGAAAATTTCTTCTTTGAATTCAGCCTGGTCCAGCTGGCAGTCCAGGTACTGTGCAATGCACCCAGCCCATCTCTGCTTCCTGGGAGGAGACAAGTGTGTGTTTGGTAGTGTGTGCTGTTTGCCCAACCAGCTGAACGTATCAGCTTGTCCTTGCAGAAATCAGGGTCTTTAAGACTAAATTTCCGTGGAAGAACAAGTGAGGCTGCAGCCATGTCTCCTCTCATACAGGAGCATGGTCCAGCACTTAACAACCTCTGTGTGGCTGGTGAAACTGCCATCTGTCCTGTGCTGCTGGAGGAATAGAACGGTGTTGCTTTAGATAGCAGAGAACAGGTGGTTAATTGTGCAAACATGGAACCAGGCAAGGATTAAGATTAGTGTTACTTTAACTGAACCTGGAAGTCCTGTAATGTCATTATTTCCAGCTATCCCTGTCTGGATTATCAATTATCTCAGGTATGACTCACATAAACATCTGGCTAGAAGGAAGATCTACCATCACCCCTTTTTTCCTGTGAATGAAAAAAAGTTCCCATCAAAGTGGATTACCTGGGGATTGACTGTTACTGTAAATTTGCCAGTGCAAGCTTAACTGATAAACCTGGTTTTAATATCAATGAGGAGTTCGAATGAAACTATTTCCACCTCTAAGTACAAAATTTTTAAATGGACTTTCTGTTAAACATTCTTGCATCCTTGTAGATAAGCAAGCCTACTCTATCAGCCCTCCTGGGCTTCAGCTGTCAGGGCCCTGGGTACAGCTTTTGCCCCTTGCAAGGGGGACCCTCATTGGAGGCATCCTCTTCAACTCAGGCTCTTCTGTCCTTGCCTGAGCTATGTTCTAGCCTGGCCATGTTCCTTCCTGAGCCAGCTTCACTGATCTGAATCCCTGGGTTAGGGATCCCAGGGATCTGTTACATCCCTGAAGACTTGTCTGGCAACCACTGGACTGTTGTCTGACACTGCTTTTTGTCACCAGACCGGCTTGGGTAGGGTGGGACTGCGCAGCTGTTGGTAAGGGCACTGCCCTGCCTGCCTTGCTGTCACCATTGGCTCCCAGCTTCCTTCCCTTGTGGAGCAGCTCTCTTCTGCTGTGCTCTCAGGCGAGGTCACTGTAGCCAATCCTTACGGGTCTTTTCTAAGTGAGACAGTGAAATATAAATATAATCCCAATTACAGAAAGCGTAGTTACTCATATTTAGTAATTGACATAGTTTCAAGAGTGTACCAGAGCAAACCGATGTTAATAGAGTGCTTCAGAAGCTGCTAGAAGGGCTCATCTTAGGCTGAGTCTGCTAAATCTCCACGATAACTGAATAATCCCAGACTGCATTGTTTTCCAACCAGGATCCCACTACTGTTTTCCTTATTTTGTTGCACAACTGCTGAAGGCAGAAATGTATTTCGTTTACATGCTCTCTGGTATAGGAAAGTATCTGTTCTCATTCATATACTGTAAAGAAGCTGTAATATATTTCAACTAGACAAAGGGGAACAAAAGATGAATATTTAAAGCTATGACTACTCTTCCTCAAAACTATTCTGGGGGGGAAAGAAGTATTTTATTTAAATCATGTATGGTAAATTTATGAGAGTTTCAATGTATTATTAGCTTTAGCAAGAGAATGTAGGAGTTTTTGGAAGAGGAGAGAATGATCTGAGGAACAGCTGATAACATGATATAGTGGACTAGAACTGAAGGGTAGAGCTCAAAACCCTCTGATACATAGCGATGGGATGTGTAAGCAGTAACAGTCGTGTTTATTATACTATTGAATTTCTGTTAATCTTTGAATTCCTTCTAAGCTCAGGAGGCTACTGGCCACTGCCTGGTACACTGAGTTGTACAGGCAGGCAGTGGTTAAAATTAACTTTTCTCAGCTCTGCAACTTCTCTGTTCTAACAAAGCCGTATAGGTCTCTGGCCATAGCACTTTAAAGCTTGTCCCTCAAAATCAGGCAAACAGATGGAGATTCCCTTGCAGTCTGTTCAAACATGGGAGCTCTCTCCCCAAAAATCTCACAGTTCCTCACACTGGATCTGTTGCAACTGTAAACACGGAACTTGGGCCACTATGACGGGAGCACCTGTGAGAATGAGACATCATGAAGTTTCAAAACTCGAACTAGGCAGTTCATCTCTTAACAGCTAAAGTTCAAGCACTTAGCAAACCTGTTAGATAAATCTTCAGAGTACAATACTGTGAATCTGATCCCATTTTGGTTTGGAGGCCAAACTGATTCTTATTTTCCAAGATTAAGATAGCCTGGATTGAGAGCTGCCTGATGAGGAAACGAAGTGAATATCTTGTCCTGACCTCTAGCCCCTGTTGTATCACTGCTGTTTGTAGGCCCTTCAGAAAGGACCAGGAGGACCATGGTCCAAAGTGCTACTTCTTCTCATGGGTGAAAACTAGCTCATTTTGGCCTGACCGGTTGGATGTTACTTGGTGCCAGTCATCTAATTACTTCTAATAATTGCAGGCTGGGTACCATTACCTCAGTTCTACTATTTTTATGCAACTATATCAAACAACCAGATATTACAAAACCTTTGTTTCCTGAGCTAAACCAAGCAATCTTGTGGTATGACTCGGTGTGAGGCAACTAAAACGTTCCACAAATAGACCTTCACACCACAGATCCTTAAACACATACTGAATTTCCTTCCTTTGGTGCTCTGTGAAATACCTTCTACTCCACAGTTTCTTCTTCTGCTACTTTCTCAAAACTACAGTTTGCTTGGATATAAGATGTATTTTTAAAAAGCTTTTTCACAACTTATCTTCCTAAATCCCTAGTGGAAGTGGGGAAAACTCTTTTTTAATGAGTCCTGAAGGCAGCTTAGAAGCTGCACTGACCAAAACATCACATTTTTAACAGAATTTACTTCCTTAGTCTAGCTGTGATCTCTCTCTCCACCGTGAAGCCTCCTCACCTATACTCAGGCTCTCTCCCTGGCTCTCTACCTTGATCTACCTACGCAGTTCCATCAATTTCAATTGTGAAACAATACTTACTAATTTAGCCAGATAGCTGCAATTTTGTATTGAACAGTCTGTTACAACAGCTTTGTGTCTGACTGCCAGAATTTCTAACCTTATATCATGAGGTCTACAGGAAAATCTTAAAAATTTAGGAAGATGTTATTTTGGTGGTTTATGAGTCATTAGGTAGGGCTCAGATTGTGTGAACTTGAGAGAAAATACCAGAAGAAAGTAAGGCCATGTGCAACATATTTGTGTCACTGGTTATAGACAGATCTTTGTAGAAGCAAAACTAAAACTCACTATGTTATTTTCAGATAAAAATTATTTCTGATTTAAAACAGTTTCTTAAATCTACACCTACAAAACTGAAAGGCTAGTGGATGAATTTCACCTTATGCTTTCATCAGGTCTGCTATTCACACAGAAAGAGAATGAATAGAAGACTGACTATCTCCATTTCAGACATTTTTGTATTCTAAACTATCATTAAAATGTCACAATCCCACTGCAGTCCTGTTCACTTCAGGATTTTCTCTCTTATCACAGCAGTCGGTACGTTTGGGATCTTTGCTTTTCTTGCCATTGTGCACAATTTAACACCACCATCAGAGGAGGATAATGATTGCACGTTACAGAAAGTTTTTGTGTTTTTAGCTTCATATGTCAGAGTGTAACCGAAACTGTTGGTGATTTAAATTATTCCCTTAACTTTTTGAGGTTTTAAAAAGCTGTCAGCTCCAGTAATAATTATAGACTGTGGCAAATCAGCTCACTTTCTTTGGAAGGACTGGAAAGGCCATATTTACTGACAAATGCAAGAGAGAAAGGATTGATAAATTTCTGTTAAATTTTCACACCTCAGTGCTCTGACAGGTCACTGCCTAATTTCTAAACTGAAATTTATCATCAAAGTTGGTATTAATTAGTCATATAACAGCCTCTGGCAGAGACCAGAAGCTTAACAGGTCTTGGAGAACAAACTTTCATGCTTTTACAGGTGATCTCTCTAGATCAGTTCAAGGGCTGAAGGAGACTGGATGCGAGACCCTACCATCCCAAGGGCCAAACAAAATGACCCCAGAGCAAGCTGGGAAGGCATATTCAGTGAAACTACATGCACCAAGCTGAGATTCAAGCTAGCTTCCTTGGAAGCAGCTGGAGGAACAGCCAGAATAATCATAGGGATCTGGGGGGTGTTTGCTTAAATGTTCCCTATGCCATTAGTTCACCTCAGAACTCAGAAGACATTAGACAAACTTCTCTACCCCAAGGTGGCAGGGAGGATCCAGAAGACATCAGTACTCCTTACAAAAGTCACAGATGCTGTCTTGACACTGTGAGACAGGAATCTCCCAGCTGCTTCTCTGCCCTGTAGAGGAAATGTGAAGTCTTTCCCACATCACGGAAGTCTGGCAAGGAGGCAGCAGCTTAAAATTTCTGTTCTTTATTTCAGTGGCAAGAAAAGCCTGAGCCTTTCCTGGTGGGGCATCCTGGAGATTCCATTCTCTCTTCTGTCCTTTTCAAAGCCTTGAAACACTTCTGTCTTATGGTAGATAAACACAGGAGAGCAGTGGAGTATGAACAGTTTGCAGAAGGGTACTGTTCTGCAATTTGTCATAGCTGTGCAAAGGCAAAAAAGTGCACCAGAGATCAGAAGTATGTATATATTGGGACAAAAGAATGCCACAGCACATCTGAGAGCTTTTGGATCGATAAAGGGACTTTCTGTGTCTGTCCACTTAATATATCCAAGGCCCAGACTAAACACAGCTCATAAGCAGTTTCCTGTCTCTGAGACAAGGAAGCATGCTCTGACATTTCTGGTCTTGTATCTACACTGTAAATATGTGAAAAATAAAGTACTTCAAGGCTTTCTAACTGCAGCCCTTTTTTTGTTGGCACCAACTTAATTCTAAATAGGATAGCCTTGAAACTATTAGGAATTATTTTTAGAAGTTTAACAGCAATGAGAAGCATTATCTCTGGACCTGAGTTTGGACAGAGACTCCTGATTCTGCACTCAGCTGTGGCCTGGTTTGGATCCACGAACTCATAATATTTTCTAACTTTGTGTTTTGCTAGTAAATTTAGATTACTTTATGAGTGTAAGGAAGACAACTTACCTAGTGCTTGAAAGCTTTGTTCCCTGTGTTGTCAGGTTATCTTCTTCCCTCCACCTCTGAAACTGCCCCATCTATTTGCTTCCCAGGATTTCTTCTCTTGTAAGCCTCTCTCTCTATTCTTCCCAACAGACAGGTAGCTTCTGTAGCCAAACTCACTGTTGCCAGAAGACCTTGCTACGTTGTGCTTAGCTTCCTGTTATGATAAATCTATGGTGCAGGTTTACTTTGATTTATGTTTTGTTTCCAATTCCAAGCTCTAAGTGATCTCACACAAAACCTTTAGATGCCTAGTTATATGCAAACCAACTCTTTCTGCTTGCTGATACAAAGCTACGCTGATAATTATCACTTATATTATTCTTGGGGTTCTGGTAAATGGAAGGAGCCCTCCATTCCTTTACAGCATTCACTCTCTACAGTGTAGACTGTGACTTCTCCGCAATCAATGTGTGTCATACGGACCTCTAGCAAGATGAAACTTGTTTCCTCTAAGCTTAAATCCTGATCACTCAAAAAGCCCTTGCATTCTCTCCACCCTTATCAAGCATTCCTCTCATGTCAGATGAGTTCATTTCCATTAAAGATGAAAGCCCCAGCTATATAAGGATCTGGTTCAACAAACTTTTGCTAGCATTTTTTTATCCGATGGGTTTGATACTACTATAGATGATGTCCCTTTTCCTCTTCCTCCACCTTGTAGCACCTTATCAAATAGCACAGATAAACCTTGTGCTGTACATTTTTTTCCTCCTTGCTTCCTACTCACAGAGAAATAAGGGGCCATTTAATTTTTTATATGTATATTTATGGACAGATTTACTTTCTTAATTAAGCTATTATATTAAGAGGATGCCATCACTATAAAAATAATACTAAAATGTTAAACTTACCAGCTAGTACTGAAAGAATGAAAATTATTTATGTCTCATCATTAGCAGTGTTTGGTTTTTCATTCATCTTGGGATATGCATGCTGAAAATAGACCAGTAAGTTTCACTTCTGCTTAAGACTTCACTTTTTTATTCTTTTGCATTAGAACAAGGCCACTTTGAATAGATTGCAAACACAGCAGAAAATTATATTCACATTAGATTCTCCATGGAATTACAGAATATGAGCTAGTTCCCAGAGACTGTTCTGTGTATTTTGGGTTTGATGGAACCAAAGACTTGGTGTTCTAACAGAACATTGAGTTTTAAATTATCACCCAAAAGGTGCAGCCGGCTGCCTGTAGCTATTTTATTTCATTGTACCAGAGGAAAGAAAACAAAGGTAAAGTGAAATATGTTTTAAAATTCTCTCTGACTTCTTGAATGTGTCTGGGTTGTGAGATTGACTGTCTACGTGAGAAGCTCCACTTCCTTTGGGTACTATTGAGTACAAGTCTGTACAGATTCAAAGATTCACAGATTGGTAGGAGCTGGAAGGGACATCTGGAGATCATCTAGTCCAACTCCCCTGCTAGTGCAGGATCACCTAGAGCAGACTGCACAGAATCACATCCAGGCGGATTTTGAATATCTCCATAGAAGGAGACTCCACAACCTCTCTGGGCAGCCTGTGCCAGTGCTCTGTCACCCTCAGAGTAAAGGAGTTTTTTTCTCATATTGAGATGGAACTTCTGTTTTCCAGTTTGTGCCAGTTGCCCCTTGTCCTGTCCCTGAGCAGCACTGAGGAGGGTCTAGTTCCTTTCTCTAGACATCCGTCCTTAAGATATTTATAAGCGTTGATCAGATTCCCTCTCAGTCTTCTCTTCTCCAGACTAAACAGCTCCAGCTCTCTCAGCCTTTCTTCATATGGAAGAGGTTCAAGTCCTCTAATCATCCTGGTAGCCTTCCACTAGACTCTTTCCAGTAATTCCCTGTCTTTCTTGTACTGGGTTGCCCAGAACCGGACACAATATTCCAGCTGTGGCCTCATCAGGGCAGAGTAGAGCAGACAGAGTACCTCATTCAGAATAATTTATGTCTCAATCCAGTTTGGTATTAATTATATCTTCAATCTGACTTGCGAATGCTAAACTTGGGTAGCACCTTGTCTGTGTAGTAGGGGCTTATCCAGTCAAGTAAAGCAAAATGGCAATAAAACCTGTGAGTTTGGGGCTATTACAAATGGCTTATTAAGAGTCTGTGTTGAAATGCATTTCTGACCTTCAGAAAAAGATGGGACATAGGCGGGTGTTGCAGATATAGATTGGATCTAAAGCTATGTCACGGGCTGCCTGGAGCAGTGTCTCTTCTCTTAGGTCTGCTGGCTGCTCTCTGCATGCTGTGAAGGAAAAATAATAGACAACTGGAGGTAAGAGTGGGTGATTACTCTTGAAATCTTTTCCTCTGATTTGTTAGTTTGCACATCTTCTCACTTTCTTCCCTGTCTGTTCTGCAACTGCCCTTGGTGTCTTTGTAGCTGAGTTGGTTCCCACCACAAGGACAGCATCACAGAAACTATTTTGAATCACCTCCGCTCAATGATAGTCACTCTGCCCATGGAATCCAAGGAGCCAAAGTAGCTTTAGAGGCTTCTGTGTAGTTGAGCAGCAACTAAAACCCCCAGTGCTCAACAAACTTTTGCTTTTGAAAATAAAATTAACAATCCCCTCACAAAAGTAATATTGAAACAGATTTGTCTGTGCAGGGGCAGTCTTTAATCTTAGCAAGACTGACAATCTCACATGGCATGTAAACCACTGATGGAAGTGCTGAAATGCTTTTTTTTTTTTTTTTTTACATGATAAGATGTATTTGTCCTTTCGTATAGGCTACTTGAAGGGTAAGCTTCACTCATCTGATCCACCTTATGAACTATATGTTCATAAGCACATTTAATAAATTAATTCTTCACATTCTTGCATAGAATGGAGGCATCACTTGCCATATTAGGAGCTTTGCTAATATTGGGAGAACAGATGGAAGATTTACTTAACACACTAGCAAACAGCAAATGCAAAGGATCTGCCCCTGTCAGGTATGCTTTCAGCAAAGGCATCTTCCAGAAATACAGATCTGAGTGTTCTCAAGAACAGTCAGTTGTATATTCCCTGAGATCGCTTGTGCTGTGGAAGAAACTATTTCAAGTTTGAAAAGGAATTAGTAAGAACTGGTTCTAGTTTGGTTGTTTGAAGTGTACCCACCATGCCTGCAAGAATTCCAGATTTGCTTACATTGAGGAGACTTTTCTGTTTACCACCAGCTAAAGTTGTATATATGATGCTGAAGCTACAGGGACCTGATTTTTCTGTAGAATATAAATAAGGGAGGAAATATGGATTTCTTGAGTAGGGTGATAAACAGATCAATACTACATGAAAGAGGTATCGATGGGTATAAAATTTATGTAGTGAAGCATGGTTCTTTTATAATTTCAAAATTAACAGAATTTCACACTGGAACTTACATAGAAAGGTTTTATTTAGCATAAACTGAAATTTTACAAGGATGGTCAGAAAAAAGCAGAGATTTAGAGCACAAACTGGTATGATGTCAGCTCTTTAAGGAAGAAATTATTAAGGTGGGCATTTTACTAAAAGAAGAGTGAGTGATTATCCTAGTAGCACAGAGAAAAGAAGTAACTGCTGACATATAAACTAGCCATCTAGGAAAAGAAAAATATAATCAAATGAGAAGCAGTATTTCATTCCACTTGGAAGGAGCATTCAGATAAGATACTGGGGCGTTCAATATGATACACATAATTGCTTCTGAAGAGAATAAACAAAGAACTGATCTATAGTAATGAATACCTGCAGAAATCATCACAAAATCTGGAGAGGGGGGCTTATTTTGAGTACGACAGAGAAATATATTTATGGCTAATTGAATTATATTCTAAAGTCATGAAGCTGTCAGAACTATTGAATGTTGATTTCTGAGATAAAAATCAGAGTTTGCAAGGCAGGAGAACTGGAAACTGAGGGCTGGCAGGGAGCACCTGCTCTTAGGCAGAGTTTCAGACATCCAGTAAGATCCGCTGGTTCCAGCACAGCCTTTTCTTGTCAAGGTGCCCTCAGAGTAATGAGAAAACAGAGAGAAACATCACTGAAAGAAAACTAAGCACGACAATGCACAATTCAGATTACTACTGTGTAGACTGCAAGATGAATATGGATTTTAATTTGCAAGAGACCTCCAAATACTAAATGCACACATAAAAATGGAGGAAAAAGAAGACACAAAATTCTTATCCGGCAGATACACCAAACCTTTTAGTAAAACACAGAATTAGAACAAGTTTTCCCAAGCTACAGAATAAGTAGAATAAGTCTGATTTCTCATGGATCTATATACTCTGTAGACCCAAGTAGTACCTCTTCCCCCCAGCAATAGCCCTAGCTGTCCCCAGGCTGTGTGTCTGGCCCAGAGACTGGCTGGCTTTGAGCCATTTGCTGACAAACAGAATGTGTAACGGTTCAGTTCTTCCTGCCTCTCCCTTGGGTTTCTCCTGGCTAGCACAAGACATGTAGAGGTGTAATTATTGCTGATATGTCCACCATTCTTTTAAATTTAGAAGATGCCAAGCCTGAGCCCCAACTCATGTAATAATTGGTGGGAGATGGATTAGAAGGCAAACAAACAGCTTAGGGAAGGTGTTGAAAAAAGTCTTGAATCGTAATAAATATTGTAACGTCAGCTATTGTTCCTCTTGTTAATTGAGAATGTCAAGGATTATTAGGTACATGGGGAATAAGAATTGATTCCTCAGATTCCTGACTTCGGGGGAAAAAACCCAATAGCCTACTTTGCAAATTCCTGAGATTCTTGGAACAGATTGTAGGAACAGCAGTGAAAATGCTTACTATATAACTACATAACTATATGAAAAGCTATAATAAGTGACAATGGTTTGTGTTTGTCTTTTCACATTCTTGCCAAAGATCATTTTTCACTCCAAGGACATTACTGAAAAAAGCTGACTATGAATGTTAAGTTCCTACAGCTACTGCTCAGAGGAACAGGCAGAGTAGGAAAGAAAGAGTTTACAGTCAGTTGATGCCTTGGCTGTTACTCCTACAGAAATTTAAGGAATTTTGTAGTGGGATGCATGCATCATCCTATCACCCTTTCGTAACATTGCTTGACTGACCAAGAACTTGTTCCAATAAGCAGATTTTATGTTGCTACCTTCCAGTTATACTGAGGACTGTTATGACTTACACGAGTTTTCTGGATGTCAAATGCTATGTTAATAAATTACTATTCTACTGCGCACAGGTCAGTACTTGTGAATTTTTTACTGCTGATTTGGTTTCTTACTTTAAAGAATATTTAACTGGAGAAGTCTTTTCTATTACTCCTGAATTCCCCAAAAAGAAAAGGATTTACCAGCTAAGTCACCAGTGAAAATAAAGGCAGTTCATGACTGATTAACAATATACAATGGAGAGCAATCTATACTCAAAACTTCAGCCATTAGTAGTTTGTATTAATGAAGGACCCTGATATTTGAGTTGATAAAAGACTGGTCCCAGGCACATTTTGTAGAGGTGATATATGTACTTTTAGACATCTTGCCATATATCACAGAGTTAAATCTTGTATTTCAAGAGCTGAAATTTGACATTGCAATTGTACAGGTGTTAGTAAATCATTGCCTTCCATCTCCAGAGAAAAGTAAAGATGACAGCCACCATGGGATGGGGAGCAGCATACCTTACGTTATATAGAGTGAATGCAAACTGCATTGAAAATGATTAAGTGATGCAGGGGGTACTTTTCATTCTCTTTTACAAAGAACGGTAAATCTATAGGAGAAATGTCATGAGATGTTCAAATCTATAATATCAGCAGTTAGACCAGGGTGCCCATGTACCCATAACAAAGCTAATAAGCTGTTTGGACCATCCTCAGCCTGCATAGAAGGGTACCAGGGTGACATGACACAGCTAGAACTGGCTGGGGGAGAGAATCCCCTTGGAAATGAAGGCCATTGTGCTGCTCAGAGCCTGAAACTGGGATTCCTCACCCATGGGAAATACCTGCATAACTGAAAAAAAAACCCCAACAATAAATCTTGAATAGTGATAGAGAGTTGCTGTTGTGCAGGTTTTGTGCAAGGGAAAGTTCTGAAAAGTTTTCATACACAAAACCCAAAACATTCTGGTGTGGCTTGGCCTGACAGTGAAATATATATTTTTTAAGTTTAACTCATGCCTCCTTGGTGAAATATAGGACAGGAATCCTCTTCTGCAAGCATCACCTTCCTACTCGTGATCAGCTCGGTGCGAAATCCTTAGGCAGCCAAATGAGGGAAGCCAGCCCACAGGGCAACGTAAAGGTGTGAGACGTGGCACAGGTGCCATGCCAGTGCAGG
Source organism: Psophia crepitans (assembly GCA_013399095.1). NCBI lineage: Eukaryota > Metazoa > Chordata > Aves > Gruiformes > Psophiidae > Psophia > Psophia crepitans. The sequence continues at coordinate 284,427 of VWZZ01004290.1, read as the reverse complement.
CAGATGCAGAAGAGTCCCGACAGGGAACATTTTCACTGGAACAGTGCAGTCCAGGACACGCTGGTGAGGGATGAGAGTGGCAGGGTGCTACTCTCAGAAGAGCACAACAACTAACGTAATGTCAGCCCCCATCACAAACCCATTCGATGCCCATCTCTTTATGGCACTGCCTCATAGCAGACCTTTGGTATTCCTTCCAGCTTTCCAAATTCATTGAGCTTATGCTGTGCTGAACCCACGTCCACTTGCGTCGCTCAGCGCACTCGTTCATGATGTGCTGCCAACCCAAAGTGCATTTTGGCCTCTCCCCACTGTCCGCTTCAGTGTCTGTGGTGTGCCTGGTGTGCCCTGTCCCACTTGTTTGCCATCCCTGTGGCAGGGCTTCACCCTTCTCAGACCCAGCTGGAGGGAGGGAGGGGAGAAGAGGTGCTCCCTCTTTTCTCAGTCCTGTGATGGTGTGAGGGAAGGAAGAGCTGAGGACGAAGAGGCAGTGAGAGGGAGAGAAGGGCTGACCCCTTTTTACCAGCAGAGAGAGAAGCTCTACCTTGAGCAAGAGGGCAGTTTCTGCTCCCCTTCCCTTACCACTTCGGTGGAAATGTTCCTCCTCCCCATATGTGCTGTCTGGAGGAGCAGGGAGGCAGGGCCCGAGTGGGGCGAGATACCTGCAGAAATGGTAAAACTGTTCTCTAGTTTCTGGGGAGACCTGGCAAAGCAGGTGTGTGCACCCTGTGCCCCTTCCCTGAGGGGGCAGGGGTTGCAGGAAGGGAGAGGGCACCTCCCGAGCCCTCTGTCCAGCCCTGCTGCCTCACTGAGCCTCCTGACCCTTTTCTTTCCCAGTGGATCTGAAACCAGCCTTTTCTTTTGCAAAAATCATGCAGAAACACAGGGGCAGATGTAATTAAAACCACAGATGAAGTTTCATGGCTGTTCCTCCCCTCTTTGCAATGCTCCCAGAGCGGGTTTTTCTGAGGAAAGCCTGAATCAAGATGTGCCTGGCCACTCTCCTGCCTTTCTGAGTGGCTTGCAGATTGCTTCTGGGCACTAGGATTTTCACTTTACAAACTCTGAGGACGTGCCTTTTCACTGCTGACCCTGCAACATTGCGACTGAAATAGTGCCACTGCTCCTGCTGCCCTTGTAGCAGGCTAGCGGCGTCTGATTGAAGCAGCTCACCCTCCCTGGGCTGCTGCTGAGCACACTGGGCCAGGATTAAATGAGCTCTCTTGATTTGGTGTGGCAGGCACTTTTCCCCAGTTACAAGGAAAATAGAAGTATATTTTGAGAGACACTACAAAAGCATGCTATAATCATTTGTGCTAAGAAAGAAAGACTTTGAATGCCCAGGAGTGGGTAGATGTTGTGAAATGGACTTGGTTAGGCTATTGCAAATCTGTGAATAAAACCAGGCCCAGCAAGAGAGTGGTTCCAAATAATGTGAGATTAGGAGAGGTAGCTGCTTCTTACTAAATGAGTTTCTATAAAAAAGTAATTGTCATCTGTTTTCTGCTGCTTTCCTGCAGAGAGGAAAACATGGCAGTGTTGTGGTACAAACCAAAAACCGTTTCTAGACCACATTGAAGGTTTGATTGCAAGCTTTGTGCAGCTGATTGGTGCAGCCAAGCAAACACATGCTCAGTGCTGTATTGGCAAAACCCAAGCGACTGATGATTTACAATACAAATTCAGCCTCTCAGCACAATTTACTTAGCTTGCAACCTCACCCCTAACATTTCCTTCCTGAGGACCCCTTGGACATGGGTCCATGGTTGCTATGGAGAAGTGTACCCACTTTGCAAAACCACGTAAGGATGCAGACATGAATGTTGGACCTGTGGACAGGATATGTCCGGACTGCATTCAATGTGCTGGAGACGTCCACGCTGTGGGAAGAATGGCTTTTAGCCAGTGGTGGAAGAGCTTTATATTGATTTCCATTGGTAGAGGCTAGTAGCTTCACTATCTCTTTCAGCAAAAAACCTGGCACAGTTAAGGCATCTTGTGTCTGGATGTAAAGTGCGAGTCTACATTTGTCTCTGGGTTTCAGCTCTCCTGTCAGCCCAGCCACAGACACATATTTAGTTATTTGTGGGGGAGAAGGAGAAGTCAAAGGAGATCGGACAAGCTCATAGCTAAAATGGTCCCTTCTGTGTTGCTGGCTGTAAACACTAGTGTGTGTCACTTATTGCACTGCTTGGGCACGAGATGTGCCTCCAAATAACAAGAACAAGTAGATTATGAACTCATTTGAGCCTCAGGTGATGGACATTCATGTCTTAGACAGATGAAAATTTAGTCCAATTTTTAGAATTATCTCAAAAAATGCAAAGTCTTTGAGGCACTGTGAAGAGTGAACTGCTTTCTTGTCTCTGAAGCTAGTTGTGTCAGATGACAGGTGAGGTTCTCTGTGGGGGGTAAACTTAGACTCCTGTAGTTCCTGCTGTGTCTAGAAGTCTTCAATCTCAATTATTTTATTCCTGTGCTGTTGATGGCAATGTGGGTGCAGGAAGGCTTCAGTTGCCTTTACCTCTGTAGATATAAATAAGCAATGCTTTGGGGCTGCTGTCACCCATGCTAAGCTTCCTGCAGGCCTGCAGAAACAGGGAATTACTGTAATACTATCTTCTCTCACCTTGGCCACATTCTGCTTCCCAACCCAGGTCAAGGCAGCTGGTGAAGATTTAGCAGGCCAGGCTTATAGTGGTGGTGGAAACATTTTACACTGGGTTCCTTTTCCATCCATCACTGTGGTCTCACCAAAGATCAGCTGCAGCTGTCAGCAGGTCCCAAAGCTGTAAGAGTAACACTTTCCACCCATTCCAAGTCTCAGCATGGAAAAGCTTAGAGAAGCAGTGTGGTCTCCTAGACTTGCCATGATATCCGAGAGACATGGATTAATTTTCTGACTTTGTTTTCAACTGGGGCAAAATCGGTCTGTGAGATTTTGATCCTACTCCATGTGTCAAAGGCACATGGAGTCTTTTTATAACACTTGCAGAACTGACACCAGCATAATGGAATGTCTGACTGAAAAGGATCTGCTTTTTTGTATTTGTAGGCATATGATTGCTTACCTACTTTGTATGAAGAGACCCCTCCTCGCTCAGCTGAAGTAAGACAGAAGCATACATTTCCCTGGTCATGCCCGCTTGGCAGTCAGAAGTTCAGCTTCCTTCACCGGGCACTGCTGTGCCACCCACCTGCCTGCCCTCAGGGTGCACTCAGGGGAGCCATGCCTCTGGTCCTGGTGCCTGGTGGCCAGGGAGGCAGCACATACAGTGAAAAGGCGGCTCGTGGGACCCTGCTGACATGGTGATTTAGTGCACTGGAGATACAGGGTGTAATTTTGCAATATTTACCTTCCATTAGGTGAGAGCAGCAACAGGAATGTGATCATTGTTCTTTGCCTGACTAATTCTTATCTCCATGTGCCAGCAGCCTGTCTTCTACCCATTCTGAGAAAAACCTGAATCATTATTTCCAGAACTTTATCAAGTTCACTTTTAAGGGTGAATAACTGCTGTCTTTCACCCTTCTGATACCTACCTGTTACGCAATTTAAAAAAAATGTATCCAGCATTTGTGGGAGAAAGTAATATGTTGAGCAAATCAGAGATCACCTGGACTGACACACCTTGCTTGGGAAATCTCTGCTGATTGAGTTTTCCGTGCCTATATCAGGCATTTTGGCTTCCCACCGCAGTACTGCCTCCCTTGTATCAGTTCTTTGCCCTGACTTTTTCAAAGTAAAGGACTTGGAAGGTGCTAAAGCTAGGCAGTCTAGAAGATATTAGAAGGGAGAAAAGTCTAGAAATGCTAGCCAAGTAATTGTAAAAAATCTCAATATATTTTATTGAAAATCCGCATCAGATTCATACCCCTTGTCCTTGCCTCCAAGGCTGTAAACAGCTCTGCCCACACATCTTTCTGCCTACAAGTCCACATGCTGTTTTTGCCAATCTTGTCTCTCAACTGCTCCTTTTGTGTCTCTCCCACACAGGACTTTGTGCTGGGATTCCTCTCCACCCTGGGGCTTCCAACATCTGTGATATATGCATGTGTGTATATATATATATAACATATTGTTATATTTTATATATTTATATGTTGTTATATGCATATATAAAATATGATATCCCTTTCAATTGTTCCTTAAAATGGACATCTTTCCCCAAAGGTGAAGGCTCCACTACTCCTTTCACTCCTTTTGTGATACGTGAATTTATCCCTGAAAGAGAACTTTGCATGTGTGCTTTGTAACTCTGGAGAAAGGATTAAATTTATTTTTTTTTCTAAACTATCATGTATGCTTAAAATGACATGTATATAATAAGGCATAATAACAGATGCAAGTGAGTTACTCACAGTCCCTGAACTTGGAAGGACAACTAGCAGTAGCCTGAAGCTAAAAAACAAACTGCTTAGGCTACCTGTCAGGGAAAGTCCTTAACAGATCACAGAATCACAGAATCACAAGGGTTGGAAGGCACCTCGAAAGATCACCTAGTCCAACCCCCCTTGCCAAGGCAGGACCACCTAGAGCACATCACTCAGGAACACGTCCAGTCGGGTTTTGAATGTCTCCAGAGAAGGAGACTCCACAACCTCTCTGGGCAGCCTGTTCCAGTGCTCTGTCACCCTCACGGTGAAAAAGTTTTTCCTTATATTAACATGGAACCTCCTATGCTCCAATTTGCACCCATTGCCCCTTGTCCTATCGCTTAGTGAGGCCGAGAAGAGCCTGGCTTCATCTTCCCGACACTCNTGAGGGGCCCAGAACTGGACGCAATACTCCAGATGCGGCCTCACCAATGCAGAATAGAGGGGGAGGAGGACCTCCCTCGACCTACTGACCACGGCCCTTCTAATGCACCCCAGGATGCCATTGGCCTTCCTGCCCACCAGGGCACATTACTGGCTCATGGTCATCCCTCCATCCACCAGGACCCCCAGGTCCTTTTCCCCTACACTGGTATCCAGCAGGTCAGTCCCCAACCTGTACTGGCACATGGGATTCTTCTTTCCCAGGTGCAAGACCTTACACTTGTCCTTGTTAAATCTCATCAGGTTCCTCCCCGCCCAGCTCTCCAGCCTATCTAGGTCCTGCTGAATGGCAGCACATCCCTCTGGTGTGTCAGCCACTCCTCCCAGTTTAGTGTCATCAGCAAACTTGCTGAGGGTACACTCCGTTCCCTCATCAAGGTCGCTGATGAAGATATTGAATAGATGTTCCAAAGCTGTATGTAACATTTTGGTAGTACAGCGAACATACTGGCAAGTGCTCCAGGAGGAATTTATAGAATAAGAAACTGGAATGCAAGAATCTGTGGAGTGCTTTGCAAGTGAACATACTGATGATGCCAATCCTGACAGGTCATACTGGCAGAGAGACTACCAAGAGGTTGTCTATATGATACCAGCATTTCCCCACATACACCTCTGGTATGAAACCGGAAGAGCTGCTGACTGCTCATTAGGGGTTTTTTTTTGTGTTGTGTGGAAGCAAAGTGATCTGGGGTTTCCCACTGCAAAGGCATTTGGTTATACAGTTCTACCTGAAAGCTTTCACCTGATGCTAAAAGTAATGCACAAACTGACTGAGAGATTATTACTGAAAAGTACTTCCTCTCACTAATCTTTTCCTCTTCTAGTTTGGCAACACTTGAAATATAATTATTCCTACTGTTTGACCTATGCAGTCATTTGTCTTTATGACTTGAAAAAGCCATTGCTTTTTCATTTGTGTGAGCCTTTTAAAGGTAGTGAGAAAAACAACAGTAATGCCAGAAGTTAGACAAGAAGACTGAGGAACCAATGAAATAGCTGAAATATATCTGGTCTTGAAGTTCACTGGGGGTCAGGATGACAGTTTCCCTTTAAGGGCGCGGAGGAATCACTTTGTGTTAGAGAGGATATTGTGGTTTTGGCTTTTGCAGAACCATAATCGTTGGGGTTTTTTTGTGAAATGAAAACTATGTAAAAATTTGGAGCTAAGCTTCTTTGCATCAGTGCCCTCAAAAATTTAACAGACTGTTTTAAAATTACAGCTTAGTTTTGGTCCCTTTAATTTACATTTATCTTCTACCACTGTGCTTTACTGGTTTCACAAGGAGATCTATGCACATGCAATCTTTGCTTTAATGTCAATTTTCCATGAAAAATAATTTTAGAGTTGCAAAGCTAAGCATCCAGAATTAGAAAACACTGGATTAAATCAAGAAATTCTGTTTCCAGAATATGTCTCCTTCTACTGTCTCTATTTACTCTCAAGATCTCTTGCTTTTAAATTATGTGTGAAGCTCTGACTCCATGGGGAAAGATGCACATCCCTGTGGAGCTGCAGTGAGTCATTGTCAAGAAAAACTCTGCACAGGTCTCCCAAAAACTTGATATGTACTTTTGTATAGGGTAGAGAAAATAGAGTGGCCTGGAAATGTTAATGTGAGAAAGTACGTAATGAAAGTTGTGTCCTTCTTTATGGGAAGTTAAAGAAAATTCTGGGATAGGTGAAATGATCCTGCGCAGTGTTTGCGGAGGACATTACGCAGCAGTGCATGCTGTGTTTCTGGCACAGGGTGGTTTCTGCAGCGATGTAACAGCCTGCAGCTTGGCCCAGTCCAGTGACAGTGGCGTGCATTGCACGTTGCAGTAGCTGTGTGACGTAGCAAGGCAAAGGCTCGGGTTTGTACCTCTTGGTCCTCTGCCCCCTGCATTCAAGTGGGATGTTGCTTGTTCCACTGTGACTTAAGAACAGTCACTTAAAGAAGCTGTCACATGTGCCAAAAGATAATAGGTATCTAACAGCAGCCAAGCTGCTGAACTGGCGTATCGGGAAGGTTGGTTCCCTTGCATGTGCCAAAAAGGAGAACAGAGAATCCTTCAAAGTACTAAACAGTATTATTAAATGGTTTGAAAGGACTTAAATTTCTTGCAGACCCTGGCAGTGGAAAGAAGGAAACCCACAGCCTACCTGATCAGAGCCATCAGGTGTATCAGTTTCTGCAAGAGTAGTCAGAAAAGATTAAAATTTGACTTCTTCCTGGAGGTTTCCACTGTCTCTTAATGTACAAATTTATCTCCACCTGTTGGGTGGAAGCAGACTAGTGGAGCTGAGCTTCAGTACTCTCACCAAGAGGTTCCCACAGTTTGAAAAGCTGGTACCTTAGGAGCAGATACTAATGTACATATTTCACTGTGGTGCAAAACAGAAAGCAGTCTGCCAAAGGATGTGTGGCTTGTTGTACTGTTCTGGAAGTAGTAAAGGAAAAATACACAGGTTCTCTTAAGAACATTTTTTTTCTTTTCGTCTTGTTCCCTGAGCTAATCAGCGATTGCCTGGAAGGCTCCGTATGCCAGTGACATTTCTGTAGCTAACCAAACATCTCTTCAGGGGCTGCCTTTGGGGAAAGAATAAACATTGGGTCCTAGAGTTACTTTGTATACCACATAGATAATGCTTTCTTGCCAGTATTTGAAATGTTAGACTGAGAGGTGTCAGATGGAGTGAGCCGTTTCAGAGTGGCACAAAGTCTCTCCACCCAAAAACTCCAACAGCCAGTGGTGGTAACTGCCACTATGACCACTGCTGGTGCTGAATCTGATGTTCAAGATTTTACATTTTTGCATAGATGGATAACCCAGATAATGCTACTACTACTTTACTATGTGGTTACAGGCTGTAAGGCTCTGTGCCTCTGTTTTCCAACAATGCAATAAGATTGTTTTGTACTTTATCAGCTTTTTGTGAACCGTAATTCATTCTTCATGTGAAGAACTTTGAGTGTCTCTTGGAATAACTGAAGAAATGCCAGCTATGAGAAACGCTTATGCGAATTATTTTATCACAGCATTGCACTGCCAATTTGGTTGTTAGCTGTGGTCTACGCCTAATGCTTTGGAGAGCAAGACATAATGTCCCTGTTAAATGGGAATCAAGAACGGTGTGAGATCTGCATGCTTCTCTTGCTCAAAATATGTCTGAAAATTACTTATTTAGCCGATGAATGGTATTGTCAGCTTGCTTTTATGCTGATGTACCTTAAAAAATTCATTTTTGGTTATCCTTTCTCTCCTTAGTCAGGTTTTTCTACAGTCAACACTCTCTTAAATGTATTTCTTGCTTCTTGAAATATCAGTCCATTTGCCTGCTCATTTCTGACCCAGAGGTACAGGGGAGGTGTCTCAACGATGAAGCCAGGATGCTCCCATGTAGTGAGTTTGCTGACTTTGTCAGAAAGCCTGGACTATTGTGACTTATGAGCTGTGGTTATGCAGCCAGTTCAAGCTAGCACAGGCCCATGCTTGTCATGGAGAGTGGTAATCCCCCATCTTCTATCTTCTCTGGTTCTGGAAGTGTTTCTCTCTCTCCCTCTCGATAAAACACTAGCAATTGTTTGGCAACATAAACTAAATCAGGAAAGCCATCTAGTTAAAATCTTTTCCCTCTCTACCCTCTTACATTCTCCTCTCTCTCGTCTTCTGTCCCTTTCCCCTCTTCTCTTGTTTTGCCTTGCCATAACTTTCTTTTTCTGACAAATCAGGTACCTGACGTAGCTCACTGAGTACCTACATGGGCTCTTATACCAAGACAAGGAATGTACATGCAAGTAAGTGTTTAGTGATGTGGAGATGGGCAGGGCCATCCCATTCAGCGCTGCCATGGATTTAGGTTACATTAATGTGGCTGTGTGATCACAGACAGAATTGCTATAGGACTTATGCTTTTCCATCCCTGATCTCTTGTAGAAGAAGCAGAAAGCTGTAAGAAGTCCTGCTACTGGGACAAGAATCAAGAGGTTCTTGCTTTTGAAACCTGGGAGATCAAGGATTTTCTAGGATGCTGTGGGATATACATACTGATTTAGCCCCAACTTTTGTCAAACTGCAAAGGCAAGCCTAAAAGGAGGGTCCCTAGATTCGGCTGGGTTGATTGTGGTGGTGTGAGGGTGAGCAGCCATTTTAAAACATAGTTAATTCAATGTCTTCAATGTGCATTTACAGCCTTCTTCAGATTTCCAGCTTGAAAGGCACAGTTATCTCCTTCCAGGACAAGTCAATGACAAAGGCATGTGCTGCACAGGGAAACATTAAATGGCACATAGAAAATGGATTGGTTCCTAATTGTAGCTTTGAAGTTACATTCCCTTTTATTGCTTCAGGATTATTTATTATTTATTAAATTTTCAGTGCGGTGTGGGTAGGTGTGCATATGTTGTCAAAGGAGCAATCAAGGACTGAAGAAAAATGAGGGGACTGCCACAACAATCATTAAGGAAAACTGTGAATAATCACAGATCTTCTTGCCCATGAAATGCTGAGACATTTCATACATTTCATACCCCTAAATTGGAGCACCCATAGTGAAACTGATGGAGTAATTAAAAGCTAAGCATGTTGAGGGTGGTTACAGACCAGAACGACATGTATACACAGCTCAAAAGACTAGAACTATTTTCGGGGTGGGAGAGATGTACAGGAGAAGCCAGACTCAACTAAGAAGAGCAATACTTGGGCTGGCAATCATTCTTGATGGGCTCTGCTGTGCTGCGAGCAGCTTTTGAAGGGAGGCATTGCTCCTTATACAGAGGACTTAAAAATCTCCAGTGTTCTGGAGGGATGAGTTGGAAATGTACAATAGAGAACAATCTCACAGTAGCAGGGAACTGGAACGCATCAGCAAACGACTGTTTTCTCACTCTCTGAAATTACAAGCTGCCCACAAATTTTGAGAGAGATTGTTAAATGATCCTTAACAGAGTAGTTGCTTCTGTAGCTAGTCAGTTTGCTCACCTAATCATGATAAAGACATGCAGAAATTAAAGTCAGTTACATGTCTTAATTTTTCTCAGCTAGCACGCAGCAACATAGGTTTTTGCCTCAGAACTACCGTTGCTACAAGAACTGTAATGACACGGAGAAGTCTAACACTTGTGGTACTAATCCCCGAATATTTAAGCACATTTTTTTAAAAAGGAATCTATCTAACCTACCTCACTTTCTCTTTTTCCCCAGTCATAACATTTATACTCTGTAATTGGAAATAAATACCTGAAATTCTACATAATGCTTAAACAACTAATTGACCTGACACTCTGGACTTCCCGTGTGCTTTGCCAAGCTAGGCTTTTGAATAATTTACCAAAAGAATGGTAATAAACCATAAAATATGAATCAAGCTTTCTACAGAACATAAGTTGGAGGGTTTTATTTAAGTTGCAAGTGTGTTAATTTCTCAGATAAGCAGCGTATCTCTGTCAACATGACAAAATTTGGTTTGCGAGTCTGCCATCTTTCATCTCAGAGGCTTTTTTCTGATGTAGTATATTACCGCATTCCAGCATTAATGTTGCTCCTGCTCCACTGGGATGGACCCTGCTGTATCTGAATATAAAATATTGAGTCTAATGATGTAATTATCAGAACTTAAAACCAGCCATACCCAGTCAGACCAATAGCCCATCTAGGTCAATATTCTGTCTTCAACAGTGGTCACAATTAGGTGCTACTTAGGCCAAAAGAAAACCAAGGCCAGTGAGCTCAGAGACAGTAGGTGACCAGACTGCATAAATGGCATACAGCGATAAATTAAAAAAAAAAATATCTTTCCTCTATTTCGAAAATCATGCTTGGTAGAGGAGCTGGGCATCTTTTAATGTGTTTTTCTATTGGGGAATAACTGTTTTAATTGTGGACCTGAATGAACTGATCATTGAAAATCTGTACAAATGGTAGTTTACTGGCATGCCTCCCTTTAATTCTTGACTACATGTATATCTCCCATTTTATAAAGAGATAGTAGCCAGCTTCTGTAGTTTGAAATAGAGGCTGGATGCTAAGAATATTTTTTCAGAAATCAGTGAATATTGGCTATTGGAAACAAGTTCCTTGCGATCCCAACCTCTGAGCAGTCTTGTTTTGTTAAAGGTAGATCCTCTTTATGAATTTACTTTTTGTATGAATTCCCAAGAACTACTGTGAGAGGAATGCTTGTATGTGTTTAAAGATAATGCTACAAACAGAAGTCTGCCCAACCGTTTGTCTTCCACTTATTGTGTGAAATTTTGAGAAGGGCACCTGTTTATTCTCTTTCTCAGCAAGAAAACTGATCCTGTGGGTGGAAGGCATCATAACCTCAAAAATCACTGCTCTGTTTAGGGGGCTGAATCAACAATCCTTAGTAGGCACCTTGCAGGACTCTTAAAATTGAATGATACTGAAGAATGTTAAAAGTAATTCTGCTTTTATTAAGTTGGTTTATTATCCATGTCCTTTAGTTAAGTTCGCTTTCACCTTTCATTTTTGGATAGTCAGATACACTGCCTGTGTTCTGTTCCCTGCCTGTTCTCTCTCAGACCCTATAGGAACAGAGCTACAGTAGCAACACTATACTGATTCTGAGCTTAAAAAATATAACCAATAAAAATTTTCTTTCTTTTCATACATGTAGTCTGAAAGCTCAGCTTCTCTATCAGTATGTGTATAGGGACATTAGGAAAGGTGGTGAAAGTTTGAAGTCCCAGTATTCTGTCGGTGACACCTCATTCTAGGCTGCCTAATATTAACTGAAATCATCATGATCTCATAATTGCCCTGAAGAGATGAGCAGCTGGCTCTGGCTGAAGTTAGATAAGACAGTAATGAAGCTATGGAGAAGAAGTGCTCAGATGGAAACACTCTTCCCCAATAACAATCACTCCCGTTGAATGCAAGCCTCAGGGTCCTCTTAACCTGTACTGCACAATCAATAGTTGTGGAGGTGAAAAATGTTAATTATCACCTGTGACTGGCATGGAGATTGTGCTGGACCCTATTAATGTAAAACTGGCCAGTGTGACTGATGTAGTTCTAAGAACTATTGTAAGTGTTAATATATAGGCATAATTTGTCATGGAATGAAATGGAAGGACTGAAAAGGGCACAAATCTTTGAATATGTAAAACTTTGCAAGAGGAGGAGACTGATTAACTGGACTATACATCCATTAAACTTGGGAAAAAATGTTATTGTGATGGAAGAACTAGCTTAGCGGGAGATTAGTGATGGAGCTTCCAAAGGATCGGTTCTGGGGCCAATCCAATTTATGCTTTTCCTTACGATACTGACACAAAACCAGAACTATGCTGATAAAATTACTGATGGCCCAAAGCAAGGAGATACCATCAGATGACAAACTGGGATATGGTACAGAAAGAACCAAATGCTCTTAAGAATCTGAGTATGAGAAACAGGTTGATTTTTAATATTTCAAAGTATTAAGATCATGTATAGAATAAATAACCAGAACTTTTGAGACATGTTCAGAGTTCTTAAGTTGAAAATAACACAGGAGGAGAAACTTACAGGGTATCTGTGAGCTGTCAGTGTAATAGAACAATAAAAAAGTGCCGTCTTAAGACTTGTATCAAGAACGTGAAAGAAGAAATAAAGTACTAGCAGTAAGGTACGGGGCATGACTGTGTAAACTTCTCAGCAAGCATGTTCAAAAGACAAGAATTAAAGTAGAACAGATGATGATCATAGAATGGTTTGGGTTGGAAGGGACCTCAAAGATCATCTAGTTCCAATCGCCCTGCCATGGGCAGGGACACCCTACACTAGACCAGGTTGCCCAAACCTGGCCTTGAACACTTCCAGGGAGGAGGCCTCCACAACCTCTCTGGGAAACCTGTTCCCGTTCCTCAACACCCTCACGGTAACGATTTTTTTCCTAATATCTAATCTAAATCTCCCCTCTTTTACTTTAAAACTAAAACTCCTCATCCTATCTTCCCATACTCTTGTAAACAGCCCCTCTCCAGCTTTCTTGTAGGCCCCTTTAGGTACTGCAAGGCTGCAATTAGGTCTCCCCGGAGCCTTCTCTTCTCCAGGCTGAACAACCCCAGCTCTCCCAGCCTGTCTTCGTAGGAGAGCTGCTCCAGCCCTCTGATCATCTTTTTGGCCCTCCTCTGGACTTGCTCCAACAGCTCCATGTCCTTCTTGTACTGGGAAGCCCAGAGATGGACACAGTACTCCAGGTGGCATCTCACAAGAATGGAGTAGAGGGGGAGAATCACCTCCCTCGACCTGCTGGCCACACTGTTTTTGATGCAGCCCAGGACATGGTTGGCTTTCTGGGCTGCCAGTGCACATTGCTGGGTCATGTTGAGCTTTTCATCAACCAGCACCTCCAAGTCCTTCTCCTCAGGCTGCTCTCAACCCATTCTCTGCCCAGTCTCTATTTGTGCTTGTGATTTCCCCAACTCATGTGCAGGACCTTGCACTTGGCCTTGTTGAACTTCATGCAGTTTGCATGGGTCCACCTCTCTAGCCTGTCAAGGTCCCTCTTGATGACATCCCTTCCCTCCAGCGTGTCGACCGCACCACACAGGTTGGTGGTGTTGGCAAACTTGCTGAGGGTGCACTTGATCCCACTGTCCATGTCGCTGACAAAGATGTTAAACAGCACTGGGTCCAATACCAGCCCTTGAGGAATGCCACTAGTCACTGGCCTCCACTTGGACATTGACTGCAACTCTTTGAGTGTGACCATCCAGCCAATTCCTTATCCAATTCCTTATAATGGGAATGGAGAGTTTATAATACAAAGGGAATTAACAGAGTTTGCCTAGTTTAGCCTTGGTAAGCCAGGGGTGAGAGGGCAGAGGTTCTGGAAACCCACAATGGAGTCCGGGGAAGGCAGAAGCATGAAAAGAAGAGCAGTGTTTGTTTTAGAGCAGCTAATACAAACTCACCAAGAAAAACTGAACTTCCTTCCAATTTCCAGACTTCTGACAATCTGAGCAGTGACATTCTGGGACAGCCTTTCAAACGGACTTGTGAGACAAGAAACACAAATGGTTTTATGATGGACTGTCATCATTTTAGGAGAAGGCCGTATTATATGGTTCTTGCAATAACAAGGATCATTAACAGTCTTTTTATCTCTCACCTGACATTAAAGGTCAAATAAGTATTTCCAGCAGCAGGGGAACCAATGAAACCTGGTTTCCCATAGTTTTTTGTCTTGGGGTAGGACTCTCCTGTAGAGTCTTTGATGTCTAAAAAAGAGGCTACTTGCTGCCTTACACACACACACACACACACAACCCCCGTAGGGGCATACCTGCATTTCTCTATCTGGCTGCCTAGTATCACAACACTCGTAAGAAATTTATACGCTCTGATGAATTTGGTTGAAACTAACAGGTTTTTGGAAGAGAAGTATAACAGTATGAAGACATCGACTCATTTCCTTGAAAAAAACAGGCCAAACCCCTATAGCTGTTGGTGGAAGAGATTTCTTATATTGGGTGTGATTCAGCTGAAGGCTTAAGGATCACCAGACCCAGTTTGTTCTCCAGTAGAATGAACATCTCACTGCCCTGACAGACTCTCTGGTAATGAGAAATTTTGTAAGCACCCTACTGCTCCCCACTGGAGTCCTTGTTCTGTCAACCTGGTTTGCTCTTCAGATGCACGGGAAGAAGTGACTATTCCATACTAAAGCTGAGTAGCTTAATTTCTTGACACAAGAGGAGTGGTAGTGGTTGTTCTCTGGCTAACGCGTTATCTTCAGGGCTAAGAAACACAAAATCCAGGAAATACAAGGTGGAAGGAGAAGGAATTAATAAGCTACTGTACTTGACTCGAGTTGTTATTTACAAGCAAAGGCTCAGGAATGAAGCTGCCCAGAAGCTGGCTGCATTTTCATTCTGAAAGAAAAATAACTGCTTTAAAAACCTGACTTTTGGGTTTGTCTTCTCTTAGTCCCCTTTAATTTACAAATGCCTGGTTGCAATTTATATTCACGAGGTCCTAGCTTAAATCCCAGAAAGATGCTGGTTGTAATTTTTTGTGCTTTTAAATGAAGCCTCTGTTATTTTTCAAATCTCCTGGACCTTAGACCAAGCAGATGCAGAAAACATTACTTCAGAAGCACTGACATCCAGCACAGACACTGAACTGTTGAATCCTGAAGACATTTGCCTTTGTGTCTTTCCAGTTTGCTGCCCAGCCTGTCTTCCTGCCTCCTTATCCCTGTGGCAAACACTCTCAACCATAAACTCATAAATGTATGACTGTTAGGTGCAAGAGAGAGTATGGAAGGAAGGAGTGGTTAAGGGAATTGTTTGAAGGGACCTAAATTTATTCTTTTTTTGGTGTAACTGTGGAATGTAGGACTGTTAGACAAATGTCAAATTCTAACCAAAAGAATGTAGGTGGAAAACAAAATGGTTTTGGTAGGAATGGTTGTGAATACAGGCTGTATGTTCCTGGCTTGGAGATTACCAGTCATCCTGAAGTCTTGTTTAGGAGCAAGGAATAACAGCTTCTTTCTGAGGACAATGAGAATTATCAGTAAATTTGTACTCAAGCTAATATAACTAGATATTATTAATGTTTAATTCTGCATGCCCTGTTTATACAGTAGTCCAAATGATTTTGTGATGTTAAGCAGCAACAACAAGCCTTTTAATTATTCTTTTCTGTGATTCTTGTAGAATCATGTTGGAGTGCAGCAGTCTAGTTGTGGAAGACTTTCTAGGAGATACTGAAAAACACTTTACAGACACAACAGATTACAGTGGTTCCAGTTGGCGTGAGAGTCTGATGTGTCTGAATACCTCTAGCTAAGGCCTCCCTGAGCTCTTTAATTCTAGTAAATTTAATAGCAGCTCCAGTTCTTGAATCAGCTTTGTTTCCACATGCTGTCCTTGCACATCACCTCCCCCAGAAATGTGTTTTAAACAAAGTCTCTTCTCAAAAAAAAAAAAAGAAAAAAAAAGAAAAAAAAAATGGTCATTTTTCTTTCAAAGATAATTGCCCACATGTAGGCTGTAAAATGTCACATTACCATACAAAGACCCTTTAAGAAAACACTGAGCCCTGTTGGAAGTACATTCTGTTAAGGAATTCAGCTGTCTTCTGTATTTAATAACATTTAAACCTAGTTCTGGGAGTCTGAAAATGGTTTTGCAGTGCCCAGGTTACAAGTCCTGTCCAGATGGAAACAGAACACCCTTGTCAGGAGTGCTTTGTCCCTGCTTTGCAGCTGAGAAGCCTGAGATATGGCGATGTTAAATGGCTTGGTCAAAGTGCTGTGGCAGAGCTGGGTAGACAGATTTGGGATACTGCCTGCAAATTCTGTGGTTTTATTGAAAAGACATTCCTTCCTGCTGATTTTTCAGCATTCCTCTGTCTTTCTAGAAGGACTCTGCATGGAAATAAACTATTCTTTTCAAGTTCATTCATTCCTGTCACTGGGCACTACCCACTGCCAGAACCTTTCTGGTTACATAATTATCCCCGCAACTGCCAGCAGTGTGTTGCAGAGGATTATGCAGCAAGAGCAGATGAACTGCTAAACAGATCCTGTTTTGCTATAGATGGTATCAGAAAGGAAGAAGGACAAGGAGTAAAAGAGGGGAATATCATGGAAAGAGGCATTGCTGCTCCTTCCTGAGCTCAAATGTCTTTCTTTTTCTTTTGTGTTGATGGCTGCAATGCTGTAGTTGCAGCTCAGCATTGGAATTAACTCTCTAGAGCTGTAAATGAACATTAATTAGAGCTCCTTTGCAATAAAAAGGGATCTCCTCATCCATTTTAAAACTGGATGAGTCAAACCTCAGAAAAAGGAGTGAAGAAAATAATCCCTTCTTTGGCAGACATACAGGCAGGATGTTAATTAATAGGGCTTGTAATTTTTATGATTCTTTGACAGTGTCCTTCAATCCTCTGCCGGATTAATCAGTGTAAGAGCTGTAGTCCTTTTACTTGGGAGTCTTACAGAATACTTTTACTGGGTATGCAGTAGCCAGGAGGAAATGCCAAATGTGAATACTTAATCAGCAAGGTGTGAACACTGCACTTCAATTTTGATTCTGCCTCTGAGTTTTCAATCTAATGTCAATATTTTTCAAGTCAGAAAGTAACAGTAGGCAAGCTATATTCCTATTGTGAGAAGTCTGTTGCATGGAAATCTTGCTACTTTTATGTAGAAGACCTTCACACAGACTTAAAGATCAACAGCAGATACCTAGGTTTTGTTATTATTGGCACAAATATTTTTTCCCCCACAATCCACTCAGATTAATGATGACATTACTTGAATAATTGTCATTTGGCTAGATTTAGGGTTGGAGAAGTAACTTCCTACCCTGGCTCAGACAACTCAAAGGCATTAGGAGCTCCCAGACATTAAGGACCTCCCCTCTCAAAGATGACTCTCCTTGAATGAATAAACAACCTGCCAGGGATAATGGTACCCCATGTGCTATGTGAGGTCCCCTTTAATAAGCTTCTAAGGGTATGTACATACTTCTCAACAGACTGTGATGCAGAGATCCTCATTTCATAACTACTAACCCTGGAACTGAAAGTGGTATAGGTCTGTGCCCCACTTAATAAAACCTGCTAAGGTAAAAAAACCTGTGAGGTTCCTCAGTCCCATAGAGGCCTCTCTGTAAACACCTGAGGAAAACTTAATTTTCCAGACATACTTGTACGAGAGCTCTGTCTTGTGGGGTGAGTGGTATGAGGTGACCCAGGAGGAGCTGTGGAAGGAATTTCTCCAATCATGTGTGCATCTGTGTGTGAGTGAGGGGAGGAAATGAAGTCTCTTTGTCCCTTGGGTGTACCCACTCAATGTCTACACTGCCTCAAATGAGTGACATGTTCAGAGAGCCATCCTAACTAGGTTTAAACTGCCTCATTTTGCCTTTGGTCCCATGCAGCACAGAGCCCAGCATATGCTCATTTTCTCCAGCTCCTTAGCTGGGTTTTGCTCCCATTCTGACCTCCAGTCTGTGAGATCAATATTGTACGCTGTACCCAGTATAGCTAATTTTAAACCTGGACATATCTCTGCGCTCTACAGTAGTCAGTGGGATGGCTGTATACTCAGCATGGCAAGAATACCTTCCTGTTGTCACTCGTTGTGCTCAGATCTCTCCATGAGAACAGAATCTGCCACAAACAGGAGGCAATCAGAGCTCTGTTGTGTTTCATTAGGAACAATGAACCTTGCTGTGCCCACATCCCGTCTGATGTGTTGTTGTTCTGTTCTTGTGGTTTTCTGTCTTATTTCCTGCCCACTGCTTCCTGCCTCTTTGCTGTACCTAGTGTGGTTTACAGCTGAAACCCCTGGTGCACAGGGTCAGTACTGTGAGATGCCCAGCACAGTTTGGGGCATGGTCAGATACTGTGCTCGAGCTAAGCCCTTCTTATGGTAAGAGGCTCTTCTTCTCATCCCTGATTGTTTGATCCCAGCAGTGAAAATGTTGATCTAGGTAAGAAATCTTTCCACTGGGAAATAGCATATTTCAAAAGTGAATTACACCTGAAAATGAAGGGACAGATTTTCAATCCTCACAAGATCCCTTTGAACAAGTGTAGTGACATGGAAGTGTTCTCCACACCAGCCTCATAGCCAGCTGTGGTTCCTGTGCCATCATTGCTTGAATAAACACAATAGACTTAATTTCAGATTGCTGCCTTTGGCTTGAGGAATATATTGACTATAGTAGTGTGAGGATCTAGGACATAGCGCAGTCTAGCAGTCCCAGATTAAAAGAATGTTGTGAAAGGAATCTGTGGACAGAGTGCCCTGAAGCTTTTTGAACAGGAACTGACCCCTGCTCACTCCAGGGTTAAAAGATAGAAAGGAGATTATCTGCCTTTGATTCCCCTGCCAAAGTGAAAGCCCATGCACTCAGCCAGAGCCTTTAATTTCAGAACCAGAAGCTATTTTGTGCAGAACAGCACCTGCAGAGTCAATAGTTTGGCCAAAAATGGCAGACAGTCTTGTTGCCTTTACTTGGCTATAAATGTATCATCAGCCAGAGCCAGGTTATTTCCTAAATGGTGTTTTCCTATTGCAGGACTGTAAGGGCCCAGTTGTGGAAGTGATTGTTGAAAAAAAAAATTATTCTCATAGGGGATAGCTCATTGTTTTATATGCTTTAAAAACATCAGGTTAAATCAAACCTGGCATCTGCTACCAATGAAACAAACCTGCAAACCTCTTCTTCAGATCTCTTTCTCTCTAATAGAAGCCAGTGTATTCTTGTGTGTGCAGCATTCCTGCAGTGTGATAATTCGTAGTTGTTTTGCTTTCTTTGGATATGGACTGAGAGCAGAGATTAAGGTAGCTGACAAAGTTATACTAAAAGAGAGAAAAAGTGCCTCAAAGGTGATGGTAAAGATGAAGGAGACAGAATAAATCTTTCCTCAGAAAGGACTGCACTTAGTCTCAAAATGTTGTGCTAGTGTCTTCTACAAAATAGATTCAGCAATGAATGGGAATAGCATCTTGAAGAGAACAGTACTTTGAGAAACAGCAAATCTGTTACATTCCTATCAGGGAGCTGCAAAAGAGTTTGGATTTTTGTTATTGTAGATGCTTGAGATAGTTTTGCCTTGACAGATATACAGTTTAAATGAACATGGAAATCTTGGTCTCACTTTACAGGTGGAGATCATTCAACCTTACATGAAGAGGAATGCAGGTGTAGTAACTCTGCGTGATAGTACCAGTCATTTGAAGACTCCTAAAAGATGATGGTATGGTGAGCTTCTGTCTGAGAACTTCCCTTTTCTCTACTTTTTCACAGACTGGTGGGCAGCATATGCACTAACATTTTACTTCGCAAGAATTAGTACTTTTAAAAAAAGAAAACAGATGGTAACATCCGCTCTGTTTATGAAGTTCAGTTTGCAAAGACTATAGTTCCCAGTACACGGTATCACATACACATTCAAGTGGAGGATCCTCAGAGTATAGCAAAGCAGGAGCAGCCAAATACACCACATACTAATTACGGAAGCACTTGTTCAAAAACCCCAGTGAAACCTTACAAGTTCGTTTTAAACAGCTATGTGAAATCTAAATACTCTGTGTGCCAACAGCTTGACATATTGGTAAAGCAGAATTTCCTTCTGTCCTGTCCTGTCTTGTCCTGTTGTCCTGTCCCCCAGCTGTTCTGACAGATTAGCAGTTAAGGCCCATATCTAAATAGGGTTTATATAATATAGGCTAGAAATAACAAAATTTGTTTTGCTAGAAATAAGAAAATAAATCTAGGACTCCAATGTGAAGGCTAAAAGACACACCTGATGGAGAAAGAAGTTTTCAGCCAAACAGATTTGCTAAGAGTTTCTTTTTGCAGACAGCTTTCATTGAAGGGAAAAAAAGCAAACAGCTGAACAGTTTTTCAAGCAATAAAATGGATTTAGAAAGTTATTTTCAGTCCCTGGATTTGTCTGTCAAACTTGATGGTACCTGCAGTGTGGAAAAGAGCAAGAAGGGAGGTCAC
The DNA here is from genome assembly GCA_013399095.1 of Psophia crepitans. NCBI lineage: Eukaryota > Metazoa > Chordata > Aves > Gruiformes > Psophiidae > Psophia > Psophia crepitans. The sequence goes on along the minus strand of VWZZ01004290.1, from coordinate 264,139 downwards.
CCTGCCTCGCAGAAGGCGTAGGCTGATGGAGAGTTCTGCCTCCAGGGGAGAATGTGGGCATGAAGCATATGCTGGTTTAAGGGGTTATGGTTTGATATTGTGCTGAGACAAAGCAAAACACTCTGCTTCAGCTTCATGTGTTGAACCTGACATTTCAATTTGGGAACACTGAAGCTTTTAATATTTTCAACTTTAAGGAAAAAAAAAAAGCAGGAATATTGTCTGGCAATTCTGAAAGTCTGAGTTGTCCATGAGAAAAACACCCCAAACTCTAATATGTTTGTAGAAAATTGTCCAAAGAATAAACAGTTTTCTGTCCAGCCTTTATTCCAGTAGGAGACTGTTATGTTAGCTTGTGTTCAGGTGAGTAAGAGATGAGCTAAAGGTCTTTCAACCATCAGAAAGTGTTTTTGCACTTGGACAAAAGGACTATGGGGAAACATCTGGAAGAAATAGACAGGTCTTAGAAAAAGGTCTGGCAACTTTGTATCCCATAACATCATCCCTCCTCCCCAAGAAAAAACAAACAAGCAAACAAACGGGGAAAAAAAAAGGCGAAGGGAGAAAGGAGGCTCATCGTCAGGTTTTGTCTGCATGGGATGAAATTTTGTAGACACTGATGGAGCACCAGCATAGTAACCCAAACCCAGTGGGGCTGTTTTCCTCAGAACAAAGCTTCTTTCAGAGAGCTATTCTTTCTGTGTGAGAATATTATGCTCTGGCAATGAAACCATCATGTGTTTTATGTGCTTTGCTGTTTGTCAGTGAAACTGCTTTATCACAGGTTTGTCACCCGGCAGGACTCTGGCCCAGCTCTCCTCTAAGTGGCTAATGCTATCACCTCTCAGTCATCTGCGACTGACAAACTCAAAATCCTGTAATACTGTCAGCGTTGTGGGTATGCTGAAGTATTAAAAGCTCTTTCTTTTTTCATCAAAGGAAGAATTAACCTTTTGATCTACTTTGCAGCATTTTGAACCCTGGGTTGCTTGTTTCATGTTAATGAAATTCAATCTTTGTGCAACAGCAGAGGCTTTTTAAGTCTTACAATTCTTCAGCAGAGGCTAGAGGCTGGGAATGGAAACCTGATCTCACAAGTATGGTCTGGAGTCTTGTTGTCAAGGTCATGCAGCCCTCTTCTGAACAGAAAGAAACTGTAGGAAAAAGAATATAAACTGTTTTCTATTATATTTTTGACCATTTATTGGATAGAAGGGGTTTTTCCCCCTCATGGTTAATTTCAGGTCTATAGCAGTCCTATAAACACCCTCTTGCCAAACAGTTGTCGTGAAGCAGTCCTGCGAAAAGGTCTTTTATTCTTAACTCTGCATTGGAGAATAGCTGGGAGGTCTGTGCTGAATTACAGAATCACACACAGGATGGCAGGGATTGGAAGGGACCTCTGGAGATCACCCTGCTAAAGCACATTCACCTAGTGCAGGTTGCACAGGACCATGTCCAGTGGGTTTTGAACATCTCCAGAGAAGGAGACTCCACAAACTCTCTGGGCACCCTGTTCCAGTGCTCCATCATCCTCAAAATGAAGAAGTTTTTCCTCGTATTCAGGTGGAACTTCCTGTGTTCTAGTTTGTGCCTGTTTGTCCTGTCACTGGGCACTGCTGAGAAGAGGCTGGCCCCACCCTCTTGACATCTGCTCTTTAGATATCTAGAAGCGTTGATGAGATCCCCTTTCAGTCTTCTCCAGAATAAATAGATCCAGCCCTCTCAGCCTTTCCTCATACGAGAGATGCTCCAGTCCCCTCATCATCCTTGTAGCCCTCTGCTGGACTCTCTCCAGTATTTCCCTGCCTTTCTTGAACTGGGGAGCCCAGAACTGAACACAGAACTCCAGATGTGGCCTCACCAGGGCAGAGTAGAGGGGGAGGATAACCTCCCTCGACCTACTGGCCACAGGCTTCTTAATGCACCCCAGGATACCATCGGCCTTCTTAGAGATTATTCTACATATTTCTAAGCTGTGTATGAATTTGGTTTAGCTCTGTGTAGCAAGAACATGTGTTGAATGGGATTACTGGTAGCTTTCTTGAAGGATACCAATGGATGGTCTTTGGGCCAGGAGTTGAGGATGACACTGTGGAAGACTGACAATGACACTACATTCCTTCACTGATTGTTAAGATAGCAGAGCTGGGCAGGAAAGATGCCAGCAAACTCCAGTTGGTAGCACAGGGTTGCTTTCCAAAGCATAGTTCGCAGTGTTATGCCCTGTAATATGACATATGAGGTAAAGACACTGGTTTGCTGTTTGCAGCAATTTTCCATAGCCATTTAACCTGTTTGTAACCCTTGCATGGGAGACATGCAGCTTCCATGATGTCAGAGCACAAGTCTCATTGCTTGAAGCAGGTCAGTTCTGTGCTTAGGTGGGGAATGCACTACGCTTGCAGGATGGTGATCTCATAAACGTTTTTGTTTCCTTTTTTATTTCTGATAGGCCACACAGCAGGCAACTTGCAGTTTATGCACTCGTAAATGCTTGTGCTTGTAATAAAACTACTGACATGAAGCTTTCACAAGATACAGTTCAGATAATCCCAGAAGAATTTGGAAGCTTTTCTGGAACTTCATTTGGCTGTCAGACTGGTGCAGACAGGTGGCTCAGTGTCCATGCATGTGAGAGGGAGAGAAAGAAAGAGAGGGACAGAGTTTGTCATCAGATTCTAGGCATTGCCTTGCTCTAGACAGGCTGGCAATGCTGAGAGATGAGCTTTCATCCTGGTCTATTGGCACTTACAGTTCAGGCTCTAAGCACAAACACAGAGGCACAGCAGACAACAACATTCTTCGAATAGCAGCAAGACAAAAATAGGATTGTTTTTGTGCCTACATGAACAAGCAGCAAGACTCAGTCTCTGCCTTACAATTTAAAATGTAATAAATTGTATGAAGTTGAGTAGGATTGTCCTATTACCCCTTGTGTATGGACGGAAATTGAAGCCACGAAGAACGTAAGTGACTTAGTCAAGATGATACAGCAGTTCTTCAGCAGGGGCTGTGAATGGAAACCTGATCTCACAAATACGGTTTGGAGTCTTAATGTCAAGGTCATTTGGCCTCATCTGAAGAGAAAGAAACAGCAGAAAGGAGAAGATAAACTATTTTGCATTTAATGTTAAACTGTTCATTGGACAGAACTGCATTTTTTGCCTTACTGTTAATACTGCTCTTCCAGCAGTGCTTTGAAACACAAAACACTTCAAGACATGAAAACTGTCTGAAACTGATAAACATTTTGTTGCCTAGTCCCACACCGTATCACTACTTTTTTCATCTTCTTGGCTTCATTTGGTGTGAAGACAGACATTTAAAAGCTGGTACTGATACTTAATTTGCAGACTATAAAAGCAGAAGGTATTTGGAGGGTTACGTTGATACTGTGTGGGATTGTGTTATTCCCAGTGCAGTTCATTCTTGTATAGAAAACTAAACACCAAATGTGCAGAGGATACTAATTTCTTGTTTCACTAATGACAAGATTTTGCAGCCATACTAGCAGCATGACATTTAGCCTGCATGGACCAGAGCTGCAGAGGTGCCTCATCTGTTTCAATTCCTCTTCATGCCTTTAGGAAGCAAAATCACAGGTAGAGAGGCTGGACGTGGCTCAAAGGTCTTCCACTCATCTCTGCTCTCATTCCAGTCCAGGTCTGGACTTGTGCCTCTCTTAACTCAAACAAGGTGAGATCACAGCTGGGAAAAGCTAGTTCTAAAGTGAGTATTTAAACAGAAATTAGCAAAAGTTTCTGTCCAATGTGGTTTCTAATGACAGAAGTTAGAGTCCTCTTTTTCCTGGCGCATGTCTAGCTTTTTGGCCATGCTGTGTTTGCTTCCTTATTTTCACCTAACATCTCCATTTCTTAAATAATTACAGAAGTTTTATTGACTTGATTTGTACTAGCTACTTTGAAAGCATATATACAGCTGCAATTTACACCTGCAAACCTCAGAATAAAGAAGGATGTTGTGCCTCTGAACAGTTTCACTCATGTGATAATGTCATCCTAAATTAATCTGAGTAGCCAAAATGCTGAAGGAAGGAAGTTGGTTTGGATCTGCCCCACTAAACTATTTTTTCTTTGCATCTCTTTGCATATTAACTGTCTATTGGTCCTCTGCAAATTGAAGCACACGAGCAGGAAAAAGAAACAGAGAAACCAAGAAAACAGTGCTTTGGTTGACAAATTAACAGTAAATGTTTTGAAAATAAAAAGTATCTTTTTGTAGCCATTTGCAATAAAACATTTCCATTGCAGTTACTGTGGCGGGCATTAAGAAAGCTTCCTACAAGATTAAGTATACATAGCTGTATATCGAGTGTTGCTGTCCTTCGTTTTCATAGTACATAAATACTGCTGTAACTTGGTATGAATATTTAACCTTTTCTATTAGCTTTCTGAGACCTTTATTTTGGAGCTGACTATTTGATAGTAGGGAGGAGGAGAAAATGCTTTGGAAGAGAGGCAGTATAGAAGATTAGAGAAGGAGGACTATCCAACTATTTTTCCCTTGGAATGTTCTTTGCTTCTTTTCATTTCAGAAGATTGTGCTATCTGTATTAAAGCTTCTCCATAAGCTTAGTATTTCTGCTGTGTTGTCTTTTCTTTGCAACGTATACCACCACTTTTGTCCATTCTAGAGAGTTTGCTTGGCATTATTCTCACAGAGTATGTCAAGTCTTCCATTGTTAGATAATGTACTAATAGTTTTTTCCCAGCGGTATATGGTGGGAGCTGTTTCCTGAGTCCATAGTTTTAAGATTGCTTTTTTTTTTCCCCCCCTACAAAAAGCAACAACAAGAGTAGCTTCCTCATGCCCATCTTAAATCTTCTGAATAGACCAAATCCCAATGCACATGTCTATAAATCCTGTTCAAGTTCTGTCTCTAGAAATTTTTTATTGCTTTCAAGATGGATTTTCAAAATATTTTTACCATCTACTATTCCCATACTGTATGTATGAAGGAAAGCCAGACTGTTTCGCATTTCATATAGACATCTGGGGCAATATTATGTATTTTGCGAGATAACGATGGAGAAATACATGTTCTGTAAACTAGGTAGTACTGAATCCTGTGTGATGGCTAGTTTGGGAGAAAGTATTTATCATCTGCGTGATCTCATCTCAGTCTTTCACTGTTATTTCCTATTTGCAGTCTTGACTAAATAACTCAATAGTTTTTACGCAGTTTGTCTTTTAAAAGCAGCTATGAATCATATATTTTAGACATAATCTTGATCATGGAAACTTCAGCCTTTGCATTATACTTTCTAATGAAGCTAGCCTATTTTGTTTCTTGTCTGGAAATATTATAAATAATGCAAGCAAACAGTATACATCTATATCGAACCTCTCCCTTTCTCCTTCTCTTGCTTGTCCCCTTCTTCCTGGTAAGAAATCGTCTATTTACTACAGTTTCTTTCAATCAATATATGAAAGTGTTTTTATTTTCCTTCTGACAAGACATGTTTCTGAGATCTGATTATGTTTTTACTCAATAGCATGTCTCTTCTGTGACCAATTAGCAAATACAGTTTTAATTACCAGGTGATATTTCCTGGGTGCCAGAGTTTTTTGGAGGAAAAGTCTTGTAATTGCTATAATGAGAATTAGTTTGCCATTTTATGATCCAGTCATAATTGCCTCCTAATGCCTCATCCCACAGAGGCTCTTATTCACATGACCCTAACATATTGTTTGAAATATGCTACCACTGTTTTTTCCATCCTATCCCCTCTCCTTTTACATGTTCTAGGTTAGTGTGTTTTATTCTTGGCCATTGGAATCTTTCAGATTATTATTATTTTTTTAATTTTTGACTTGGTTTGTTTGTTTTGACCAGAGAGGGGTAAGAAGTTAATTTTAAAGTTTCTGGATTTTACCAGATAATTCCACCTCCTTGAGCTATTGCACAGGGATCTAATTAATGGCTTAATATTTATTTTAAGTTATTCTTCACCATAAACAGTGAACTGCTGCTTAAATATTTCATTCTATTACTGACTACATTCAGCAAGTGTTCACTCTATTTTAAGTGTTCCATGGACCCAAGAGTAATGTACATAAGGTACATCTGCTGAACGTTGATTTCTGTGCTTATTGTGCTTATTTCATAATTTTATTCAGTATCTCTGAATTTTAATGATAATGGTTGGGTAACAAAATCAAACCATTGAGATAATAAGGGTAATTTTTATCTTATTCTCCAGTATAATGATTTTTTTTTTCTTTTTTCAACTTTTTTCCCTTCCAGGATAAGCTGGAGGATTTTTATAGATAATTTTGATCCTCTTCTGAAAATATGTCTCAAAATAATTTTTCCAAAATATGAAATGCTTAGCATTGATAGCTAAACTGTTAAAATTTTCTTCTTCATACTCCAGGTGTGCTGTTCCATATGGAAAAATCCTCTTTTATATCAACCAAAGAGCTTCTTTCTTTTGTAAGGTCTTTTGGGTGCTGTTTCACCTGTCTAAGCATTATGTACAATCCTCAATAGCAGCATTTTAGACTCTCTCACTTACATTAAAAAAGAAGGTCTATAAGACTCTGGATTTAAAAAAAAATAATCCGTGTTTGGTTTATGTTTTAAAATTGCGACTTTGTGACAAGCTGATGATCAGCAAACCTTCCATCACCAGAGTGAAGTGTTCTTACAGTCAGGGAGCTGATTGTAACTCAAAAGTTTCACAGCATTTACCAGCATATCCAAGGTGAAGTGTCTCCTCTGGTTTTAACAATTTCATTGTCTTGCTGAGGTCACCTAGTACCTCTTTCTTCATATCAGAATCAGTGCATTTTGAAACCTGTTTCACACTAGCTCTTGCAGCATAACAAACCTTCTTGATCTGCTTGTTCATTGGAGTTTATTTCCTAAAATGCTCTAGGGTTGTGAATAGCCTTGCTCTTTTAATATACCATTTTTGTCTTCAACATATAATGTGGTTGGCTGGAGACATTTATTTGAAAGCACTCAAACTCATAACTTCTGTGACTTCTTCCCCACTTACAGAGTCTTTCTTTGCCAAATAAGTGAGCTGTCTGAGATTTTCCCGATATCAGTGTTTTTGACACTATCATAGAATCACAGAATCATTAAGGTTGGAAGAGACCTCAAGGATCATCTAGTCCACGCTCTTAATCTCTTGGAATCTCTTGGAATCACTAATCTCTTGTATCATTCTGTAATCATCTTGCATTTTTATGCAACCCATAGTGAGGTACTGGGAGTTCCTCAGACCGCAAAAGGGGACAAGATCAAGAAAAGCAATACAAAATCCTAGTATATGTGAGGAAATCATTGAACTTTCTTGCATTTTTATGAATCATTATGGATGATGGAATAGTGAAGACTTATTAAAGCAGAATTTGTGATCACTGACAGGAAAAAAATATTTATAAACAGGAAGCACTCGCATTCATGGTATGTAGCATTTTGGAACAAATATCTGGTAAATCACAATTGACAAAGACCATTAAAAGTATCCAGAAGGCTGAAGTGAAAATATTTAGCATTAATCAGTGATCACTGTAGTGGGAATTAAACACGATTCTGTCTTCAAGTGACAGTTTAAATGGATTTGTGGCAAAAGTTACCTCTGATTTTCTTTGTATTAGCTTCTCTATGTCTCTTTAGAATAGCTGATATGAATGAAGAATTTGCTTTTCTTAATTAAACATGATTTCAAAAGAAAAGTGCAAGCTGCTTTGTTATGTAGCTGTGGGTTTGTCAGTCAGTTACTGTCAGATTTCCTTGGGAAGTTCAAACATGAAGCAAACTTCTAGTAAAGACCAAATCTAGGTAATTAGCTTGGGTAAATCAGAAGAGCTCATTTGACTTCAGTTAAAAATCTTGCTGTCTAAGTCTGATTCTCAGTGATTCCTTTGTATTTACTTATTTAAAAACTGGGAGTTGCAGAATCCTGCCTTACCATAATAGTAGCATTTTTCCCTGTTAAATGCAAAGCAGTGGAGAATTAGGTCCCAGCTTCCATTCAAATCTGGAAAATGGGAACAGCAGTGAGAGACAGCTTTTAAATATATTGCAAAGTAAAATAACTGCAATGCACTCTTCATTTATTTTTCATCACCTACCTTCTATGTGTGAATAGTCACACCGAGGCACTATATGTAATCCTTGTTTAAGCCAGCTTCTGTCAACATAAACTGTAGAGCAAGGCCAAGGCAGTAAAACCTCACCCAGGAGCAGAAGCGATTGTAGCATGAATTACATCAACCCCATCGTCTTTCAGGGCACACAAAAAAAAAAAGACCAGTGCTGCAACGCCTGGGACCTGACCAGGGCCAGGGCTAAGGCAATCAAAGAGGGCATTCTCCAGTGGGCTTTTGGTTCATAAGACAATGTCCTCTCTCAGCACAAAGCAACCTCTCACTCTTGTGAGGGCAAAATTCTGTGGATGACCAAGGGCACTGATGACAGAAGGAAGCATGACTCGTATTTCTGCTTCAGTAAAACGGAATACCAAGAGGGTGACTCTGGAATTTTATTACTGCTGTTCCTTCCACAGCAAGGACTCAAAGTGTTAGGAATTGTCGGTCCCTCTAGGTCTCAGTAATGTTTTCATCTCCATGAACATAACAGAGATGTTATAAACTGAAAGTCAGTTAATTCTTGAGTGAAATAAGTAAATAATAAATGATGTTGGTATGGAAGCAGTGTAACAGATTCTCAATCTCAAGTACAGTTATTAGAAGATACATAAAGAATAATTGACTGTCTTACATTTGTGACTTTGTTCTTCATGTTCTCCTATATGAAATATCATGGGAAAAAGTTTTCTGGTAAATCAGGAATTAGCAAAAAGAAAAATTGCTAAGTCTGAGAGAGATGTTTGAATTGCTGGTCCAATGCTGCTGCATTTAGACAGAGCCTCTCACAAATCATGAATGATGTAATCAAGGGACATCATAGTGGAACATTATATGATGCTATTTTAAATATTGTAAAGTCCCAACCTAGTAGTGAACTAGCTAAGAATAAAACCTCAGGGCATCCAGGACATCCAGTCATTTTTTCCACAGACTTTCAGTGGAAAAGTTCCCTTCATCTCTGCGGCTCTTTCTAGTTTCCCCTTCTCAACAGTGAGGATAATGTTTTCCTTATTTCACCATGAGTTGGTGAAAATGCTACGTAGCGTATTAACATAGTTTTGAGGATACAGACTAGTGAATGTTATTATTCTAATACTATTTTGCATCATCTTACTCTTTTATTTTTCAGATTGGTGAGTTTGTCTATTGCAAGACTCTCCCAAAATGGTTAAAGGCAAGAATGCTTCTGCCATTGTTTCTGTACAAGTCATTATATTAAATAGAAGCTGCAATGATCTTTATGAAGGCAAGAGAACCTGCCTAAAAATGATAAAAAAGCAGCCACACACACAGCCTTTGGTAACGCTGTCATCCAGTGAATGAGTTCCTTGACCTCTCGGGATTACTTCAGTATATTTGTGCCTAGGACCGAGGCTTGGTTTGAACCATAAACTAGTTTTGTCAGTGTAGTTACTCAAAATGTAGAAAAATTCAGAGAGACATATCCCAGTCAAAGAAGCAGGGCTACTGAAAACCTTCATAATGATATACTTCTCTGTGACGGACAAGCATGTCAGTTCTACTCAGCTGCTGCTAAGGCTGCTGAGATTGTGGTTGTCTTCCCTGAAAACAGACTGAGGCTTAAAACTACTGGGCTTCCCTACTCCTTGTTGATATGGCTGTCCAAGTAGACCAGGAGTCCAGAGGACCGGGTATCTCTGGTCTGCCCTGTGAGACTGCTTTGAAACCTAGGACCCTGACCCATGGCTTCAGGCTTGTCAGGCTATGTCAAGCTCTGGCACAGCTTGCAGCTTCCATACCTACGGCTCTGTGAGCACTGAGGTCACTCGAAGACCTCCAGGAGTCCAGCTACTGATTGGTGCACATCTGTAGAGCCTAAAATGTTTACAGGCAACAATTTGGGGATCAATGAATGATAATTTTTCTATTTAAATGTTTTGGAAAGACAATTGTGCCCTGCTCAAGGGACAGTCAGTCAGACTGCCAGTGCTAGGAGCCTGAGTTGTCCCATGCTGGAGACAGTGCCTAGAGCTCAGATATGTCTAGACCTTGTTTGCTTTCCGGACATTCCACATTGACGAGGTATTAAGAGTCAGGAAGATAGATACAAGTGGGCAGGAGTAGGTCTCCTGAATCCTATCTTGTCTGCCACATGTCCTGATATTTATGTTTACTGTTTGGTCAGCTTGTGTACACTTTTTAGAGAAGGTCTTGACTTCATCTGTATTGAGCTGCAAGAGATACCAAATTTGGAAATCTTCTTCCAAAAAGAACAGTAATACTGTTAGACTTCTGGAATTCCAGGATATTGTCTACCACCTCAGAAAGGTAACTACTTCATGCCTCAGTTTACCTCCAGTACAGGTTGTGTACCTCTAAGATGGATGCTAATGGGAGTGTGGAGGCATACTTCAAACATTACAGAGCAGAGCTGCTACAGAACCAAGGGCTGGGAGCTTCACCATCTTCAGAGAACTGTCTGTAGGTAGCAGATGCTCCCTAGTATCTGGATTTGCACTTGGCATGAGACAAGAGCTGCTACTGATCATTTGCCTTTGAGAGGCAAAAATGTTGTTGAGCTTCTAGTGACATGCCTAACCTCTAAGTTTGGAACAGCTGATTTCAATACAACTAGAAAGCTGAGTGGGAATTTCTCCACTTCCATCCAGGATGTGACACTTCACATAAGGATCTGTGAAGTAAAATACCAGAGAAGTCTATAGAAGTATAGCATCAGCCAGAAAGTGTAATTAAAACAGCGTGGCAGAAAAACGTTTCAAAAGAACATTTTTGGGAACTTAAAAATTTCAGTACTCTTCAGGAAAATTGAATAAAATGAAAGATAGTTTTGAATAAGTTCATTTCAGAATTTTGACATTTCACTTAGCATAGGATGTTTTTACTTTAATACTTTTGTTATTTTCTAAACTTTAACTACTCGAACATTTTATGTTACTATTGCCATGTGCCATGATCTGATAAAAGAGCTGTATTTATTTCAAAAGTAATGAATTGAGGTTACTACTTCGTAATGGTTGAAATATTTTATCTGCTTTCTAGATCAGAGTATCTTCTCTGTGCATTATAATTAAAGTAGTAATAAAAATAGACAGCACTTTGATCTAGAAAAAGTACTTGTTCCAACGAGTAAGAACTTACTGCTCTTACAGCTTTTTAAATGAAGGAGTATCTGTGCTTCTTCAGGAAACTTTTCCTGACTTCCTTTAGAATTAAACTGTAAAATATATTATTTTTCTAGCACAGCGTAATGTCAATGAGGCAAAGGTTAAGAAGAATTTTGCACCGCTATGAATGCTGCATTTGCAGCTCATCTCAGCACTTCTGCGGGAGGCAGGCAACAGGCAGATGAAAGGCCAGTGTCTTTTCCTGACCAGATGCATGTGACCAAAGCCCAGGCGTCCTGCGCTTTGACAACCCGCCTGCTGTTGTGAGAGTCGGAGTGCGCTACGCCTCTGACTCGAACTGTGCTGCCCAGCTTTCCTCAGGCCCACAGCAGAGCGGTGGAGGGGTGCAGGTTGTCTCCATTTATGAATGAGCACAATCTGGCTGACCGCTGCACTGAGTGAAAAAGGTTTTATTCTAAGGCTGCTGCAGAGTGCAGCAGGCCAAGAGTTGCTTGTCCTGTACTCCTAGACTCTGAACGCAGCCTGCTGCAATACTGGAAAGAGAGCAAGACAGCTGAACAAGGCAAGAAGGAGAAAGGGAGAACAGATTTCAGAACGGCCCCAAATTGGGGTAACAGGCAAATGTTACAGTTGTTTTAATGAAGGAGAAAGTCATTCTTAAAGCATCAGCTAGCTGAAATGCAAACCAAGTCTCTCGTATGATTCTGGGAAAGAGAATAATATTGCTAAGGAGAAACTTAGCTTTAAAGAGGTTCATGGCTTCTGACAATGGTGGCTGTCAGAGAATGATTAGGGAATCTTGCATGGAGCTAAATATGGGACCCAACTACACGGAAGAATCACATAAAGTGCTGAGAGGGACGATATGTGCAAAATTAAAAATAAACCTGCTTCTTCTCTGAGCGATTTTTGCCAACTGCTGGGAATGGCTCCCTATCCCTCCTGCAAAATATTTCAGTATGTTATCAACTGCTACATTTTCTTCCAGCAGGTTTGATTACCTGAGGGCACATATTTGTCTTGGCATATGATTATGCAATGCATTTTCTAGTGGCTAGAAATTAGAAGTAGTATCAAGATCACAGTTGGTAACCCAGGAAAGAAGATGGCAAGGTTTATAGGTATATCTTTCACCTGCACAGTTATCTCGTGCAGATCAGCACAGAAGAACAGTAACGGCAAGGTCTGGAGCAAAGTTGGTACCATTGCTGTCACAGGTCTGTGGTTGTGTGAAAGATTTCAACCTCAGCAACAACCAACTGTCACCACCATCCTCCCCACCATTACACAATACATATTTGTTTTTGTTCAGACTAGCATGAGCAAGGTGCTTTTTGCAGAATTACGTGTGTGCTATTTGTAGGTAAAGGACTTCTACAGTTTAATCTATTTCTAGAGAATACAGTTAATGTCATTTTGAAAACAAGGAGAAGAACAATATAGACAGTAGCAGGTGTGACACTAATATATTTAGCAATCACATTCTCTTCTAACATGTTGTTTATGAAATGTCATGGTTGCACACAATTACTCACTTTTTTTGCTACTGGCTGGGGCAGTCATCTAGTTCCTGTTTAGTTTTGCAGACTTGTTAATAGTTACTTGTGACTTTCTTCAGGGAACTTAATGCAGTTTATCCAAATGTCCGTAGTCCTAGCTGTATTTAGTTCGGTTTTTATACTGTTCCACCTCCATTTCCTGCACAGCTGTGCGTGCTTCTTGCAGATGAAAGATCTATACAGTCCTATCTATTTACTGACTACGAGATTCACACTGCTTGGGAACAGGAAGAAAAACAGCAGTCAGTGGCAGGTGGAACACTTTTGTCCAATTACAGCTGAAAAGTCTTTGTCATTAGCCTAGTTATACCCCTCACATCTCTCTCAGAGCATTCTGGACTGACCTGCCAGCATAGCTTCCTTGGAATGTTACCCCGTTCAAGGCTGCATGTACTGAACAAGATTGTCAAGACTGCATCTAGCACTGTGTGTTCCCTGAGCTATCTAACCTCTGGTAAATACTGGCTTTTTTCTATGCTGAACACCTGTCTCCTGTATGTATGATATCTGGAGCTGCAGATTCATTACTATAATCAACTGTGAGACGCAAGAGAGAAAGCACAAGTGGATATTTCAGCAAACTGATCTCTTTCCAGTGGTCCTTTCTGAGCCAGGGACTGTGTGCATGGTCATTATTTCTGTTTGGACACAGATGAGAAAATTGCTATAAAGCCCTTGGCCCAAAGCTCATCTATGTATAACACTATACACATAAATAATATAGGGAAATTTTTATATCTAGAAGGTATCTGAAATGTGAGATAATAATGATAGGCACAAGATGGTACAAGTAAAGATAAGCTTACAGTTACATAGTACTCACAGGTAGGGGTTGAATGTTTTTTCTATATTTTCCATTTCTGCACTTACATCCTAAAAACAGATAAAGAGGGACATATTTTTCTTGTAATAGAAATATTTCTTTCTAAACCACAACACGTGACATAATAAGATGACATTTTAGACATGGTCTATGTCAGAAAGATACTGAAAGAACAGTTAAGACAACAAGCAAGGCGAGATTGTGTTAAAGGCAGCTAAGTTCTTCCTGATAAGTAACAAGGAGAGGAGCTCCTGCCAGCTTGTCACTACAAGGAACAAACCCTATGATCTTGAAACAGTTTTCAACATCCGTGTTCCAGCGGTGGCTGATGGGAAAGCAAATCTGGTTTTTATCGTCCTAGTGCAGGCTGTACCGTCACTGTGGCTAACCTCTGATTGTGTCAAGGACAGGACGTTCCAGTGACCGCAGGACAGGGAAACATGACAGGGAAAGTAGAGCAACAGGATGCTATAAATAGGGAGAGGGAGGACAAATCAGCTGAAGAAAGCTTTTATAAGAAAAGTAACTCTCTTTCACTTTGTGTTGTCTGTGGCATGTTCAGAAAGTTTGGGGTTTAGTAAAGCTGTGTCGAAACAAAGAAGAGTTACTTTCTCCTCCACCCTGTTTCCAAGAAAAGACCCATAGGCATTTTCTGGCCTATCTGTACATTACAATATTCGCATTGCCTCTCGGAATATAGAAGCCTGTTCTCCGTTTATAGGTGGTGAAATGGAAGTGCTGCTAAATTGTAGGTTGAATTTTTCGAAACTTCTCAAATATTCACTCACTAAACCTCGGTGACGAATATTTGCAGCTTATTGACTTAGTTTGTAGTTGCGTCTGTTCTGCACTTTTGCTGATATAGCCCAGAGTCAGGCAGAGGGTCTATTCCCCTTTACATGAACTTCAGTTCAGAGGACTCAAGTCATGGCAGGAAGATTTTATGTCTGTTATCAAATCAGTGATTTGTGCGGGAGGATGATGCACAAATCGCCAAGTGCCAAAACCTTTTGATGATTCAGCGTGACTGGGACACTTAGATCCTGCAAGTAGCAAATTGATGTGGAAAGCAAAGTTGGTCAAATCTTAGAAATGCAGATACATTTTATTCAGACTGGGAAAGACCCCATTTTCTTATGTTTTCTGTAAGCTGGAATTTCTGTTGAAAAGACAGTCTGCAAATACCAACACATGGGATTTCTAAAGTGAAGTACGATCCCTGGCAGCTGCTGGCTGAAATTGCTGTGGTGCTCATCAGGCTCAGTGCTGCCCACCTCCTGAACAGCAGCTGTGACTTTCACAGTTGCATTAATTTTGCTCATGTCTGCTCCCTTCCCAGGTCTGGATCTCTGCGATGGGTCTGCCCTCTGGTTTGCCCTGTGGCTTCAGAATTTCGAGGCCCCGGAGCCAGCTGGTTCCCTTACTTACAGGGGCAGGATGCCTGGCAGTCCCCTGGAATCCTGCCCCATGCTCCATTAAAGACGCTGATCCCAGTGCTGATACCAGCCTGCTCTGATGAAGCCTTGTTGGAGAGTTCACAACTACCTTTGACTGGTGCAATGATTAATCGATACTCCCAGAGACACTGATGCACAGACACACCATTATCTTTAGTTCCCTTGCTGTATAATTACCAGGCATAATTCAATATTTCTCTCATGAACAAAGCATTTACCAGTTATGGTCCACCTGCCCCTTTGGCAGCATCCACAATGCAGAATAGCTGAGCAGGCCTGCCAGCCCCTTCCAGCCTTCCTCCTCAAACCTTGGCACACGGTTGCAAGGCAGAAGCGATCTAATGCCCATTACTCAATTTTCTTCACACAGTTCATCCTTATGTCAGCTTATCCTTTCCCCATATCCACATCTCTGTCCTTGGCTGCCTGTGCCTGCTGCCTTCAGTCAGATGGCACTGCTGCATCTCCCACTGCTGCATATGCTCACTTTTCGTCTTATCTCATTATCTCCTCCTACAGTTTACTCAGCTTTCTCCTGCCTTCAAACCTTTCTTTCTGTATTGCCTGTCATTGAGGAACCACAGCTCCCTCTTCACCTTCCTTCTTCAGAACCTGCCAGCCACAGTCTTTTCACATCCTATCCCTCCTCTCCTGCTTTCCAATAAATCGCTCTCTTCTGCTTTCTTCCTAGTTCTTTCTATTAAATACTGTCTCAATACATCTTACCTCCTCTTTCACCATTTGTCCTGAAGCCGTGACAAAGTCAGCTTTCTCTGTCTTGCCTCATTCATCTTCTTTCCACTCAATAACCACAGCTCGTCTTCCTCTGGGATTTGTTCCACCCAATTTGTCTTATTTCTTAAGGCTTATTTGATTCAGCTATGTGTATGTTTATGTGCGCATCTAAATCTAATGACCCATTTTTGAACCCACTGGTAAGCTGAAACCTCAGTGATAACAGATTGAAAGTCTTTAAAATACCAGCTTCCTGCAGGTTTCATGGAGACTGATGACTGGCTGAAGAAGAAAGATCTGCTCTTGCCTTTACTTTTGGAAAGGCTGTAGCATGTTCCCCCTGCAGTGAATGCACAATTATTAATTATTATTAATGCTCAACACCAGGAAAAACTTCAGGGCTCATATTTTCCTGGACAACAGAAAATGAAATCACAAGATGTAAACCTGTAGAAAACCAGACACCAGGAATTCTGTTGCTCACAGAACTGCTCATTTTTCACTTTTTCATGTCATCTAATACTAAGTATTTCATTGTTCAGCTTTGAACTTTGAGGCCTGTTGTTCTTTTTTATTTCAAATTTACTTCTATCTTTGTTGACTTCCTTAATCAAAATGTCTCATACAAATTTTTAGTCACTCAGATTGCGGCTTGACCTCCATTTGCAATCCCATTCTTTCTGAATCTTGACTTCATCTCCTTCACGGTATCACTCTCCATGTCTCCAAGTTCTTCTCTATACAATAACTTCTACCTTAAAGTTTCTTTCTTTTCCTTTGTTTTCTGTCTGAGCACTCTTCTCATGAATGTTAGTTCTTTAGTTTTGTAGCTGCTGGTGACTGCCATCATCTCTGAGCACTCTCCTTATAATCTGGCCCTCTGTAATTGAGAAAATTGCCCTTTAAATGCAGAACTAAGAAAAAGACTTGATTTTTCTAGTAGTGAAGGGAAGAATATACTCTTTTTGAAACTTCATAAAATTAATTCATACCCACAGTGAAAATTCAGCTGCCCTTTTATCAGCCTTGATAAATTTTCATATAAATGTTCACATTTATGTCACATACACAAGAAATCTTTCTCTTGTTACAGGCTGAGAGGAAAATTTATTTCTAAGTCATGTAAAGTTATACTGCACTACAGTTCATGCAATGAAAAGGCTGTATGGCTTACAAGTCACATAAATCTTATTTTGCTTATTTTATTCTCAGTGACCTTTCACTAGTAGCTAATATTTTAAAAAAAATTAGTGGGTAATAATGTCGGGACCATCTGAATAGAAGTCTATAAACACTTGGCATGGAAATACTTCTATTTAAAAAATAATAAGAACTGAAATGAAAAAAAGCAGGATAAATTGTTCTTTCATCCTAGATTTTCAGCCAAATCTTTTCAGAAATACCAACAATGAATTAAAGTCAGCATTTCAGAAGCAAGATCCTAAATCACAATACTTTCAGAGAGAATTTCTTACATCCCTAAATAAAAATGCAACTGCAAGAAATCAAGGATAGAAATCTTTTATAATTGAGTGACACACAATGAGAGGCAGCAGAGAAGAAAAGTGCTCTCTACTGGGCCTGATGATGAGGGATGCTCCTCATTTTCAATCCAGGAGCATACAGAGCCATTTCTCCAGCAAAGTTTTCAATCACAGTATTTCATAAATCCCAGAGACCACACACAACTGCCTGCATAGGAGTGAAATTAAAATCCTGTACTAAGTGAGAATTTGATTTTGCCCTGAGCAATTGCTGCAGAATATTTTGTTAGTAATATTCAGTCTGTGAAATATTACGGGTATAGCGCTGCAACAGACAGCATCATTTCCACAACCAGTAACAGATCCTGAGTGACAGTAGGTACAACTGCCGGTTCCAGACCTAAAACAAGCAAAAAGAAATCAAGCAAATAGGAGTAAGGAAATTGCAGCTTACTTGTGTACTATCAGATCAGATCACGACTCTTACACCAACATGAGATAAATGGGCACATCGTACTTGACAGGCAATAACCTCATTTCTGACCAATAGGTGGAGAGTTTTGAAACATTGCTTTTGTTATCTGGATTTTAGTCTTTAAGTCATGCCTAGGCTAGAACAAGAAAGTTTCTCAAAAGATGTTATTTAACGTATGTGTCAAAACCTATTGTGCAGATAGCAGTTTATACTGTAAAAATTGTAAGAGCTGGCTGCCTTGTAGTGTACTACTGTTCATGTAATTGCCATCAAACTTTACTGTTTTGGTCAAATAGTTATTTGCTGCTAAGGCGCAATCTGCTTCTTATGCATTGCTTGTAGGGAACTATGAAATTATCAGTCTATGAGAAAATAGCTTATGGAAGTGGATTGCAGCTGAGACTAGTAATGGCTATATAATTGCAGGGAAGTCTAGAGAGCTTCATTAGGTCACTATTTTTCTAGAGACTGTACAGACAAGTAGCTAAAATGTGTCTGCTTCAGTTACAAGAAACATTAACTATATGAAACATGCAGGAGAAAGGGAAAGCAACTATGGGTGTCTTTAAACATAGTTAAAAAAAAAAAAAAGAAGAAAAAAAAGAAAAAAGGTCTACCTATTTTGTCAGTGAGAATCTTCCAGACATGAACATTTCAAGTGAAAGCCACCGGACATTACAGACACCCTGAATCAACTACTGGGAAAAAAGTCTTAATTGCTTCATATCATCTCAATAGCATGGATTTTTTTAACCTCAGTTACCAAAACATTCATTCCTTCCTCCAGATCATTTTAGTGAAAGCACTTTAGAAGCACACTTTCCCTATTACCTTAAGTTCTTGGGTCTCCCCAAAACCTCCATTGCCCCTGGATTAAATGCCAGACCTTCCCTCACTTGATTTATTTTGTTTTTCCTCAGTTGTCTGTTTGTTGTTGATTCCAATTTGCTAACATTTCTTTTTAAATATGTGCAATTTTATTCAATAAAAGATCTTCAGGAAATAAAATTAAATGTGACCACTTAGGTTGAATATTTTCTCCCAGATCTTCAGTAGCAGAAAATAAAAGCAATGTAAAACTCTGCCATTATCTCATTAAAATCTATTTCTGCTTTCAGTTTATAACCTCACTAAATTAGCATTAGAGGAACGGACCTTTATGTTATATTCATTGTAGAGTTGTGCCAGCAAGACTAGTTGCATTTTAGTGGTCCCTCATTGCCTGTTTGCACAAAATTATAGCAAAACCCTGAACAGTAAATTAAAATGGAACGCAACCTATTAATGTTGAACTTAGAGTGGCTGAAAGCTTAAGCTTCTGTAGAACTCCATTATTACATAAAGCATGTTTTCCAGATTTAAATTTCTGAATGATTGATTAATTATAAACACATGCAATAATTAACATGCATGCTAGAGGAAGCCGGAAATTATTTATACAAAATTGCTTATGGTTTATTTTAGTGTACATACAAGAAAACTTAATATACTGACTCTTTTCCGGGATTTCCAACTCCACAAACTAACAGTGTCTGGGTGCCTGATTTTAAATTACTCCCTGTGGTAGTTTTTTCTCTTACAGGTAGCTCTGGCTTTGCAATTAGAGTTCTGCCTTGTGTGCATTTCATCTCTCCTGTTTGTGACCCAACAGTTTGTGACCATTTTCTCTTCTTGCTTACTACCTCTTTTTTTTTTTTTTTTTGGCAATGAGACCTTCTTTGTCTTCTTCACACAAATTGGTATATTAATACAATACAATACATTAACAAACTGTAGGAAACATAATAGCCGCCTAGTAACTGTTGCGACAAAGTGTGGTGTAACCCAGGTTGTTGAAAGATGTTGCCAAATGTAGGCAATGCAATGACACTAAACAGTATTTAAGCCACCGTGTTTTGCCCTTGTCTCTGTACATGCCACATGCTTTTTCACAACAAGGATTCTCTGGGCCATATAAAGGACCATCATAAGATGAAGTATCCATATGTAATTTACAACTACAAATTGCTAAAAGGATAGATATATATAAAAATCAGGTTTGTAGCACTGCATCCCTGTCAGCTCCTGTTCTACTTGACAGTCTGAGCAAGAACAAAGATTACCCAAGCCCATTTAAATGGAAAAGATACAGTGCCAGTTTGCAAAGAGTCTCTTAACAAAGCCTGCTCTGTAAAGCTCATTTTATTTGGCAGCTAACCTGCAAACAAACACTGACTGGAAGGTAAAATTACTTAAATGGCTTTTTTTTTTTTGCAATTATAAATAAGATTGTGGTCCATATCGGGCTGTACCAGAAGAAGGGCAAATTTGATTTTAATTCACTGTTTTGTTCATCCTTGTGTCTGGACTGTTCAGAAACATACGATTGTATGAGGACCAGGCAGACCACTGAATCCACTGTAGTACCATCACAACCTCTCTTCGTGTTATCTCTATTTTGATTTGATCATTTGATTTTGATGACACCTCTAAGAGACACTGTAGAGTCTGAGGGAGATCGGTTTATTCAGAGTGCATGTGTGTCTGAGCACACATATTGATGAAAATTGTTCATCTCATAAAACTGTCAGAAGGCAGATCCAGAGCCTGCAACTCCCCTGAAAACTCACCCAGAGTTGCAGAGGCAAGTTCACCCACAAAGACTGACTCTGTGGATCTGCTCTTGCTACATGTTCCTAGTGATGTAAATTCAATGTGGTGCTGTTGCTAGATGTTCTTGTTCTCCTCCTCCAGACTATTAACCAAGGAACCATGGTGTTTGTGCATGGATATGTGACTTGTGGAAGAAGAATGGTCTAGAGAAGTTGTGGAGGTCCCATCCCTGAAGTGTTGAAGGTGAGGTTGGATGGGGCTTTGGGCAATCTGCTCTAGCAGAGGATGTCCCTGCCCATGGCGGGGGATTGGAACTAGATGATCCTTGTGATCCCTTCCGACCCAAACCATTCTGTGATTCTATGGTGGAAGAGAAGCTTGGTGTCTTTTAAAGACATGTGAATTCTTCCAGTTACACCAAGCACAGCCCCCTGAACTTTACAATTAATAGTTGCATATGTATTTTGAAGAAAAATGCTTCTTCCCTATATGTGGAATTTCCTCTTAATATTACCTCTGCCCAGTGCCTCATATAGGCAAACACAAGATTTTCTGTGTGTGAAGGGGGAAAGTCTTTATGCAACTAAAGATGATTTTTAGGCAATAGAGATAAGGCCTTTAGCAGCTGGAAAGGAGAGACCATGATGCTTCTTGCAGTGCCTGTCATTTACTCATAACTTTGGAATAGTCTGAGTTGTCAGGTATAAGATACTGTGACATTAGTTTTTTCCTGCATGTGGAAATAGACCATAATAGTTATTGCAAGCTGGCTAGCACACTTTGAATTTCTCTCCTGCTTTATTGCGCGCTGATCACCCCTTGTGGACAAGCCCATTAGTCTCCATTACAGTGTTTATGGTTTCCCCAGAACGCTTTGCAGCGGGACTTGTGATGATGGAGTCACCTCACTTTACAAGTGAAGCAATTTGAAAAATCAGTCATTTCTGTGCATTTAAAAGAACCAAACCAACCCAAAACTTTCCTAGAATAATTATTTATCCATCCTCACTCTTTTCTTCTGGCAGAGCATGAGGATGATTTTATACCACATCACCACGTAAGTTTTTGTCAGTGTTTGCATAATTGCATAACTCAGTCATGAATAATATAACCAAGATAAACTCAAGGTGATGACACATTTTCATACTGAACTGTTATGTATTCTGTGTATCATGTACAGTACAAATAACTCTTTGGGGTTATGTAGAAGTCAGTTAGCCAGACTGTAAAGGTGTGAGACTGCTAGGCTAGGTACTTGCTGGCAGTTCAAACTGGCAACTGAAGGTAATTTATTTGATTAAAAATGTAGAATTTCCAAGTTTTGCCATGCCATGATGTGAGGGCTGATTTAACAACAAATTGAAAACCAGATTTATTTGGTAGTAAAGAAGAGATGGAGAGATGGTTAAGGTTAATATTACACGGAGTGGAGGAGGTAAGGCTTCATTTACTCTGAAATGCATCAATGATGTTTTTCTTTCACCTAAGAACTTGTATTGCGTGTACTGGGTTAGACGAAGGGCCCAGCTTGCCCAGTGCTCCATGTCCAGCGCTGGCCATACAGAGATGCCTAGGGAAGAAGGAGTACGGGGCAAGCAGGTATGATACTTCCCCCTAATACATTACTGTGCTCCAACTGTTTCAGCTCTGCCACTCCTTGAATGCGATTTTGAGGTGTTTAGTAACCTTTAGAGGATCTCTCCTTGAGCCCACATAAGTTTTACTCTCTATAACATCTTCGTGGCAAGGAGTTGCACAGGTCCACCACCTGTCACATGAAGAACCACTTTTCTTCTTTGCTTTGAATCTGGCTGCTGTCAGCTTCTTCTCTTTTCCAGAGCAAAGAGTCCTAGCTGACTTGAATCATTCTCCAAGTGGAAATCTTTCCTTTCACCTTTCAACATTACTGCTAAATTAGACCCTATTGGCCTTTGACAATATAAACCATTTAGTAGCTTTTTGAACAGTTAATCCCACATCTTCTATTGCAAGGAAACATTTAATTTCTCTATATTCCTGTATACCTGTTTGTCAGATTCTGAACTGATGCAAATTTGTAAGTCTGCTGATTTCAAAGAAGTTCTATCTGTTTAGACCAGAGGAGGCTGTGATCCAGGGTTTGTCTTTCTGTTTATTGCTGGCGATGTAAATTTAATAGGTGTTTGAAGATTTTTACATCCTTTGTAGCCTTACCTTAAAAATAATCAATTATTTAAATGTTCAAAATAAACTCTCTACAGAATTAAGTGATAAAGAGGTGTTTGTAACACAAAGTAGAGCTGTGCTTTTTCCTGTTTGAATTTAGGCCTAGTTCCCCTTTGAATTTAGTCCAATATTACTGCTTTGGTGAGAATTGGGATTATGAAAACAGTATAAACCCTAGAAGTGCTCCATATAGCTTATTCTGTGGGTAGTATGAGAACACCGAATATTTCAATAGTGAATACTTCAATGTAAGTATGACAGAAATGGCTAGGGTGGGCGAGTAACCTCTGTAAATGAAAAGTCTCTTAAATTGTGCACATTTAGAAGGAACATTCAGTAGCATTCAAAGTAAATGTGAACTTTTATGAACTTAAACAAAGAAAGATTGCAAAATAAGCAAAGTGAAGCTAAGTAAATGCTTTATACAAGGAGTCTGCGGAAGAAACAGGAAAAGGTGTAGGCTCCGCCTGACTTTTTAACTATTGCGTTAAAAATCAACATGCAAATTGTTTATGCAGAAGTCAAAACCAAACCAAGCAAACTACCTCAGAGCTGGGCAGCATTCCACCCAGGCAAGATGTGTTACATCATGCCTTACAACTGCCAGGGAGAGCTTCAGGGAATATTAGCACTGCAGCCATGTGGCAAAAATCCAGGCACCAGCTAACGAACCAACACATGGAGCACATAGCACATTGGCTTTGTAGCATTGGTCACACTCTTATTGCATGCATTCAGTATATAAATATTAACTCTGATCTACGCGTGTGCACTTTTTCAATAGTTCAATGAATCATCCGAGGCAATCATGCAATAAAGACCTTGTTTACAAATTCTGAACAAGATAGTGTTTAACAGGAAGCAGGTCATATAGCTGAGTTTTATGGTCAAACCTGCCACATGACAAACTGTATTTCACATTTAAGATACTAAACAACTCTGTCATTCCTGGCTGCCTCCTGAGTCAAATGCTGTGCCTTTATGAGAGTGGATTCTAGCTTTTTTTTGGCCTAGTAAACTTTGGGCAGAAGATGGCAGCCTGAAGAATTTGCTGACATACTGTAGTCTCCTTTCCTTCAGAGATCCAGAGGTTCAGTTTCAACCAGCTGAGTTTGTTAAAGAAATGAAATGAAAGGTTGATCAGAGACACAGACTCTCAAACTTCTCTTTTACCCAGAGAAATTGTGGAGGCCCCATCCCTGAAGTGTTCAAGGTGAGGTTGGATGGGGCTTTGGGCAACCTGGTCTAGTGTAGGGTGTCCCTGCCCATGGCAGGGGAGTTGGAACTAGATGATCCTTGTGGTCCCTTCCAACCCAAACCATTCTATGATTCTATACTTCACTAATTAAATGCCTTTAATTACTGAAAATTGAATGGAGACACTTGCTGTGGGAGGCAGGTTACTTGGTAACTGCTAGCTGCAGAACCTTCTTACTATAAAGTATCTGGTTTACAATTCCTATGCTCCTTAGAAATGCGAGATATATTTCTGTATTGCAGAAGCAGAACGTGTTTCTTTACAATAGTTCTATTAGTCTCATCTTACAGGGAACCATAGGCCCTCCAGCACTCTTTTCAGCAGGCACAAAGAATGCCAAAAGTACAGGCAGAGCCCTGGATGCTGGAGGACATCCTTCCAGAACAGTGTCACTACTTCTGTGCTGTTTCATAGGGCTGGCTTTGGACACTGGTGCCTATGCTGCTGTCCAAGTTACTTAGACAATCAGCTAATTTATCAAACAATATTCTTTTCTACCAGTTTCCTTCAATTCTGCATGGGCAGAGGGTGCAAAACTTTTCAAAACTATTTGTTACTCACACCCTCAGTGCGGATTCTGGGCCACAGAGTCTTCCTCTTGATGTCAAAGAATAGGAGCAATTCTTTACGAAAGTACTGCCAAGAGCGTACCATCAGCTGGAAGTAATCTGGGTAGCCTGCTGCAATGAAGTGCCTTCTGTGCTACCTGATCTTTTAATTTGTGAGAGCTTATTTTAAATCGTGCATGGTATGCCAGGTGAAAATGGCTGCATGGAGCTCAGCAGCGTTCACACTGATATGAACACTGGGATTATACTTAGACATTTCCAGCAGTTTTCCCTTGGTGTGCCCACAGCAGCATTTTGGGAAGTGTAGCTTTGTCTTCTCTCTCAACTTCTAAACTGACTCTACCTATTACGCAATGCCATCTGTGTAACAGCTAATATTTTCAACTGTTCCCCCTGCAGGATCCCAGAGCATTTTCCAAAATAATATACAAGTGTCCTTTACTGAGCACTGTATGAGGCTTATTAAATAAGTAACATCTGAATCTTACAGCTGAGTAAATATTCCACCCATTCAATAAAACCTGAACTCACAGCCTGCAAAGGGTGGGTCTCAGTAAGAGCTGAAGAGAGTTGGCATGACCAGAGAATATAAAATCTACTGAAATGAAATTTGAACCAACAGGTCTGTTAACAGCCAGAAAGAGTCCCCAGGAGTAGAGTGTGTGATGAAAACTTACGATAAAAAAGCAGCTCACCTGCATTCACTGAAGGTTTGAACTTTAAAAGATAAAACTTCAATGCAATTACCGCCCCTCCCAAGATACCAATAAAAGAACAGCTTTGTCATGCCAGTGGAAAAAGAAAACTTTGCAATGACTTCTGACAAAAATCCAGTGTCCACTATTATTTAAAAAGAAAATATAGCATCAGTACTTGTTACATCCCATTGCCGTCCCCTGAGGGCCACCATCTAATGATCTCAGAGCTTTTTTACAAATGTTGGCTTGCTCCTTTTGAGATATTTGTTACCTTGCCATTCCACAGATGAGAGCAGGAAAAGGTAATGGTGAACTGACTAATAAAGCTCATCAAACTTCAAACAAATCGACAGCAGAGCTGATAGGAGAAACATTTTCATTCCATTTCATCTACTGTAGCTGTATCCATCTACATTTGTAAAGTATTTCTAACACTGAGTTTATCCTGCCAGGTTAAAATGTACAAAGTGTGACAGGTTTTGTGCAGCTGCCCTGACAGAGGTGTGGGTTATCCAGAACAGCTTCACTTCTATAGAATAGCATGGTGCACTTGTTCTTCAGAGTTATGAAGTTGAATTTTATCATTTACTTTGTACAAAATTTCAACAGTAGCCAAAAAAGGAATTGAAAATATGGACAGAGTAGGTTGGTAAAGTGTGGATTGAAAAAAACTATCAGGACAGGAAATCCAGATCAGTTTTACAGTGCTGGCAGAGCTGATAGGCCCTCTGGCCAAATGGAGCTGTTGGTCTTACTGAAAGACTGAAAGATTGCATGATTGCCCCACAAAACTAGCAAAAGCCACTTCATGTGTTTATCTTTCAGCCACTTCATATATTTCTCTTTCTTGTAGCAAGGAGATTACTGACACTTAGAGTAACAAATGGCATGAAGGTTTCTCTCCACTAGCCACCAATAACAATTTCTGGCAATAGTAGCTATTTGGTTCATGTCAGTGGACATTTTGAAACATTTTAAACTGTTGCAGTAGAGATTTGACATGTTCTTTTAAGTGTGCCTGTTCTGATTAAGAATATCTAGAACTGTGTAAAAGTCATTTGTTTGTGACAACAGCCCTACCATTTCAAGAGGTGAAGTGGTGAAAGGTTTTTAATATATATTTTATAGCTGTATTTATGTTGAGAGAGTGAGGTATGGCTGGCTGCCACAGAGAACTCGGAGGAAGTCTTTGGCAGATAAGACATGATCTGCATCATTTGTTAAGTGGGAACAGAAGCTGCTTTGCTTTTCCTGGGTGAGCAGAATATTCTGTCAGTCCAATGGGCATGTGCATTTCTTTCCAGGAGGTGGTGTTGGTTGGCTTCTCAGACTTTGCCTCTACAAAACACTCCTTTGCGTATGCCTCCAGGTCTTTCTCAGGTTTTGACTATGTCTTACCGATATGTTTGTAGCATGTGGAAATACATGTATATGTACTTCATAGCACCACAATTTACTATTTAATTCTGTCATAGCATTATTATATCACTTTAAAGTTTTGTGTTACAAAGCTTATAGTAATTATTACAGGTTTGAAGCCATCCTGGATAGTGACTATCCTTTATGGAGTGCCTATAGAGGAACCCTGGAATGATTAAAACCTGCTATATAAATCCTGCTGCGCCAATACCTGTGTTGCCATTAACATGCTTTTGACTTCTCAGTGGTTAAGCTGTATCTACGTATGTCAGTTTTCACCAGTTCCCTCTCATGGCACTCCTATTTCTGTTATCACGTAGGAACTTGGCTGTAGGATCAACAGGCAATAGAAACATCAAAAGGAAATAATAATTTGTTTTAAAATAAGTTTGTAAAAGATTCTGTAAACTTTTCATCTTTGGTGTCTCCAATGACAGAGGAACTAAGCTGCCTCCAGCCCTTCCCTGGAGACAACTCAGAGTTCAAATAAACAGCAAGTCTCATTTCAACAGGATACAAATATTAACATGTAGACTGGTATATATTTCTTTGCTGCAGTAATGTCCTGGGTTTCTGCTGGGACAGAGTTAATTTTCACAACAAGCTGGGAGAGGAGACAGCCAGGACAGCTGACCCCAAGTTGCCAAAGGGTTACTCCATACCATATGACATCATGCTCAGCATATAAATGGGGCTGGCCAGGGAGGAGGGACCACTGCTCGGGGAAAGGCTGGGCATCAGGCTGGGTGAGCAAATTGCATTGTATATCACCTGCTTTGTATATTCTAAGTATTGCTGTTGTTGTTTTCCTCTTCCTTTGCTGGCCCAGTAAACTGTCCTTATCCCAATTCATGAGTTTTACCTTTTTCTTCTGATTCACCTTCCCATCCCACGAGGGGAGAGGAGTGAGTGTGCGGCCACGTGGTGCTCAGCTGCCGGTTAGAGCTAAACCATGACAAGTAACCATGACAGAGGGTAAAGTGTGATGCTACCTATCAGCTGTTCTGTGGCCACCCTGCAAAGGTAAATTCAGTTAGGTCGAGTTGGTGATGCATTTCAGTTTACCTTTGCTAATATAAGACTAGATAGATTACATATGTATTTCTAGTTCAGTATACATGGGAAGAGAAGAGCACAAAAAGTGGCTCACCCATTTTGAGTCCTTATGAGATAGAAAGCCTCACTTACATACTGCTTTTGGGCATAACTCTCAAATTACTAAAGCACTTCTCCCTAGATTCCCTGTGCAAATGAAAATTTGAAGCTACCATTTTAGATAAGGTGAATTTTAATCTGACACGTGCACCAGCTTCACATTCAAATTTTACTTCAGAATTGAAAAAAGCTTGCATAGAATAGAGCACTTATTACTAGTACAATTAAAACAGTACTACACTAGTCAAGCACAGATCTGCTTAGAAAGCAAAGCCCTCTTTCAGCAATGGCCGAATCAGTAACTGCCTCTGGTAGTAACCAGATCCTAAACTGAGCAGCGCTCTGCTGCTGTTTGTGTAGCTAAAAGACACTTCAGCAAGTCAGCTTAATCTGGCATAACTGGCAGAAGAGAAAGCTGCCTTAAACATTGCTTAAATACTTCGTCTAAGAACTATCAGACTTTTCAAAAGCAGTAACTGTACATTACCAATGTTGAAAAAAATAATCTTTGTCAGAGATGCTATGAAGTCATCATTTGAATATTAATTCAAGAAAGGTAAAAGATCAGTGATGAAGGTCAGTTTCAATCCTTCATATTACACAATATAACGTTTTTCAAAATTACAAGAGAAATCTGAATAATTTGGCTTTTCTAACTATATTGAAACTTCTTTTTCTTCTTTAAGGTTAGAAGTAATTGATTATCAAAAGAATCCAGAGAAAATTAATAAATGAGATAGCCAGCTCCGAAACCTGGTAAGAGCACAGTGACAAAAGCTTTCTTTCTCCCCACTGGCTGACAGTTTCCTGGTTACAGTGGGACACCAAGGGAGCTCCCACCAAGTGGGAATGCTGGGTGTTAGAAGCAAAACTTTGAACAACCTTGGCACTTGGCAGAGAACCAACACAGACAGACTGGAGCAGCGTGCTCACAACAGCCCTTCATTTCCCAGCAAAGAACCTGGTATGTTTTGAACCAGCTGGAGTTTTTTCCAGGGATAATGGAGTTTAGTAAGCAAGAAAGAAAGTCCTGAATACATCTATCACCATAGCAAAACCCATTTTCAGAGTTGCAAGTAGATGTTTTACCTCAACTGCAGGAGAAACACTTGTTCTAGTTCCTGCTAGTGGAAGTGAAGGCTGTATTTCTTCTCTGGTACTGCGGCGAGGTTGTTTTATTTTATGAGATACACAGTCATGCTTTTTACTTGTTTCTTAGCCACAGTCTTTGCTTTGTGCCCATGTTTCTAGAAACAGGAATGAAATAGGCCCTGCCTATAACTTTTTATCTCCAGGTAGGATACAGTATCTGGTTTACCTGGCACTTGCTAGGAGGTAGATCCTTTTTCTTAATGTACTTGCTAATGGAGGGAAAAAACTGGTCATTCAAGTTACATGTGGGACATGTGATTTGAGAACGGGCTGATAAGTAAATGGTACTGATAAATTGATTTTGCTTGCTTATTAGCTGTTTTTCCATTTGTGCCAAATACTGGTAGATGCAATAACAATGAAATGCCCTTGGGAAATTCAAGAACTATTTCAATTGTAGCTACTGATGTAATAATAAGTTCACAGCAATTAGTCAAAAGCAAAATAAAATAATTAATCTTAATGAAAGCTTAATTGAATAAAATGCGTTTGTCTTGTCTGGTTTTAGATTACAGAAGTATTTATGTCCAGAACTCAGCAGAGTTTCGTGTGACATGCCAGGCCAGTGCTACTGACTGTCTTTCTCTGGCAGACCTTTTATTAGCTGATCATCCTTTGAAAATGCGTGCATAAACCATATGCAAAGATGATGCCGAGGAAGAGGACAGCTAGGGTCATTATCTGAAAAGGTGATAGTATTTTCTCTACAAGCCACAGACAAAATGTTCCACATTTCTCTTTCAGGCTGTAAACCACACCAGGCTGTTCTTGAGCGTAAGTTTACCTTCACAGGAAATTCATTGTTTGGAAAGCTAACAGAGCCAACACACCCCTGTGCCTACACTGATGGGGCTCTCTGATAAGTTCTTGTTCTCCAAGGGACACAAATGCCTTGAAATTATCTGATAATGCTATTGTTAAAGTTCCAATATTAAAAATCCTACAAGAACTGATAAATTTATTTATACAAATTTATTGGGGTAGGGAATTTGATCTGTGTGAAGAAGCAAATTATCAAGTACGAATTGTAAAGTCCAGGTCAATGCAAAGTCAGATCGTTGATCTGGAATAAATTACTGGAAGTTAGCAAGAATCCCAGATTCAAGGATCAAGTTCTTCTTAAAGGAAAAGAGTGACCTGCTGTACAAAAATACTGACAAAATACAGTAGCTTTATTTATCTGCCTGTGGGAATATACAGACAAAAAAACCTGCTCAGAAGAAACATTGTTGCATAGTTAAGCATTCAATAATAATCACCACTTTCCCCTTCCCTCTGGTGGTAGAAATAGGAGCTGAGTAAAGCTAGGAAATTTTCATGCAAAAAATCTGTTGATGATGAACAAACCTATCTCCTTCATAGAGGGGAACAAGTGGCAGAAGGGAGAATTAACACAGCTTTAATGTACTCTGCAAATAATGCAGATGCCAGAACTCTTTTTGAGTGTCCTGCGCTCAGTTATTATAAAATAAATCTGAGCAAGGAAACCTTCAAATATTGTAGCACTTAACATATTCATAATACCATCTTAACATACTTAGGGTTTGTAATCACTTCTCAGCTCTACGAATGTTGTCTCTCCTAGTCTTTTACAGTGGAAAAATGATGAGCTTCTCTGTCTGTAAGGATGTGTTAGCTTTTCCAGGAGTAAGAGGTGTATAGAGATGATCTGAAACATGAGAGAGAAGACTTCTTTCTTTTAGTCTCTGTATACCCCTAGACCAGAAATTCAGTTTCAGATTAGGTCCTACTGACACAGATCATATGCGATACAGTTAGCATCTTTGGGAAATTTGGTTGGAAAACATAGTAGCAAAACCCAATTTGTTTATATGACAGTTCTGAGGGTGTGAAAAATCTGATTTTTAAAGTTACACACTCCCCTTGCTCCTTATACAAATAGCCTGGCTAAATACAAGTATTAGAGGAAAAGCTAGAGGTACATTCTTATCACCAGCGTAATCCTGACAAATTTGAAACTCTTACTCCGAAACCTAAGAGACATTTGAAAGAAAAGGGACGGAGCTTTGAAAATCCTGGCCCGAATGGCTGACAGTTTATGAAATCAGCTATTTCTGCTATAAGCAACTGAAATGGGATCTTAAAGTGGGGAGCATTGGGGCAACTTCAGGTGGCAGTGTCCATGCTGCAGCTAGCCCAGCTTGTAATGCAAATTGCATTGTTGGATTTTAATCTTGAAGCACACTTAGTGTGCATAGTTTTGGATGATTCAAAAGACACTTTTTGGATAATATGTATTTTACTTACCCATCTGCACGGACAAATGATTGTGTTTACTTAGCTGTACTACTTGTGGCTCAATTAAAAAAAAATTACATGGAGAAGCTCCTTTTGTCTTTGCACTTCTAGTACTCTCTTTCCAATATTATGAACACATCGCCTCTGTTCTGCTGAGATGCGTAGGCTGCTGCTGTGATAGCGAAGCTGTCCCCACTTCATTCACCCACAAGACATACCACTGTGCAGCAATATTTTCCACATAACCACAGACATCTCTGACGTTTATTGAACATCCACAATGAGATTTTTTGATTACGTGACCTGCCCAACTCATTTTAATAATGTTTGCGCTTCGCTCCTTTTGACCTTTAAGTCTTTGCTTGCTGTAAAACCAGTGTGTGGACAGAAACAAAATAGTCTGCCACATCAAACCCTGTCAGGATTCAAAGCAAAGTGTTGTAAAAGTGGAAGTGTCAAGAAAGAATAAGTTTACACTGATTTATATAAACACTTCATTCAAATGCTTTGGATACAGATAAACAGTCCTTGTGCAATATTTGTTATGGTTTCACCTGCTTGAAGCTGGAAACTGAAAGTGTTTTGATAAATAGGACAGAAAAGTTTGTTGAATCGCTCTGCAGCTGCAAGTACTTCTGTATGTTATGCTGAAGCGCTATCTTGCATCTTGTAACAGCACTATGCCTCAGTAATTCTTTTTTTTCCCCTTTTTTTTAATCGCTTTTTTCTTTGTGGTGGTTTTTTTTCCACAGAGGAGGAACCATTACCTTGTACTGCACTTACAATGACTGGCTGTACCTGCTGGCACTTCCTGGAAAATGAAAACTAGATGTCAGTTTTAGTTAAAATGTTTTAAAAAGTTTATTTTGCTAACTTTTACTACATTACTAACTCATGGGGTTTTTTTCAATTATTCGAAATTCTCTTTTGCCTGACACTGAGCAAGATCAGATTTCAAACCAGTGGAAAAAGCAAGAAAAATTCTGAGGGCTAGAAAAGAAATATTTGATGGACCCTTTCAAATACTCTTTAGAATTTAAGAAATTTGGTTTTATATTAAATGATTGATAATATTCTTAAGCATTTTAAAAGAAGTTGTATTTCACATTGACAGTTTCTGTAATCACCCTGCTGACTGTGGCTTGATTTTCCTTTAATCCTAGTGACATGTTTTCTTTACTTCCTATGTTCCGGGTGCATTTCTGCAGACAAAAGCATACAGCTTTCCTGACTGGTACAGTGTCTGGGCTCTCATAACAAGTTGGCTGCTAAATGGAGGATAAATGAACTGATTTAAGTGCCTATATTCTTTCTGAACTCCTCCTCCTCCCCAATAGGTACAGTCTTTATTAAAGAAGAACAAAGGCATTATATCCTCCCACCTCAGTTCCTTTTTTTCCAAACTTAAGTTCTACATTTGTTTCTTAAATATACTGGATCTAGACCTGCTCCTACCCATGCTTTATTCCTACTTTACACAAGAAAATAAAGCTTGCATAAATTATGCTAGTAACTGTATTATTCTTTGGAGCCAACACAGGAAAAAATGCTTGGAACCCTCTCCTGTTCTGAATTTTGGGTTTGGTAGTACTTGAGCTCTACTGGTTTATAGTGGTCTGCAATAGATAGTATAGAATAACTGGCATGAAGTAAGGCAGCTTGCACCCCCAAGATGCCTAGCAGGAATTCAGATGAGTGTGTGGTTTAACTCTGGTGTCACCTGTAAAACTGGACATCTATATAAGCAAAGTATTTACAGATTCACAGATTGGCAGGGGCTGGAAGGGACCTCTGGAGATCACCTAGTCCAAGTCCCCTGCTAAAGCAGGATCACCTAGAGCAGGTTGCACAGGATCACATCCTGTCTTGAATATCTCCAGAGAAGGAGACTCCACAAACTCTCTGGGCAGCCTGTTCCAGTGCTCCATCATCCTCCAAGTGAAGATTTTTTTCATCATACTCAGATGGAACTTCTGTTTTCCAGTTTGTGCCCATTGCCCCTTGTCCTGTCCCTGGGTACCACTGAGAAGAGTATCGCCTCACCCTCTTGACATCTGCTCTTTAGGTATCTATAAGCATTGATGAGATCCCCTCTCAGTCTTCTCTTCTCCAGACTAAACAGATCCAGCTCTCTCAGCCTTTCCTCATATGAGAGATGCTCCGGCTCCCTCATCATCCTCACAGCTGGGCTCTCTCCAGTATTTCCCTGCCTTTCTTGAACTGGGGAGCCCAGAACTGGACGCAGAACTCCAGATGTGGCCTCACCAGGACAGAGTAGAGGGGAGGATAACCTGCCTTGACGTCCTGGCCACACTCCTCTTGATGCACCCCAGGATACCATCGGCCTTCTTGGCCACGAGGACACATTGCTGGCTCATGGAGAGCTTGCTGTCCACCTGACTCCCAGGTCCTCCTCTGCAGTGCTGCTTCCCAGCAGGTCAAGCCCTAACCTGTACTGGTGCCTGGGGTTGTTCTTCTCTAGGTGCAGGACTCTACACTTGCTCTTATTGAATTCCATAAGGTTACTCTTTGCCCAACTCTGTACTCGGGTACAGTTATACTGTAATAAATAAAAAGTGTTCAGAAAAACTAAGGTAATCAAACCCAAAATTGTTGCTCAATAAAAATTCCCAAATCCATTTAGAAAGTAATTTAGAATCAAAATCATAGAATCACAGAATGGTCTGGGTTGGAAGGGACCTCAAAGATCACCTAGTTCCAACCCCTCCGCCATGGGCAGGGAGACCGTGCACTAGACCAGGTTGCCCAAAGCCCCATCCAATCTGGCCTTGAAGTCTTCCAGGGATGGGGCCTCCACAACTTCTCTGAGGAACCTGTTCCAGTGCCTCACCACCCTCACAGTAAAGAATTTCTTCCTAATGTCCAATCTAAATCTCCCCTCTTTTAGTTTAAAACCATTACTCCCTGTCCTGTCACTGCACTCCCTGATAAACAGCCCCTCTCCAGCTTTCCTATAGGCCCCTTTAAGTACTGGAAGGCCACAATTAGGTCTCTCCGGGGCCTTCTCTTCTCCAGGCTGAAAAAACCCAGCTCTCCCAGCCTGTCTTCACAGGAGAGGTGCTCCAGCCTTCTGATCATCTTCAAGGCCCTCCTCTGGGCTTGCTCCAGCAGCAAATTTTTAAAATGCTTTCCAGCTCCGGTGATACTTCCTTTCAAACTTACATCTACTACTATGACAGTTAAAAACTAAATTTTCTTCTAAAGTGTTTGAGGCCATCACACAACTCAGAGGGATAAGGATTTAAGAAGTCAGGTATTTTTAAGGAGTTGGTGGTATCCATTAAGATTACTTTACGGCACTGGGGTTTGGAGCTAGTGAAGTACATCAGACAGCTAACATTGCATAGAGAAAAAGCAGTTCACAAAAGTAGAATTTTGTATCCTCTGAGGGCTAAATGTGGCTCCAGTATGTGTTCGTGTATTTGGGGGGCAAAGTTAAAACATCTTTATGTTTCATTTTAACTCAAGTTGCTACTCAGAGTAACTTGTGAGACAGGTGGCAGGTTGTCTCATCAAAGTGAAACCAGAGTTGCCCTGCTGAGATTCCACCTGCTATGTAAAAGTGCTCCCACCTTCTTGCCAAATGGAAAGAATTACCAGACTCCAGCAGATTTTGAGTCTGTATCAGTTTAAAGGCAATTTCACAGAATCACAGAATCGTAGAGGTTGGAAGGGACCTCGAAAGATCATCTAGTCCAGCCCCCCTGCCAAGGCAGGACCACCTAGAGCACATCACTCAGGAACGTGTCCAGTCGGGTTTTGAATGTTTCCAGAGAAGGAGACTCCACAACCTCTCTGGGCAGCCTGTGCCAGTGCTCTGTCACCCTCACGGTGAAAAAGTTTTTCCTTATATTAACACGGAATCTCCTATGCTCCAGGTTGTACCCATTGTCCCTCATCCTATCGCTTAATGAGACCGAGAAGAGCCTGGCTTCATCTTCCTGACACTCACCCTTAACATATTTATAAACATGGATGAGGTCACCCCTCAGCCTCCTCTTCTCCAAGCTAAAGAGACCCAGCTCCCTCAGCCTTTCCTCATAAGGGAGAAGTTCCACTCCCTTGATCATCTTTGTGGCTCTGCGCTGGACTCTCTCTAGCAGTTCCCTATCCTTCTTGAGCTGAGGGGCCCAGAACTGGACGCAGTACTCCAGATGCGGCCTCACCAATTCAGAATAGAGGGGGAGGAGCAATTTATTAGGGTTGTGAGATTAAGCACTAGAAAACGTACACTTGATAACTAGAACTAGAAGCCTCCTTCTTAAGACTGAAGAATTGTTTAATGTAATTTGTTTCCTAATCATAGAAGTGAAGAAGTGGCCCATGTTCTAGCATAAATTTCCCTTCTCAAGGGTTTCAGAGCATCTACAAACCAAGGCTCTGATCCTTGGTCACCTGATGAAGATGTTGTTGGAGTTACAAATGAGGTTCTGTGCTTAACAATGAGGGTTGTGTTGGTTTTTTTGTTGTGAAAGAAAATATTTAGCTACTGGTCTTTTAGTCTGGTTTGGGAAACGCACTTCTAAATTTAAGTACCCGCTGCATTTAGCATGTGTAAAAAGTGCTCTATAAGATCAACTCCCTCAGTAGCTTTTAATCTCTCACTAGTCATTTCATTTTCTTTCTCCCATTATGTTATGGCTTAGCACTGCTCAGGTCACCAATTGTCAAAATTAAAATAAGGCTGATAGCAGTAGCTGCTATAGCATGGTTAGAACTAGAATACAAATAAAAATAACTCACAACTGCACAAGTTATGTGCATATTGATCACATGTCATCCACTGGTATCTCCAGTGGATACTGGGTCAATACTAGTACTGTATCATTTTCTATGGGTTAAGAGAATATGCCTATAGCACAGAATGTCATGGACTTGAAAGCAAATAAACGAGCAGTAGTATCCTCATTGCGTTAAGCAATCACATGAAATGCATTTAATTTCACAACATAGTAAGTACAACTGAAATCACCACCAGCATATTAATGAAATAGCTTGTTTATTGCAGCCCTGCTTTTCGTCCAGTTTGCAGACAATGTGTCTCAGAACTGTTTGCATTGAGAGTACCCTTGTATTTCATGGGTTAGTAGCCAGATTTATGTCTATAAAACAGTATTTTCCCACTAGACAGCGAAGACCTATCAGAAGCAGCTCTGTGATTTTCAGATATCTCCCTGGATAATTTTACTTTCTTTCAAAATCTTTCCCTCCCAACCAAGGCCACAGGCAGTTAAATGCATCATCCGGAAAGCTGTGCCTTAGTTTCTGGATCATCTTGATGCAGCTTAGAATCATAGAATAACAGAATTATTTGGGTGGGAAGGGACCTCTAAAGGTCAGCTAGTCCACCCCTCCTACAGCAAGCAGGTACATCTTCAACTACATCAGGTTGCTCAGAGCCCCGTCCAACCTGGCCTTGAATGTTTCCAGGGATGGAGGCTCCCTTCCCTTACCTGCACTGCATGCACTTTTGGCCTTTTTTGCTTATATTTAGACTTTTAAAATGTTTTTGATTTGTGGCACTGTTTTTTCTTTTTGTTCTGTTTTTCCTTTTCCATGAAGGGATGGTAGAATAGCAACTTTAAGGTTATTAATGACAGTTTTTCTTACTATTTTCTTATGCGTGCCTTAGCAATAGTTCACTAGTGGATTTGTATCACAAATGGAAAATATCTCCAAGCTCCTCTGAAACAACAACTTCTTTGTTCTTTTACCTGCGTAAACACTGTAACTTAACCAAATGGGTTTTGGAATCCAAATCCTTGACTAAGTTTGTAGGCATGACCTCAATACAATTGTTAGTAATTATAATAATAATATTAACTGTCACAGCAATAGGGGCTAGCAGCAGCAACTCAATACTTGACAGCCATTGGCAATCAGCTTACAATTTCAGTTTCGAAGTTAATCTTTCATGTTGTCAGTTAGGAATTAAAACCTTGGGGAAAACAGACACATTAATTATTTCTGTGTTTCCAGATCTCTCTGGAAGGTTGCTATGGGCTCAGAATATTGCAATTCTTCTTTCTGTCCCCCAGACAACGCTTGCAGCAGCTGTGCCCCAAGCTCCATGTTGGCAGGCAGCTGACCTGTAACATATGAAGTCAAAAGAGAAAACCTAAGAGACACTTTCATAGGCCTTATGGGCACATTTGTGAATGTTTACTAGTTCTGGGGAGAAAAAAAAAAGAAAAGAAAAAACACCAAAGAAACCCCAAAGAGGGCTTGTGGAAAAGCTGGAGAAGACAAGTGTGAACAAACACATGACAGAGCAGGGATATGCAAGACAGCTCTTCCGAGACTGGGAGCGGGGCCTAAGAAAGATGTGATAGTTGCAGAAAAATCCACCTCTACCAGCTCTGGCTTTCCCACAAATCATGGGACACTGAAACGGATCCTCCTGTGACTGCCCCCCTGCACGCTGCCTTCCCATCGCACACCACCGCCGAAACATTCCCAGGGCACGTGACATTACAAACTTCGGAAATGTGTACAGCTTCCCCACGGGAATGCTTAGGAAATTATCGTTACATTAAATGCCCTGAAATTCCACATCTCCCCGGGTTAACCGGTGCTTATGTGCATTTTCCACAAGCGTTTTGATTTTGCTGAGCCCCAGAAGCAGAACACGCCAGGGGCGCTGGGACAGCGCAGGCCTCTCCCCGCAGAGGCAGAGCACTTCTTGCACTCTCCTCTCTCACCCTAACAGCTTGTGGAATTCCTGTCCTTTGCAGGGATTATCACATTAAAAACCCAAAGCATCCCCAGTTCCTTCCTCGGACAGGATGCAACAGCACCGCGGGCGGGGATCTGCCGGCTGCCGACAAGCAGCCCCGGCCGGGGCTCCGGGCACCGCCTGCGAGCTCCTCCGGCTCCCGGCGTGCGCGCCCGCCCGCCCGGCATCGCTGCCCGGCAGCTAGAGCCGACCCGGGGGAGGGGTGTCTCTGCCGAGGCCCCAAGCGGCAGTGACGGACT
>VWZZ01004290.1:112516-225063 GCA_013399095.1 Psophia crepitans | reverse complement strand
AGCGCGGCTGCCGCCGTCCCGTGCGCCGCGGCCGCAGGGCGCGGGGGGCGGCCTCCAACTTTCCTTGTCCCA
The DNA here is from genome assembly GCA_013399095.1 of Psophia crepitans. Classification (NCBI taxonomy): domain Eukaryota; kingdom Metazoa; phylum Chordata; class Aves; order Gruiformes; family Psophiidae; genus Psophia; species Psophia crepitans. The sequence continues at coordinate 224,991 of VWZZ01004290.1, read as the reverse complement.
GGAACTGCGGCCGCCCGGGGGGACGCCTGGTTTTGGCGGAAGAATACGTGGGAAACGTGGGCTTTATGGACGGACCTTACGCTCTAGGGCCGCCTGGTAGCTCGAGGAAGTGCTTATCTTAAAAGGGTGCAGAGCCATCGCTTGCTGCCTGGGGCTTTTCCCACGGCGACCTTTACTGTATGTCGGTACGTTTACTGATGGGGCTCTGGCGATTCTTCCTCTAGTCAGGCTTGTGCTTAATTGCATGCTCAGGTCTTTCACACGTGTGCGTGTGAGACTGTACCCGCTGTGTGCCAGATGCTCTCCAAAGACCAGGCTGTGACCCTCTGCTTTCAGAAGCTCCTGATGGAGGGTACAAGAATAGGTAGAGACTATTGTGCCGTGGTCCAAGTTGTACCAAAAAGCCTGTGGGCATAGACATCGGCTGACAAATTGCTTGTTGAAAGGCTGTAAGTTCCTTAGGGCAGTACCTGTACTTGCGTCCTCAGTACACACATGTGCAGTAGTGTAACATGGTCAACACACTGTGATCCACGTGCTGTGCCTACGTGGATGTGGAAACAACCATGTGTTTAGAACATTCTTCACTTTGTCATCCTATATTAGCACTTGGCACTTTTTTTTATGCATACTGAAACATCAGCGTCAGCAGAAACGTGTATGTTTCAGTGTACACGTGTACGTTTGTACACATATATACACGGACTTCCTGTACCCCAAAATGCAGTGTTTTAATGTTTAGGCATTAACTGAAAGCTAATGTAGTAAACACTTCAGAAAGAGTTGTTTAGACATTAAAAGGGATTTTTAATTTTTTTTAAAGTAATTCTCCACAGTAAATTGTCAAAAACTTTAGAAAAGTCTGAACTGCAAAAGCAAAGACATGGCCAACATTGCCTGTGCTGCTGCTGCTGCTGCTTAGGGTGGTTTTACAGAAGGCTCTGTTACAATTCTTTCCATTATTAAAGAAAGCTAGTTATTAGGAGTTGGTGACTATGCTTTGATGCGTTTCCAGTGTCGTCTGTTTCTCTGGTTATTACAGGTACGCTTACTACCAAATTTTTATTGATACTTGTTAGGGTTTCATATATATATGTAAATGTACTTTAAACTGGCAAACTAGCATATTGCAAAGTTTGCATATTTTCCCAGCAACGCATAATGAGACAACCTTTTTTCAGTGTTGAAAGTATAATTAATTATTCATATCTTCTGAGCAAGCAGTTCAATGATGAGGGAAGGGTAGAAGACAACCTGGAGTGTTGAATCATGCAAATTCACCCTTTTAGTGAGGTAGCTGCCAGGACATTTGACAACTGAGAAATACCGAGAGTCAGATTGGAAGTTGTAGCTTTCTTTCTCTTTTACTCTCATGTCTTCGTTTGTTTAAAATTTTGGCAGTTTCATTAGCTGAACAACTGAAAAGATGTTAGTTCTAGCTAGTATTAGAACAAGAAACAAATGTTAGCTATGCTTGCTGGGGTAGAAATGGAGCTAATTCACCTTAAGTAAATCAGTAAAAGCAGTACTAAACCAAGTAGGGGCTTCCTTTTGTTTTGGCATCTGTGGTTTATGATCACTTTATTGGGACTGTAAACAGGGACTTGATTGTGTAATGGAGTGTTTATATATTATGAATATTGCAGACCATTCATAGGATTAATCTGAAAAAAAACGTATTTTTGGTCCATTCATGTGTCTCTGTAGCTGTATAGAATTGTTCCTTTATCTGTCAGATCTCTTCTAGACCAAAGGATTTTCCAGGCCTTGGAATTTATGTACAGTACAAAATAATAAATGTTAATTTTACATATACATTATCTGATCAGTCTGTTCATTGACATTTACGGGGATAAAGATGAAGATTTGGACTTGAGTATTTAAATCTTGTTGCAGAGTGGGAATTTAAAAGTAATTACTATAATCTTAGGCTGGTCTGGAGGGGGAGCTAGTGTCAAAGCAAAATGTGACTTAATTTTTTTCTAGACTCATTCAAAAGCTTGCTGTTTGCTCATAGAATAGGCTTCTAATACAATAAGAAAAACAAATGTAGATGATGCATGCTATGTATGATTGCATTAATATGCATCTCTTTTATATGATGAATGTAATCTGCAAGTGAAGTGATGTGTGTGTATTTTAGGGAAATTGTGCGTATGTTTTGCTGTTACGCAACAAAAACTATCTTCAAAGAACTTTGAAGTTGCAAGATCAAGCTCTCATAAGGCATGACATGCCAGAATTAGGGATTCTTGTAAGACCTGTAAGTGTATGGCTAAATGTTACACTTTTTCCTACAATGTTTCTTTCAGTGTGTAGCATAGAATGGTATAGATTGTGTTCAGTGAGCAATATTGATTTTTTTTTTTCTTGGTATCAAATAACATGTAGCCTCACTATTTGTTACGTGCTGTTCATACTGTACCTTCTTAATTTCCTCTTTTGCTGTTTCATACCTTCAGTCTCTAGTGTCTGCATGTTATACTAGTAATATTTTTGCAAAAGTCTCTGGAGGTGTATTATGTGTCCCTTCATGTTGAATATCCATTTTAGGGCCTTTATGCCAATTAGTCTGTCAGTCTTTTAATGATTTGCATGTTGTAAAATGTTTTCTCATAAAGGTCTGTCTCCCTGTGTAATTTACGAACAATAACCTGGCCTTTTTTAATTATTTTTTATAGATCCCTTAACAGGGATCCATGAATGCATATGCTAGAAAAGACCTCACTGCTTGATTTGTAGTATGGTGTCTGTTGATTTAGACTGCAAGTATAAATACTTAGTATCTTGGAGTTAACATTGCAGCAGATCTAAGTCCAAAATTTTGATGAAGGGTGGATTGTCCATTGAAAGTTTTGTGGGTTTTTTGGTTTTGTTTTTGTTTTAAGATTGTTTGCTTGTGAGGAACAAGAAGAAAATAAAATTCTCCAGGACAATATTAATTATCTCTTTTCCTGCAATACCTGTCGTATTAACAGCACACTTGCCAACATTTGCAGTGCATGTGGTGAGGTCCTAATATAATATAGTGTCATTATTCAAATTTTTTTAACGTCTTGTTCAGTAATACAGCAAGAGTACCTTGCACACAAGGGCACAGCGAACAGGATTAAATAATCTTTAATTTTTGTGATGTGACTATATTTTTATTTAATTTTTTTTCAAACCAAGGGGTTAGGTTTTTGGTACTTATCTGTTAAAAAGATGTGAAATTCTTTGCATATAAACAAAATGTTCAACATACTAGTTTAGAAAAGGCACCAATAATGATGGACAGGAGGAAACCTTCTATCATGTGGGATTGTGTTACAGCACAAGTCTTTAGAAAGGCTGAAATGTGCATATTTTGCCATAAGACTTCTGCCACTTCAGCTAGCAGAGAATGTGATACTAGTAATTTGTAATTAATCTGTGGTCCAAATGATATGGTCTGTGAATGGCTTTCCAGTGTTTTAAGTGTTTCAAGGTAGGGACAAAACTCTGGAATCTTGGGTTCTATTCTAGGCTCTGGGAATGAGCATGTTCTGGCAGATGCTGATTTTTCTGCTTATGCTTTCTGTGATACCTACTTAAATATCTTTCTGTTATTCTGAAATTTTTATCACAGTCCTATTTTCCCCATTTAAACAGCTAAAGAGCTTCTTATCTGAGATCCAGAAATTCTGTGTAGGGAGATGCTAATTAATAAATTGTTTATCTCAGTGTTCTTTCACTGTTGGAATCCTATCCAGCTATTCATGCTTCTGTCTGCTGGTCTCAGGCTTCCGTCCACTATCCTCAGGTTCACATCCAGTTTTCTGTCATGGCTAGAATCTGCCCTTTCTGTGTTCTGCATTTCTACTGGCTCCCATTCTGTCTTCTGAAGTTTTCCAGCTTCACTGTTATCCTTCATTCTGGTCTTCCTGCCTAGCTGGTCTCTCATCTGAATTTGTTTTTTTCCTTTCCTACCAGTCTTCTCATCCATCTCAGACTTGGTCTGTATCCCAAATTCAAGATTCTGTTCACCATATCAACTGTGTCAGCTTTTTCCTCACACTGGAGTTCTTTGTGCAGGAGGTTGGACTAGGGACATCTGGAGGTCCTTCAACCTGTGTTATCCTTTGAGTCTACAGTTGTGGATGCTTAGGTCCCAGAAGCCTTACACTGGAATGCAGTCAGTATGGACAGAATGTATAGGTGACTCAGCTATAACACCAAAACAAAATCAGTAGCAGCGGTGTTACAGTGAGCTTGCTAAAAACATGATTTGCGTGTCAGGATGTGCATTTTTCTGTCTCTTAGGAAGATGTGTGTGAAGCTTAAAGTGTGCAAGTGATAAAACTTTTTGAAGAAGAAATAGCCTTTTGTAATGGAGTGAAAGTGTATTTTTCTGTAGCTTTCCTTGGAAAGGGGGAAAAAAAATGTTTTGCATGTAATGAAAACATTGAAGTAGCTCAGCTTTGAGATGGACACCTGGCACAAAATGGGTCATCTTGGAAAGCCTTTGGCAACTTAAAAGAAACTGAAAAAATGAATCTTCTACAAGAAAGTATCTGGCAGCCTTAAAAATAGGTGATCCTTCTGGGTCATTTGTCATGACATGTATGTAAATTCATATTATGTAGCTCATAATGCATCATTTCAAGGTGGTGATTTTCTGACTGTTAAGTCAGTTGCAATCAATTCTGAGGTGTTTTTCCCTCCCCCAAACAAGTGATAACTAGTTCCCTCAAGTGTTTGTTGTTTTTTTTTCCCCTGTTCTTTTCCTCTCTCTCTCCACCCCCCTACCCACCTCCCCCTCCTTTTCAGAGTGAGGATGGGGACCAAATAAAAGAAGAGAAGCAGTCTTAAGGTGTAGGGAACCCAGTAACTGTTTTGGAAGACTCCTGGCTACAAGTCTTCAAATTGGAAGAGTTGTCTGTAGCAAAGAGCTACTGTTAAATGACAGGCTGGGGATTTTTAATTTTTTTATTTTTGTTATTCGAGTATGAGATGCTACGTAAGGAAGTCTTTGAATGACCCGTTTCTGAGGTTTTTGCCTGTTTATGTGTGCTTGCTAACCTCTAGTCTTTAGGGATCCTCCCTAAGACGAGTGGTGATTTTTGTAGCAAAGCATAGTTTTCAGTGAGTCAACAATTTGACTCACATTCAAAATAAAATGAAACCCTGCATGTATTGGGCATTCTAGAATTTGGTGAAGTTTGTGCTGCTATAGTTGCAATACTAATTCCAAATGTAAATACTTTTTTGAGAGTCTGCTTTCATTACATATTTGCTTTATAACTTTATAGTGGTAAGGTGAATAATTTTCTCTAATATTAGTGTTTCTTTTGTGAGACAGTTAATAGCACTGAGTATCACCATGACATTATTAATTCCGCAAGGTAAAGAGTGTTTTTGGAAGCTTGTGGAACATTGCTCTGAATATGTTATGGAAGTTAATTTTGACTTGCTGTGTGTGGATGTTTCTTCAAAGCATTGCTCTTCCAAAAGGTTTTGTAAAAGAACAGTAAGAATTCTGTTTCAACAACCTCCCAATGTTCATCTTTAGTTTATTAAATTACTTATATTGAACTCCACTATAATTTGGTTAGAACTTGCACAGTGTCATAGTAACTTTTTGTACTAAGTCTGATTTGTATGGATACAAATACATTTTTCAAGCTTTTTCAAGTTTAAACTTCTTTAAAGTCCTTGCCTATAAGGAGATTGATGTTGACCTGTTTCAAAAATGTGAGCTTTCAAATTGCCTGTAGCCTTTGTCTTTAGCTCCATGACTCTTTTATGATGACAACATATTTAATATACCTGAAACATGCATACAGGTTTCTGATACTCTGGACTTAGCTGACATCTTGTCTCTTTCTGGGTGTTGGCTAAGGAACTTCCTGTTTGACAGTCAGTATGGACATTCACATATTAGATGATTGCACACTTGAGACTGAACAGGTTTTGCTGTTGGGTTGTACGTAGTGTGTTGGTGTTCTCTCTCCTCTCTCTCTCTCCTGTTTTTCTCCCACCCCAGGCTGTATAAGATTGGGCATGTTATGTCTTTAGTTTTTCTCAGCTGCAAGCATTTCTTACTTATTTAGGGCAAGGTTTGAATTCACAGAACAAAAATCTTTTTATTTAAAAAAAAAATATCATTATTTTATTTCCATTATTTATGTTTTTTTTCCACTGAGACACTTGTCATGTTGTTCCATTCTTCGGTATGCTTAGAGAGTCTCTGCACTTCCTTTTTCTGTGGTCTGGGTATTTTTAGCTTTTTAAAAGGTTTGGAAAGACTTACTCACAGTTCACAATCTTCTGGATGCATGTCATCACATTTCTATTTATTAAGTCTGTTTCACAGTTCTGTTGGGATAATTTTTTTTAACAGTACATCATCTTACTTTTTGGTCTGTCCATTGCTTGAGGTGTTTTCAAGTTACAGCAGTTAGGACAGTATGAATTACACCTTTCTTCTGATGTGGCCCATTGTTTAGGGCACAGTGGCACTGGAAGATGTTTCCTTGAAGTGTTCTTTATTGCAGATGCGTAGTCAGTGGTCTGGATTTTGCATGGAACTGCTAGATATTCTCTCTGAAACTTTTGCTGTCTTTTAACTTCAGTGCCGTGGTGCTGGACTAATTATCAATACTGTTAAGTTTGTCCTACCAGGCTGTAAAGGTGAATGACAATTTGGGTAATATGACAGCTTACATTACACCCTATGACATCATCTTCACGCTCTGCAGCTGTGAATAGACTTTGCATACTTCTTAGGGAGCATGGGATGTTGTCCCTTAGTGGCCTGTTGATGGTTTCTTCTGATGAAGTTTTTTATCTTCAGGGCAGCAAGACCCTTGGAATGCATGTGTGACAGCCCTTTTATCCTTCTCCGCTTGATTGCAAAGTATAGTGCTCTCAGAGGATGAGGGATTCAGTACAACCTAGACCAAAGAAATGGTCTGTGAGGAGCCAGACATATGTATAAAATCCAGAGTTCAGCGTAATTTAAAATACTTGTTTGATTTTCCTGTACAAAATATTGCGGTGTCATGCATAGGTAATGACAGATAATAATTCTGCAGATTCTGTGTCTACAGAAGTGCTGAGAGAACATTGTCTCTATTCAGTTGATTGCTCTTCAGATCTCTCTATACGTGTGCACAAAATTGCTTGCAGTTTATCCTCAGGCATGCTGAACACACATCTCTGATATACCCTTAGTTGCTCCACGCTATTTGGCCAAGAATATCCTGAGTACTGAAATCTGACAGTAAGGTCATAAAACCATGTCTTGAGTTGTAACAGGATATTCTGCTATCTCTCAGTCAGAGATGTTTTGATCCTAGACTCTCCATAGAAAGAGTTTGAGATACCATTTTACAGAACATTGCTTTTTTGCTTACTTCCAAGTCCACTGTATTCCAAAGTCCTACAGGAGATAGGAACATGCTGTCCTTGCTTGCAAAGACAGTTACAGTTTTGTGAACAGCTATGTTTTCAGATAGGACTTCCAGGACTCTGCTTTTCATGGCACATTTTCCGATGTAGATTGTGAGTACATATTCCAAGTGTATCAACCTCATTTTTCCCAGAAAGTGTTTCAAATTATGGGGATACCTGAGTCCACTGCCCTTTTTATAGAGGTGTGGAGATTTTTTTTGTGTGTGTGTGTTTTGGCAACCTACTCTCTTTCTTTCATTATGTAATTTATTTTCTTGGCTGTATCTGGACTGTATATGGAGGGTCAACCATTGTGAGGCCACTCAGTAATCTTTGAATGCTCATGGTAATTGCGCGAAGTCCATGAGGACTGGAGTAAAGCAAGTGTCACTTCTGTCTTCAAGAAGGACACAGAACTGCAGGCTGGTCAACCTCACCTTGATCCCAAGGAAGGTGATAGAAGAACTGTGAAGGACAAGGAAGTAGTCAGGAGTGGTCAGCATGTATTCACCAAGGGAAAGTCATGCTTGACCAACTTTGATAACCTTCTATGATGAAATGACTAGCTTGGTAGACAACATCCACTGCTCTCCCCTTGTCTATCTAGACTTCATTAAGGCTTTTGACACTATCTCCCATAAGATTGTCATAGAGAAACTGATGAAGTATGGGCTGGATGAGCAGAGAGTGAGATGAAGTGAAAATATCTTGTACGAGGAAAGGCTGAGAGTGGGGTTTAGCCCAGAGAAGAGAAGGCTTGAGTGAATCTTATCAATGTACGTAAGTATCTGAAGGGAGGTACTGGTGTCAGGGTGACCTGTGCAGTGTCCTTTATGGATCTTTGCAACAATGGCCTGACAACAAATGGCTTAGTAAGATAACTGTTTAATAAGACAGACTAAGAAGAGGAATATAGATAACAAGTAAATCTTATGTGCCTTCAAATGGTGGGCATCTTGTGTTAGGGCAGCTGGAGGAACCTGGACTGATTTTTCTCCTGGTGCACTGCAAAACAGATCCTGTCTGTGGAAAGAAGCTGTTCCTTCTGGTCATTCGAGCTATTATGTGGTTCCTTCACAAAAAAAGCAACTCTTCCTAAAGGATGTTCTCATGAGAAGTTCTAGCTGCACTTTTAGATAAAGGTAAGACCACACAGGTGGCTTAATCACTGGTACTAAGTGGCAGCTGCTTGCAGACTGCTCTGTTACAATGAATATTGTAACTGGCTGAGTATAGCCCACAGCCACGGAATTTGTGCCCCACAGTGAAGGCCTGTACCTGCTCCAGGTAACTTATGTGAATCACTAACTCCTAAACGTGCATCTGTTCCTCCATCAGGATCCATACAGGAAAGTACAAAGAGGATGGACTCAGGCTCTTTTCGGTGGTGCACAGTGACAGGACAAAAGGCGGTGGGCACAAACTGAAACACAGGCGGTTCCATCTGAACATAAGGAAACACTTTTTTTTACTGTGAGTGTGTCCAAACACTGGTACAAGTTGTCCAGACAGGTTGTGGGGTCACCGTCTTTGGAGATACTCAAAATCATGTTCCTGGTCAACTGGCTCTAGGTGGTGCCACTGGAGCAGGGGGTTGGACAAGATGACTTCCAGAGGTCCCTTCCAATATCACCAATTGTGTGATTCAGTGCATTTTTGTAGTTTTATGTTTGGTTTCTCAAGGGAGAATGCTCTTCTGTTGCCATTGAACACTTGAACACTTTTCCCTGTAGTTGAGACTGGATTCCAAAAAAATTGAGTTGTGCCAAAACCAGTATTGAGACTACTCATCTCACAAGCATGCAGGTCACTAGAGTTTAAATTGTGTATGGGTCTTAATTGCAAAATGACATCCCGGGACTCAGTTATGCTTTCTGCAAGCATTTTTTTTATTTATTGCATAAGTGTCTAGGAATGATTCTGTATTTGATTGAATGGTCTTCTGATACCTTCCAAATTCTTTCTATTGTCCTGTCTCTGTCATAGCCTTGCTTTTTTTTTTTTTTTTTTTAATTTACAGAAAGAATCTGAGGAAGTATAATGTGCTTTACCTTGTCAGATGCAGGATGGAAAGCGCTAGACCTGAGAAAGGGTTAAATGAGTTACGAAGACATAGGGAGCACAAAACTATTAGTCCAAATGCCTGAGGCATGTAAATGCTGAAGATTAAACGTACAACGGAATTGTGATTATGGGTTGGCAATTTTTGCAATTATAGTTAGCTCTTGTTGAAATAATATTTGATAAATACATTAACATGTAACATGACTTGATTTTTTCCTATGCTTTTGTCATTGACTGTAAAACTGTAAAGGAATTTTTATGCTAGGTTAGACCTATTGACTGTAGTTCAGTGAATTGTTCAAGAGCTAGTGACAGCTTTGCAAAAAGCAGCGAACTGGTAGGTAGCAGTACAGCATTTCTACAGGAATGATGTCACCTTGTTCAGGTATATTGGGTTTGTGTGGCAAGGTTTTGGTAGCTGGGGGGCCACAGGGATGGCTTCTGCAAGAAGCTGCTAGAAGCTTCCCCTGTGGTGTGATAGAGCCAATGACAGCTGGGTACAAGACCTGCTGCTGGCCAAGGCCGAGCTGCTGATCAGTGACAGTGGTAGCACCTCTGGGCTAACATATTTAAGAAGGGGGGGGAAAAAAAAACAAACTGCAGGAGCTTTTGCAGCCAGAGAGGAGTGAGAAGATGTGAGAAACTCTGCAGACACCAAGGTCAGTCAAGAAGGAGGGGGAGGAGATGCTCCAGGTGCCAGAGCAGAGATTTCCCTGCAGACCATGGTAAAGACCATGGTGAGGCAGGCTGTCCTCCTGCAGCCCATNGCAGAGACAATGTGTGATGAACTGACCACAACCTCTGTTCCCTGTCCCCCTGTGCTGCTGGAGGTGAGTAGGTAGAAATCAGGAGTGAAGCTGAGCCCAGAAAGAAGGAAGGGGTGAGGGGAGATGTTTTAAGGTTTGGTTTGGTTTTATTTCTCATTGCTCTACCCTGTTTTCTTTGGTAATAAATGAGATGAATTTCTCTGTAAGTTTAGTCTGTTTTGCCTGTGATAATTGATGCGGTAATTGATGAATGATCTCTCCCTGCCCTTATCTCGACCCATAAGCCTTTCGTTATACTTTCTCCCCTGCCCAGCTGAGGAGGGGGTGTGATAGAGCAGCTTTGGTGGACACCTGGATTCAAGCCAGAGTCAACCCAACACAAAGTAGAATGATTTAAATTAATTTTGAAATGAAAGCTGTTTATTTTTTGGGAGAGTTTTAACTGAATTCTCTGGTTAAATGCCTGTGGCTTTAGGCTGAATTGTTAAAACTAACTTGCTCTTAAGGATACTGTTGCCTCTGGACACTAATTTACGTGACTCAGTATTTTAAGTTTGACCTGTCATTAAGATATCCTTTTATCTTAACATTTATGTCAGGTTGACATTGGTTAGCATTTGGAAAAGATTTAATACAAATCCTTTTTATCTGCAGGGTTTTTTTATTATATTTTTTCTTTTTTTTTTTTCCCTAAACTGATCTGTGATCAGTATAACGTAATATAACATAAATTTTACTGGTTTGTTAGCTTTTGGGATCCCTTCTGTAGTACTTGGACCTGGCAGATTCCAGGTTTGCTCTTAGTTAAATAACATTCTGCTTTCTCAGGCAGAGAGCCCTTTTCTTTAAACTAGAGTAGATTTATGAAAGAATTATGCGTTTCAGAAGACAAGCATGAAATTGGCTGTGATACAATGTAGTAAAGATTTTCAGGTATTGTCAAGTCATGTTGGTTAAGGCATCTGTATGATATTTTGAATGTGTTTTGCTACAGATTGTTTAGGAAAATGAATGATTAATTTAATGGCTTTTTGTTTCTGTATATGACTTGGTTTTTTATGTTTCTAAAAATCTGAACTAGTAGATGGTGATATGGTTTAGTATCCCATGAGAACTGTCATCCAAAGTATCGATTACATGGTTATTTTTGAAAATAAATGTGATAAAACAAGATTTGTATCTTGTTAATTTCAGAGTGCTCTCTCAAAAGTGCATATGGATTGTAAACAGCCGTGCTCTGACTTTCTTTGTGTTTCTATAGCTAATGTAAACACAGAAACACTTTTTCACAGTCTTTAAATGCTTATTTAAATATATTTTCTCATGATACTGATGTAAAATGTTGCAATATGTGCATACGGCATTAGACAGCAAACGTACATCCTGGGAGTTCATGAAGATTATTGGTTCCTGCTGAGAAGTCTGTCAACAGGGAGTGTAATTCAGTGGCACCTGCAAGTCAAATGTATTTAGCCAGTGCAGTTTTTCATTTATTGGGGGCAGTTTCCATTGATCTAACTTCTAGGGCAGTAGAGAACAGCTTGTGTGCCTAATGTTACTGTGTGCTGTTTCTGTTATTCAAGTGCTACTCAAAGTCATAAACAAACAGGGAATCTTTAGACTGATAACCTTTGTTAGGGGCTTTTCTCCTGAAGGCTCTTAAGAGTGTGTAGTATTGTTGTTGCTTAAACTTCTTGCCTTCCCTGGCAGAAGCAACCAGAAGGAGATTGATTATTTCTTTATCTGGCTTATACTTTATCAAAAGAGGTGATAGCTTTAACTGTGCTTTTTGAAATCATAAGCCTGTTGGAAGGGAAGTGGATGGAATGCTCCTTTGGTTCTTTTCTTGGTTGTTACTTGAAAATGTTGCATTGGTGTGGTGTTTATTTACTGCCATCATCTGGTGTTGAGGGGTGTCTAGAGCTCAGAGCCCTTAGATTATGGTATTTTTATATGTTAGGTCTAATGTGATTGTAGAGAAGAAAGTGTTGTGAACTGTGAATTCCCATCTGAGAGTTCTTCAGCTGTGTTTGGGTGTGCTGTGTGAAGACTTGCTGTTATTTTGAGGGCAAATAGTCCCAGGTGTGCACAGTTAATAGGGACTAATGTTAAAAAAAAAACCCAACCAAAATACACTGTGACAGTACTTAATAAGTGTAAATACTTTTGTGGTGTATTCACAGTGCATGTATCAGTGTGAAAAGTTTCTGCTGGAATGTGGTAAATCAAAATGGAGTATTGTCTTTCGAACTGTGATTTCTAACGGTATGTAGACTATTGCAGGAGCCTGTCTTCCCTAAGCTGCAGTTATTGCATATGTCTAATTGGTGACAGTTACTTGGTCAGCATGTGTAGTGTGTGGAGAAAATATATTTGGAAGGAAGAGTCATCTATTTTTGAGGATGTGGTTTGAGTCTCAACAAAACATTTTGTCTCTCAGCTGTCTTTTATCTTGCTCTTTTTCAGCTTTAGACTTTCTGTTTCCTGATGGAGATGTATGGAGCGTAGTGACAAGTTTGTCCTTTATCCAGTGGGCTCTCTAATGAGTTCAGTGATCGACAGTACTGATGTTGAGCTGTATCTCTGTAAAACTATGTGTTTAGTGAAAGCTACTACAAAATGTGCTTTTGCATCAGGCTTAAGATTATGTCTCGATGTTTAACATTGTCTCAGTGTTTTTTATTTCGTGCTTCCTTGACTTCTTCCATATACTGCCTTTTCCTTTCCTTCTGTCCTCTTACTGGGGTCAGGATTTAGCAGAAAACCCAGTTTCACAATTCTGTATCCTTGGTGTTTGAGTACTGCCTTATCTTCTTTGCATGGTGTCTGTCAGCACCTCTGGACTGCTGTGGGAAAGGGTGGTTGATCTATGGCTAAGTGAAGCTGTTGTTACAAAGGAAAACAGGAGTGATGCTTGGTATAATTTATGAAGTTCTTTGCTGTATGAATACTAGCTTATACATATGGTATAGATTATATCCATGTTATACATATATAGATATATACAAAAGTATGTAATTATACTAGATTATATCTAATACTGATCACATAGGGTAGCTTGTACCACAGTCACTGGATAGTGTAGGGAAACCTGAATTATTGCCAGTATGTATTTGTTTTGGGAGTGAATGAAGAACTGTCAGTTCTGGAGCCTTTAACTCACAGTAAAATCATCACAGTGACTCTGCTTTTTTTTCATATATTATAGACTGAAAGAGATAAAAAGATGAAATTCAGCTTGATTAAACTCAACATGTAACTGTAGAAATGATATTTGCTTTTTATCCCTAAGTAAGGAAGACACATGTATGATTTTCTAAAAATTTCTTTAATAAATTAAGCATCAGAGGAATAAGAGAGGAATGCAAGATTGCCTAATGGTTACTAAAAGTGGGAGATAAGAAAATAACAGAACCACTTCAGGAGGAACCTTTGTGCATACATTTAGCCATAGACTCTTAATATCACACCATTTTGGTCTGTTTGGGGTGAAGCACACTCAAGGAAAAGATGTGTGAAAGGTTATTCAAATATGAGCAACTTAAAAAGACCTGAAACCTCTCTGAAATGAAACGTACCATAGTATCAGTACGTGTTTTTTCCGTAACAGTTAGGCTCTATAAAGCTTGGTGTGTAGTATCAAGGAATAGTTTCAAAGGCATTTTCTGGTGTACTGAGATATATAAATTGCGTATTTTTTTTGTGTGATATACATGCTAATGGAATTATATTCAATACACATTTTCAGCTTCCTTCATTATCGGGCACCATCAGCCACCTAATAGGCAAATTTCAAAAAGGTCTTTCAGATATTTCTTACTGAAGATCCCTGACCACTTCTTTGATCTTAATTGCTAGAATCTCAGCTTTGATAGTCGTCTTGACCATTGTTTGAAGATCTACCTTTGATTAGCCTGAGTCTGGTAAACATGAAGCTGCAGCACTGTCTTGCCTTGAGAGAAGCAGTGTTGTCTTCCTTTTTTCTCAGCTTCCTGCATGCTGAACACTGCTTGCATCTGCTCATAGCCTTCCCACGAAGCAGCAACGGCAGCAGTATGAAACTGATACCGTCTTTTAAATGTGCACAGCTGCTGGCATGGTTCTGAATCACAGCAGTGAGGTTGACCACAGTCTTGTTAATGTCACCTTACCACTGTTTGACCAATCACTTAATAAAAGCAGAGTCACTCAAGCTGTTTGAGGATAGACTTCGGAATAAAATGCTTTGATTTTTATTTGGTTCTTGTTTGAAAAACTTCATACATAATTTTATCTTCCATTTTAATTCCTAGTATAATTACCATGGCAATATCAAACTGTGTGCTCACTGAGGGCAGGTTTGAAGAACTTACCTTTTTAAGGAGAAAGAAAGAAAGAAGGAGGAACAGGGTAGGCATCTAAGGCACAATAGAAGATGCTGTTTCTTTCTTTTAATCTGCTACTATGTGAATTGTTCTGATACATACATAAAGGATTCTTAATAATTCTGTTGGTATTTCTCTTGTGTGTTCATTTCTCTTTCAATATAAATTTCTCTGACTTTAAAAGATTCAATAATGATATTTATAGGAATAGCCAGGATTTGTAGTGGGTAGTAAGGTATATTTTTTAATTTTTTAAGAACTTCATCTCATCTCATTTGTATCTGAAGTTTGATAGGCTGAATGAAATCCCACAGTTTAAAATAATCCGTCATAATTAATAGCAAGGGCCTCTAGCTTTTTAATATGAATATGATATAGAAACAAAATAGATTTTTTATTTTGGCTTGCAGCCATGTTCCTTTTGTTGGGTTTTCAACATCACAGTTGTTTTTCAATGACGTGCATGGTACTGTCTTTCTTCTTCTGTGAAGCTTGATGATTTAGATCTTACATTTGTGTGGTTTTTTTTTTGTGGTTGTTTGTTTGTGTTGTTTTTTTCCCTGACTTTCAAACATTGTATTCATAGCCTTGTCTTTTGATAGGATAGGGTTTCTCTTTTGAACTAATTGCTGTAACCCATAACAGATAATCATTCAGCTGTACTGCAAAAACAATTTCCTTCCTCAAATTCAAACACCAGTTTGTTTTTTATTGAATGTCTTGCCCTTATTTCAAGAGAACAGGTTTTGCCAGCATTTCAGCCTTTTTCTTCATGTTGTCTGTATTCTCACTTAACAACTTTCTTAATTGGGCTTTCCTGACAGCTTTTTTCAGTCTTTTCTTTCAGTAGCCTGTGTCTAGAGAAAGCATTCTCTCAGTGTGATTTCCTTGCCTCTAAATTTCCTCATTCGTTTGGTTAAATTTCTAAAGATGGTTACTACTTTCCCCTTTTCTTAGTTTTGTGTATTCTTCCAGACTTTACTGCACTATTTTATTTTCTTAAGCTGGTTTGATTTCAAATCCTTTTTGGCTGCATCAATACTAATAAAGTGGACAATTGTCTGATATTGAGGACAGCTGGCATGGATTGAGATTTGTCTTTTCTGTTAATCTCTCAGCCTTCAAAACAGGTAGTTGCATGCACAGTGCTGCTTGGAAGTTTTCCCAGCCATGTGATAACCCTCAGACTGTTCCCAGAGGTTGGAAGAGTATAGTTGGCCTTTAGCATCAGTATTTCAGGGCTTGTTCTAAAATGATGATTTGCATTTCAGTGTCTGGGAAAGTTTCAGGCGTATATTTATGTAACCGGTTAGGGTAACTTTTGTAAAGCCAACAGTCGTGCTGGTTCCCAACTAGAGGTTAACTCAGTTATATCTGTGGTCTGCTTCCTGAAAGGCCTATCGTGTGAATCATTAATATTACATGAATGATTCTGCTAGCTGTCTAAAAAAAAAAAAAAGACAAAAGAACAAAAAAGAAACAAACAACATATCTCAACAGTCCTTCCAAACGCCTATCCACTTAAAATTTTCTTGTTTGGTAATTTATAGGAGATCTACATTTTCCTTCTTACTGTAGGTTTCTCATTTTAATGTTATGTGGAGTGTTTGGCTTCTGTTGCATTCTGGATCTCAGAACAGTAGACATTCAGGACAAGATTTCCTCCTCCACCATCTATGTCTGTCCTTCCTGAGCCAAGTATGCCCTCTAACTTCATGTAGTGTCCCACTAAATGTGTTGTGTCAGTTGAGTCATATTTTTGTTTACTTTCTGAGATTTCCAGTTACTCCTGTTTTATTCTCCATAGTTTTTTGCATTAGTTTACAGAGATCAAGGAAGCTCTGAAGATAGTCTACTGTTTGCCACCTTTTCACTGTGATCCTTTAACTAACCATGCTTGCCACTCATCACTTTGGAGCCGTGATCTAGGTTGCCATTTGTAAGTCTTGTTATTTTATAAAAGAGGATAGTCTTTGCCTTTAATTTGCTCACCGGTGATATGAATGACAGCAGATTTTTAGCTTGCCAGGCTGGGAAGCACAGATGGCACTTCACATAGCTGAGGAGAAGCGGGACTCTGGGGAAAAGAAACATAACATATGTTTTCCTGGATTTGAGAGAGCTAAGAGAGGTCCAGTGCTTCTAGTGCTTTCCTAAATTTTCCCAAAATTTGCACTATATATGCAAGTGTGTAATGTATTAGCAATGTCACTGTAGCATACATGAAGCTTTGTGATGTGAAAAACGTGGGGCTGGAGGCACTGATCAGCTGTGGCCTGTCTTCTGGGAATATTGGGATGTATCAGCTGTGGTCACTTATTTTTTTATATAAAAGGGTTAAATGGTTGGGCAGGTGTATCTTGAATGAAGGGAGTAGGAACAGACTTGAGAACTGCACAATGTCACATTGATTTATTACATTCTAGGGGACCTACCTCCTAGCAAGCAAATAGGTTAAAAAATGTGTTTATATTTAGAGACATTATTGAATAACTTAATCCTTAGTTTGGTCCTTTAATAAGTCCATGAAAGAAGTCATAGAATCATAGAATCATTAAGGTTGGAAGAGACTTCCAGGATCATCTAGTCCAACTGTCCCCCTACCACTTATTACCCACTAAACCATGTCCCTAAGTACCACATCCAACCTTTCTTTAAACACTTATACGGATGGTGACTCCACCGCTTCCCTGGGCAACCCATTCCAATGCCTGACTACTCTTTCTGAGAAGAAGTTTCTCCTCATCTCCAAGTCAGTGGATTATGTCCTGTTCAGTGTACTGTATCAGTTCTGTAGGCTGTTCTTGATTTATGCCTTGAGGAACCATTGTGTATGAAAATTTCAGTATCAGGAAGGGACTTCATACCTTACAGCAAGTGTTTTATATTTTCTTCCACTAAGGATAAGCACTTAATGATACTGAATTTTGCTCCTAATTATTATTTGTGCCATTAAAAATGGTGTACTCTTAGAACAAGATCAAAGTGGCAGAGTACTGTCTGATGAAGAAAAACAAGTGTGAGGAAATCTGTCTCTTAGGCTTGCTTAGAGGAATTTTGAGGATTAATGCTTCCAAATCTATATCTTGTTTGATTCAAGTAGAATTTCATTGAAGAATTGTTTGTCCTTCTGAAATCTGTGGTAGTCAAAGCTTGTTTGAAGGGGAACCTTCTCTACAAAATTGAACCACTTCACTGCAAACCAGCTAGTTCCTGAGAGCCTTTCTTCTGTTAGTAGTAGAAGTTAAATGGTTTGGATTTCATCCTTGAATATTATCGATTGAGTATATTCCAGCTTTTCTTTAGCCTTTGCCAGTAAGGAATCTTAAACAGCAGGAACAAAAATTTATAAATAATATATATAAAATATATAGATAATCTTACATATGTAATTTTTATTTTGTGTATTAAAAAGACTATCTTTCCTTCTGTTCCCCTGGGATGTTTCTTCTTTCTGTATTTGTTTTGGGAAAGTTGCTTCGTATCAGCAACTAACAATGATACCAGACAGATGGACTGGTGGGTATAAGAGAAACGAAGTTCAGTTTTTCAGCTAAATAACTGTTTCTCCTTTGGAAAACCACATTCTCTGTTGTTTTAGAACGGGGAAACACATGTTCTGAGCTTCACTTGGATTACAGAAGGAATAATTTTTAATTTTTTTTTTCTTTATGAAACATGAAAAAATGTTCAGTGTAACATTTTAGCTGATTTTGTGTGTTTGTTTTAAGCGGTTTAGTTGCTGAAATTGATTCTTCTCTTGTAATATTTTCCCTAACATAGCTTCAGTCACTTCTCTGTCAGCTACTTGCAACCATAGAGGCAGCACTGAAATAAGGACGTGACTTCACTAAATAGCTGGTCTGTGTGCTGCTGAAATCACTAATACTAGAGAAGGCAGGATTATCACACTCTAGTAGTAGAGGATGATTTATGTGTTTGAAGTAATAGTAAATGATTTACGTTTAAAAAAAAAAAACTAAGCAAAAAGTGTCATACTTGAGTGCTGACAAGAACTCCTGGTATAAATAGACTGGTAATCAAAGGTAGATTGTTGTATCACCCAGATCCTGATCTGTTTCTTTCTCAGATGATGTGGCTTTGTGAGAGTAACGTGATTCTAAGACACCCTAGCTGGTTTCTAGCTTTTAAAAAAGATCATTAGGACCAGTCAACCAAACATTGGCTGATTTGCTTTTAGGGTGGTTTATAGCTCTGATCACAGTAATTCTTAGAAAAGATCGAGTCACTTGGAAAATATACAACTGTTGGAGTGATTGTGCTGAAGTTGAACTTGTTTTCTTAAAGGATAATGAAAAAAATTGGCAAGTAAAGCCTAGGAAGAAATAAGAATAATCTTTATTGTGTGTGTGTATATGGGAGAAAAACAACTGAAAACAAATACATCTGAGGGATAAACTTAAGAAAAAAATCTTATTTGAAAATCAGAGGATGAGGTCTAGTCTTACAAAACCAGTAATGGGGAGAAAGAAATTCAGTGGTTCAAGATGATGATGTGTGTGTGTGTGCATGTGTATATGTATGTATGACGGTGTAAGATGATAGGCTGATCCTGAAGTCAGAAGTTAAAAATGAGCGTATGAGATTCCTTTGTATTGGAATAACAGAAATCTCTGAGAGGATAAAGCAGCCAAGAAAATACTTGATTGTTATTTGTCATAAAGTTTCCAATTTTGCAAGTTCTGTTCTTCAGGGCTACCGCTGGTACCCTATAGAGATAAGAAGGCAATATTTTTTTTTTTAATAGTATTTTTATTTTTCTCTTCTTGGTGCATAGTTTAACTTTTTCTGAAGCAGAGGTGATATGTCATTGACTAAAGGGGGATTTTGAGTGAGGTGTCTGATTCTTCTGTGGTATAAGGAAGGTAGTCCTGGCCTGGCCTGTTTTAGTGTCTGGGTTCAAAGTTAAATTAGTTTGCCCCTATCAAATGGGTAAAGAAGGGGGGAAGTGCTTCCTTCCTTCTTCCCCTACTCCTTTATATTCCTGAGGTGACGTAGGTATTTTCATCTAACACTTCTGTAGTTGCAGGCACTTGCAGTGTGTCTGGCATCCTTGAATTCTATTAGCTTGCTGTGGTGCATTCAAGTTTTGCATCTTTTTAAAATTCAACTTAAATTACATGGAAAGTGTGGATGAAAAGTTTTGGACAGGTTCTTATAATGCAGGAGACTGGATTAAACATTCCAGGTGGTACTGAGCCCTTTATAAGGATACATTTTTTTAATAAATGGATTAATTTTTCTAAAAATAAAAGGTATTGACTAGTCCATGTTCACCCAGCAATTCAAAGTCAGAATCAGGCGTATAAAATTAAAATTTCCTATCTGCAAGGTCACTTCATGACCTTTATCTCTAAAAATCTCTGCAAGAGAGGCAGACTTATCTGGAAGGCACCAGTGTCTAATTATTCTAGTGATCTTTATAAATACTGCTGAAGTGTTTCAACAACAAATGCAAAGTAGTTGTAGTTTGCACTTTAGAATTCCATTTTCAGAGCTATACTAGCAATATTAGGCTGGAAAATTGTATATTTTTTGGTAGTTTTAAAGTTTTGAATGATTCAGAGTGGGTTGAGTATTTTTTCCAGAGTTCCATATAAAGATCCTGAAATAGTCGCTTTACATTTGTTGTAATGATCTTAAAATAAACGGCTTTATTTCTTTCCTCTTAGTAATAGATTTATGGATGGAAAAAAAAAATTGCTGCTCTCCTGCATCTTGATTTCAGTACAGCGTTTGTTACTTTATTGTGAGTTACTCTGAGCAGACTATTTGCTACAAGAAAATATTCTAAAACCATAGCTGGTTGTAGAACAATACTTGGAGCTCAGATTAAAATTTCATTGCTATACAGGTAGAATCTGTTAAGTGGAGCTGCAAATAACTTGATGAGGCTAGGCTGGACTGTTTTATGTTAAACCAACTCAACATATTTCACTGTTTTGTAATTTTTTAAATTATTTGTGTCGTGGACAAATTTTCCTGGAACAGAGGTATAAACTATATTGGAACTTTTGGTTTTGTCCCCCTCTATCAACTGTTTAGCTACTTCACTCTGATGGTATGTTAGTGTGGGGAAAAAAGACACAAATATTCAGGCTTTCTTTTTATTGTTCTGTGTGTTTTTATAGATTTTAGTATACTACAGTTTAAAGTTTTGGGTAGCTTTTTGTAGGGTGTGGTGAATTGGCCAGCATGTTAGGACTCTGGCCTTTTGGTACTGCCAGTAATTCTGTTGCTTACAGATAAATCAACTTGTAAGTTTAGTAAGAGTTCTTTTCATTATATGAGACGCAAACATTTCTACTTCATGTTCACTGTGAGCCAATGTGTCTAAATCTATTTTTCCATATGTATGGCTCACATAATATGCTACATTCTATCTGTTATTTGGGTTGCAAATATGGACTTGTAGGAAGATACAGCACAGTGCTTCATATAAAGTTAAAAGTAATGATCATTCTAGACTGTGCTCAGATGGGTTCACTGTAGGGCTATCGCCTGAAACAGATGGGCTCCATATTCAGTTTTGCTTGGCTTTCTGAGTCACCTTTCAGCTGATAGTTTCACCTCTCCTGTTTTGTGAAACAGGTAATGTAATTGATTTGATGAGAGATACAGTAAAAGAACTGGTTTAGCTTTTCTGGAAAGCTAAAACCCTGATGTTACCTTCCATACATGGGGTAACAGGGTTGTGTTTTTTTGACTGGGTTTCTGAGATCTGTTATCACAGGAAAAGCTATATCCTTTTTATTAAGTGCTGCCTTAGCTGAAGTATATGCAAACTATCAATCCCAAATGGAAATGAAAACAGGTTATCTCACTCTTTCCCCTAGGCATTCCATTTTTGGAAGTTCATGGGCTCAGACCTTGTAGGTGCTGATCATTTTAAATAATTTATTACATGAAAAAGAAAATACAGAATTCCAACTTTCTTTAATTTTTGTCACGGTTGCTGCTTTTGAGATGTTCTAGAGTTGCCAGTTCACCGTGTTCATTTAACAGTACAGCTCCTGAAGCTTCTCTTTGAAATATAAAATCACTTAATTTTCCTTCAAAAAATAAGACTAATTTGGCAGAATCCTCATTGTAGTACAAGACAATTATCTGAAGCATTTATCATTTTCTCTTCACTTTTATTCCTGGGACTATTGTTGCTTTAATTGGTTTCCTATTTATTTTTCTTCCCCAGTTTTATCCCTTTCCTTGAAGTCAGGTTCACAAAGTAACTTTTTCAACACCTAATTTATTGCTGTTTCAGAGTCTGGTATGCGCTGCGTTTGATTGCTTTTCTGTTAAATGGCCAAGAATCAACACTTTGTTCAGTAGTATACAGCCATTCTGAATTAGTGAGACCACTGTTATAGAATGATGTAACTCCATGCCTTGATAACCCAAAAGTAAGATTTTGCTTAAAACAATCTACTATGTTATATATGGTCTACTATGTGTGTAATGTACGAGCATAAACAAGTGATGCAAACCAACTGAATTTGCTTACACATGTTTTAAAGGTAGAGCCTATTCTTCTCCATGTGGCAACTATTTCAGTTTGAGGAATTTACAACTTTAATTTTTGGCATCTGGTTTTAGGATCTTGATCCTATATTTTTTCTCAGTGTTTTTTTCTGGAGGCCTGGCTATATATATCCAATGAATGAAACCACTGTTTTTTTCCCCCTTGCTATCTTAATTTATTTTCACAGATGCCTTGAGGATCTGTACTTAATCTTTGTTGGTTTTTTGGCAATGAAGCAGACAATTTCTGTTTTTTTTCTCAGTATAAGTAGAGGTTGTTCAAATATATAAACTTCTGTTTTCGTAAGAGTTTTGCTACAAGTCATCTAATCACAAATTATAAAATTCTGAGCAATATTTTTAATAAGAGTGCATGCATCTTTTGTATGCTGCATGTAATAGTCAAAGGATTAAAACATGAATAAAGATAAAAAAGGATAAAATCTCATGATTTTTTTTCTCTTCTACTTTCAGAGAATTACCTAGGTTTCAAAATGAAAGTGAGGAAGAAGAGTCCCCAAAAGTATTAATTTGAACAATAATTATTGCTGGTAAGTAAGTACTTCTCTTCCTCTGTGATGTTGCCACCACTGGGACAAAAACTAGGTGTAAAGAAACTGGATGAAGACTTGTGCTACTTAAAACAACTGAAAACTGTCCTTCTGTTGTTAAATTCTTGTCAGTTGGAAAAAGCAAACTGTGCAAAAGAGAGGTCAAGTTCTTCATTTTTACATCAGATCACTGGCAATATTGGTTCAGTCAGACACCCATTTCACCTTTCTTTTCTCTCCTTACACCCATTTCTCTCCCTTCTCCTCTTTGCCTTTCACCTCTAAAAAGATACATAATGAATCTATCAAAGAATTTATCCTTTGTCTCATGTACAAAGCCCTTATTCTTTGGCAGTATTTTGGGGCCGTTTCAGCTGTATTGCAGGTATTACATGTATTTCTCAGAGATAAGCAGGACTTCTACAGAAGTTGGGCACAGGTCCTTTTCCATGAAGTTTCTCTGAGAGCTGTAACTAAGCTGTTGTGGCTGGAAACTGTTGCGTGCTCTGGGATATCCTAGATCCAGTGCTAGATTTTCTCAAATGGTAATGAGTATTAAAAACTTAATACTAGAGATTCTTATGTTTTTGAAGGTCTGTGCAATGAATAGATGTATCATAAAAGATAGATCTTAGAAGAATAGTAACTGTCTTCTTTTTGAAAAGTCAATAAAAAGCGAACTTCACTGAAACATGAATTCTGTTGTCAACTTGGAAACCCTTGGAAACCAAGCGTGTTATGATGTTATTCATCCTTGATGCAACTGTAGACTGTTATGATAAGTTTTGTTAATTATGGTAAAGATAAGAAGGTTGGGAAAGTTTCTTGAACTGTTACAACTGAATGAACTAGACTAACAGCTCAAGAAAATCTGTTGCAGATGAAAAGCTTTTACTGTTCATCTAACTTCAGTAACGGTTGTCAAGCTGAAGACATCTAAAGTACTCTCAATTATTATGATTTATTTATACAGTTATAACTCTTGAAGTACTTTGTTAGCTTAAGAATTTAATGAATGGTTTCAAAAAAAAAAAAGAAAATGTGAAATTTAAAATTATGTTCTGAGGACCATGGCCAGGACAGAACAAAGAATATGGTGGTGGCTTTCAATGCATCCAGTTTCCAGTTAGGTTTCTTGAAACTGGCTTAGCTGTTGTAACTGCTTGCTGTTGCTGAAAGGGGGTGTTTCCATTTCCTGAACCCTGCCCTCCTCCATATCTGACTCCTGCTGAAACTAATTTATCTCACAAATCCAGCAAAAAGGTGGCTAGTTTTGTTTCTTGGTTTGATCAGCTCAGATAAGTGTTTAGGAAGTGTTTAAAAAAAAAAAAGAAAAAAAAAAGTGATTTTTCTCTTCGTGAAAAGAAAGAAATGCAATTTAGGAGATATGGCAGTGATCTGCTACATTGGAGACCCAGCTTTAAGTTCTTGCCTTCAGGGAACTCTTACCTATTGTATTTTTAAACATCCTTTGGTATAGGGACTGATCATGACAAATGCAGATTCAAGTCTCTCCTTGAAACCATGCAGCGGGAACTTGGGAGGCCAATTTTTTCCCAGTCTCTGATGGTAGATCTAACTGCTGGACAGCTGCTTGCTATCAAGCATGTCAGGGTATTTCTGAACCTGGAAATTGCTTCTGACAACAATTTGTTGAGAATATTTTGATTAAAAAAGATAGCATTTTTCCCCATGCTATTCCAAGTTCTGGTGTGCACTTACTAGGTGAATTTCTTGCATCCTGATTATGTGTTCATGTCCAAATGCTTCTCAAGGGTAGAGAGCAATACCTATCGCTAAGAGAGGAAATAATGCAGTCGTAGATTGATAAAGGACCTAGTTCATCTGTCACAATGACCAAGCATGCCAATGTAAAAGCAGGCTATGAGCGCTCTCTTTCTTTCAAACACCTTACAACTTTTAATATTAATTATTTTATAAGAGGGAAAGTAGTCAGGTCTTTTCAGAATTGTCTCCCAGAATCTTTAAGGAATATGTTTAAGGAACACATGTTATGTGAAGTTCCATTATTCCAAAGGAAGAAATGAGACTGCAGGCAGGAGCAAAGAATACGGGACCATAACCTCTTCAGCCAGTCAGTGCATCTGTTTGTCCAGCAGTTTGTCATAACACTGTCTTAAAGTTACTAGATTGGAATTAGACGATTTGACTTTGGAGAAGGAGCAGGTGTAGCTTCTGTAAGAGCTTCAGACTCAAAGTGACTAATCTCACCAGATCTCTCCCAGCCCTTGCTGTTAGTTGATACCAAATAGAAACAATGATTCAGATGGGAAAAGTCTTAGCAGATAACTAGAAAATTTGTAATATTCTTCCCCTGCCACACCCAGCCCCATGTGAAATGTCTCTGTGTTCCAGGCCCTGGAAATGAGTGAAAAATATGTATGAAGAACTTTCATGACTTGTCCAAACCTCAGTTCTTATCAGAATTGTCTGGTCCCTTGTACACGATGTTACATAATGCAGCAATTTACCTGTATTGTAGTTTAGTTTTGTAAATTTGTTTGTTTAAGTGTGAGCCCAGATGCGTGCATATGTGCTTGCTTATGCTTAGTTTTTGTGCTTCATGTTATACTATGTTCACGCTACCTTCATTTGTCTGTAAACCGTGGTGATAGTTGCATCTTTTGTAGACGTGCAGTCCTTCCTTTAGCATGGACAAAGCACAGTGGTTGAGAACTGTGTGCAAACCTCGTCTTGCCTTTTTTGTTGAATTTGTGAAGGAGGATAGTTAAGAGGATTTGGGTAGGTCTACAAACTGCGGTGTTTGGAGCACTAGCTAAGCCAGTGTTTTTGTATGCATTACTCAACTCCTAATGGGGATCGAGTGGTGGAGGAAAGCTGATTTGAGCTTAATATCTAGGTAAGGTCTAGGTAGTATTGGTAGGTTCAGGCAAGTAACTAAGTAATAGAATGAAGGTGATACCTTTCCTATATTACTTGATGATGCAATCTGTGGACTGTGTTGTATTCCTGCTTCCTATCAGATTGTATAACAAACTGCATTCAGAACTATTTTCTGCTGTCAGAGTCTGCCTGGGAAAAACTGTATTGTAGCCATCTACCTATTTAATGTTTTTTCTTGATGCTTCTTGCATGTTAAAACATTCACATGGTAGTCATTCCGTTTTTTTTTTCATACCATGTTTCACATTCATTCTAATCCATTCCATCTTTGAACAGTGGTTTTGTAGTTTATTAAAAAAGAAAGATCAACTGGGCATTTTTTATTACATTCTAAAACACTTTCTTATCCTTTCTTGCACATACTGTAAGTTAGATTTATCTGTGATAGGCTTTTAAAGATAAACTGATCTCTGAAAAAAAAACCCCTCAATATTTTGAGTTTTAAGGCTTATTGTAGGGGCACCTGAAATCTTGGATAGATATTCTTTATTTCTACATATCTAAATAGATCAACATATGATTCCTGATGGAAAATGAAAATATCTTTTCAGAAGGGTATGTTACTGATTGAGCCCTGCCTTTTTTATCAGGATCAAAGCTGGACCATCCTTCTGTGTTTCTGGAGTATCTACTATCTTTCTTGCTTACTACTTTCCCCCTTGCATGAGGATCAGCACAGTCTGTTTCTTGTTCTAACATTTGGCTTCAGTTCACTGTTTTATTCTGGTAATCATTTAGCTTGGGTTCTTGTTTGAAAGGTGGCGTATTGCTTGGCTGGCTCTCTGAAATATATTCTTTATTAACGGTGTGTTCTATGTAAGTCAGTTCTGATGCAGCAGCATAAGTCTTTCATGTCTCTTTCCCCCTCAAGAAAAGAGGTTACTAATGTATCCATTGACTTGCATGTTTACTGCAGTGAAAAATGATACCAGGCTGACAGACTGCAGAGAAGTTGGAAGGCTGGATTAGAATTTAACATGAACCAACAAATTGATCTGGGGAAAAAAGGTATACAGGCCGTTAACGGCAAGCTTAAAATACTGCTTTTAAATTAAAGAAATTTAAAATAAGCAAGTATAGAATAAGGAATGGCTTGAGTGTTCTGAAGAAAAAAAATTCTGTAAATGTAACATCATGCCAGGATAAATAAATGGGAGCACTGTCATAAAACACTGTGTAAACCCCTCTGCTCAGCCTAGGGTAGAAGTGGAGTCAACTAGCTCATTGTGCCCAGTTTTGAGCCATGCACTTCATACATGCAAACAAATAAAAGTTACCTTGCCAAATTTGAGAGTCCAGAAGAAAATAGTGCTGATGATCAGAACGCTGGATCCATGACCTATGAGGAGAGATTGAAAAAATCGAAGCTGATTTAATACAGAGAGTAAGTGCTGCTGTTCTAGGTCTTTTGGAACACCACAAAACCTAATAAGCTTACATTTTTACCAGTGGAGATTAATGCAGTGTGGCTTGTGAAGCACTGAAATAGACTGGGAAGAGCATATGTCTGTCTTTGGAAGGTCATAAAAAGTAGTAAGATGCATGACCATGTGTGGTCTCACCTTAGAGGAGAGGGGTGGTCTAATAACATTCTGATAACCTTATTACATTTTATGATTTAAAGACAAGTCTCTAGCGCTTTTTTTTTTTCTTAATTGGCAATCTCTTTTGTGAGTGGAGCATGGAGAGAACAGCTTTTTGCAAAAGATACCCAGAAGCAGCGTAGAATCTCTTTCTGCATATTACAATAAGTTTTTTTTATTTATTTTTTTTTAGCTTAAATATTTTCTATGTGTGTAATTTTAAACTGAAATATGCCAAATCTAAACCATTGACTGTAAATTTGGCAGAATTAGAGATGGTAACATGGCAGATATTATTTGGCTATAAATTAATAATAACTTTATAGTGCCTGAAAAGTAAATTTTCAAATATAATTGATAATCTATACTATTTTAAATGTCTGCGATTAAATTGTTACGCTAAACTAAAACTAAGTTTGACAGTTTGTTTAAAGAGACAAGATCAGAGGGGAATAGCCAGACAAGAGGTCTATTTTGTGTGGAATGTGTTTCCTGCTTCACAAGTTCCTGCAGTAAAATAGATGAGGAACTATGTCACAGGGTCTTCTGTTTTTTTAATATGAAACATGGAGAGTTAGTACGGCCAATTCTGATGAAAGTATCTGTGAATTATGAATTTTTATATCATTTTGGATAAAATGATAGACTGGAAGTGTTAGTCTTGCCCACTTTTTGTTGTTTATTGAAAGAAATTGTAGTTGTCATGGAGAGAGGAACAGGATGTGGCTAAATGCTAAGGCTGCCTTTACAATATAGAAATATTCTGCAGT
The DNA here is from genome assembly GCA_013399095.1 of Psophia crepitans. NCBI lineage: Eukaryota > Metazoa > Chordata > Aves > Gruiformes > Psophiidae > Psophia > Psophia crepitans. Next base: position 197,015 of record VWZZ01004290.1, on the reverse strand, counting down.
TGTGTGTGTGGTGTTTTAAATTATGTAATCATATACTGATAATTCAGTACTTCTGTGTCTATGTTTGGATTATGTTAAATGGTGTCAAATAAACACTTCAGAAATTGGCAGAACCTGTTAGCATAGGAAAATCTTCATTTAATCATTTTTGCATTTCAGTCTTGTGTTTTCTTGGGGTGTTTTTTTGGTGTCCTCTTCTGTTTTTAAAAAAATGTTGAAATAGCCTAAGTCCAAAGTGAATGAGAAAAATTAGATGCCTTGCCAGGATTTAGAAAAAACCCTGGTCACAACATAGGTTAATTATAGAGTGATTTACTTGAAATTGATGCTAATGATCCTGTCTTTCAATCAGATTGATTTTTCTTAAAGGTATTTGTTGTAACTCATGTTAACTGTATTAAAATTCGTTAATGAATCAAAAAAAACCCAACCCTCAGTAAACAGAAAACTTTCAAACCTTAAGGAAGGTTCCCTTGAGGCTGCATGGTAGGGGGTTCTTGGTCATTGTCTTTGCTGGCTCCTCAGTGAAATATATTGTTCCTTATATATAAAAGTCATAGTTTTAAAAATATAGTAATTGTAATGATGGAGATCACTAACTGTTAAGTTGCTTGGCAAGTTGAACAGACTTAAGAAATTCTGTTTGAATAGAGCCAAATATGTGACCTCAGGTTAGAGACTAATATTGTAGATTGCACTTACAGGTTAGAGGCAGTACTTTTGAATAAAATGACCAGTAGGAAGGATGTAGGGGAGGTGATATTACTGCTGTATACAATATTAATGGACTATGGTGGGTAATGGCTGGGTTGGAGGTCCAGCCTTCAGAAATAACCTTAGGAAGTAGAAAGGGATTTAGAAGAGAACTGTAAGAATCATTAAGATTCTGGGAAAGCGTATCTCATTTTAAAGATTGAAGAAGCCTATTCTATTGAGTTGTTACTGAAGAAATTTTGAAGATTTGTACTCTAATCTTATATTAAAGGACATTTGTAAGAGCTGAAAACAGGCATGTTTGGTAACTAACTAACTGAGTTATTTATCTGGAAATCATTCACTCTTTCTCCTGTAATGTGTTTGAATCGCATGGACGGCTTTAGTAAAAGGTATGCATTACCTTGGACAAAATGTGTGGTTCGGATGCAAAGAATAGGAAAAAGTTTCAATGATCATTGGGTTTCGGTGATCAATTTATGGGGTGTCAGATTATGTTGGAGACAGTATTAATACAGTCTGTATAGATGATACCTACCCTCATCCCTCCCCTTCCAAAGGCTTTTAAAATTAACCCTGGCAATACTTAGTTCAACAAAAATTTCAGGAAGCATTGTGCTTACTGTAATTAGCCTTTATTCATACTCTACAAAAATAGGCTTGTAAGTGGCTGAAATTAAATAGACTTTTTGTAAAGAACATCCTTGTGATATGGCCATGATTTTTAAACTGATTTATTGACATAGGAAGAATGCAGATTTGTAGCAAAGCCCACAAGTCAACATTTTGCTTGTAGGAATAATGCTTACTTATGGTAGCTTTGCATCTCTCTTGTTCAAAGTCCAGCTTTTGCTGATAAAGCCAAATCTAGTACTTCAACAAAAATGTTTTGTAAATGAAAAAAGTCCCCTGCTAACATTGCTTTGTTCTCTAGATGCCACATTCCCTGTCTTGTGAAGTAATCATTCATTGATGTTCTTCACAGTGTGGTTTGTCAGCAATTGGCTACAATTTCAATTGGCTAATGGTTACTGTGATTGGAATCAAGCTGTTGTCTTTAAAATTAACCAATGTGTTTTGAGTAACTTTTTTTCTTCTGCAGCCTGCGTAATGTAAACTGCAAAGATCTTTTCAGCATGTGTGAATTGTAGAATCATGATGGTTGGAAGGGATTTCCATTTGGTCTAGCCCTTCAATATCAGCTCCAGTTAGAGTAGCTTGCTTAAGTCTGGTTTTGTGTATCTTTGGGAATAGAGATTTCACATCATCTGAGACCTACTCCAGTGTTTGACAGTCCTCATGGATTTGGATTATTTTTTTCTTTCTTTTATTGGGCTGGAATTTACGGTGTTCCAAATTGTGTCTGTTGCCTCTTGTCCTTCCACTGGGCAGAAAAAAAGTGCAACCCCATCTGCTGAGTACTTGCAGGAATACCTCTGTGTATATCATAGTGGTTTTTTCCCTCTTTTTATGCTGTTTCAGAAAAGTTTTGAGAAGATGCCTTTTCTATGCCATAGAATCACTTAGGTTGGAAAAGACCCTTACGATCAGGGAGTCCAACCATTAACCTAACACTACCAAGTTCACTACTAAACCATTTCCCTGGGCACCACATCTACAGCTCCTTGAAATACCTCCGGAGATGGTGACTCAACCACTACCCTGGGCAGCCTGTTCCAATACTTGAGAACTCTTTTGGTGAAGAAATTTTTCCTAATATCCAATCTAAACCTACCCTGGGACAACTTGAGGCTATTTTCTCTTGTTCTATCGCTTGTTACTTCGGAGAAGAGACTGACCCCTGCCTGGCTACAGCCTCCTCTCAGGTAGTTGTAGAAAGCGATAAGGTCTCCCCTGAGCCTCCTTTTCTTCAGGCTAAACAATCCCAGTTCCCTCAGCTGCTCCTCGTAAGACTTGTGCTCTAGACCCTTCACCAAATTTGTTGCTCTTCTTTGGACAGGCTCTTTCTTGTAGTGAGAGGCTGAAAAATGAAGACAGTATTTGAGGTGCGGTCTCACCGGTACTGTATACCTGCCATGATTGCCTTCAGTATTGTACAGCAATCCTAATCACCACTGCCTCTAAAGTTTTGGCCGTTTCTAGTGCACTGTTTCTACATTTGTATCTTCAGCTATTCAAAAGTTCACCCTGCAGCCCTTTGGTATCTGTAAGCGATAGTGTACAGTTCTCTTGAGGGTGGTGACAAATCACTCCTGAAACTAACTGATCTAATGTGGAGAGATTCTCATAGGAAAAATGTTAATCGTACTTGTGTTCTCTCCTCCACTCCCTCTTGTTTATTGTGGACAAAATAAATCTGTGCTGTCAGTGGCCTTTGGGTGAGGTATCAGATAACCGAAAGACTGACTTTGATCAGGAGAAGGGAAGACATAGCTTAAGGAATGATTTTCCAAGATTCTCTGGTGGTAAAAGGCTATTGGCAAGCAGAGATGAGAGGCACAACTTATTACTGGCAGTGCAACAAGACTATTTAGTAGAACACCCACAGTAGATGGTAAAGAGGAAGAAGGATTGCCATTGGCTTTGCAGATGGAACTCAGAGCTCAGGGAGCAAACATGTTTCAGAATATTCCAGAGGAGTCCCAGTTTAGTTCTCGGTGCCATACTCCCATCTGCTAACTGGTTATCAATGTACCCTTACCAAAGTCAGCATGTAACTGGTAATATTTTTGTCACAAACACTATGTAAAATAAAATGTGTAACAATAATGGGAATATTAAATTCTGTGAATCCGTGCTTGTCTCAAGGCATTACCAGCGCCTTTTCAGGCAGTCAAATGCATATTCAAGGATCGTGTTGCATCTTCTTATGCCGTAGCTGTATCATTCCTTTCTCCTCTTCAGAAACTGCGTTGAATTTCACCTGCGAGGCTAAAGGTAGAATCCTTCAGAATGGATATTGGCATTGCAATTCTGTCACTGAATATGTGCCTTTCCAGGAAAAATGCTAATGTTTTCACGGAGTCCTATTTTTAAAAGATGGCTTTTTGCATCTCCCTGTGCAACTATGTTAATATTGATGGTATTCTTTTTCTAACCATAGCAAAATACTTCTTTTGCTTCTGTGCTTAAGTTTGGCTTAGGAAGGCAGAACTGCTATATGTCTCTTTCCTCTTAATCGCATTTTAGAAGTTCCATTGCCTTAAAATGTTCTTTCCTGCAGGTGACAGTTGCAGTGATGTGCAGGAGGTCATGTTTTAGTGGCTCTTTATATGTGATGATAGCTGTTTACTTTATATTTCCCTTCAAGCAGATGGTCTGGTGACTGATGGTAGTGTGGGATTGCAAACTTCTGGAGAGCAATTGTTCCATTTTGCCTCATTGTCAAATGACTTTGATTTTGTTGTGAGTGGCGTTATGTGGCAGTTGTATTTGGCATGAACGTAATGTGAAGGGTGCGAGGAGATTGCTGATTGTCCTATAACTGTAATAGTGAATGATCTTATAACTCGGTGCTTTTTTTTCAGAGACCCAAAAGCACCATGCAGCACTGTGCAGCTGGTCAGTGAATGCTTGCAGCAGTTGGTGGTTTTTTTGCATGCATCTGTATCTGGTGATTTTCTGTATCACGCATCCTTTCTTCTTGATTATCTTGTCTTCGTTTCAGTGTGATTTGATAGTTGTTGAAGTCAAACAAATATGGAAAAAATATGTACGCTATTGTTGTATGCATATAACACTCATCTGAGAAGAATTCATGTTTCTTCTGGAGGGTGGCAGAATGAAAACTGGTGTGGTGAGCCCCAGGTATTTCAAAAAGGGGACACTAAAAAGCAACCAATGGAATTCTGGGAAGTAGACTCTTGAGCTTTCATAATTCCACGAATTCTGTGATTAGCATCCCACAGAGCATTGTAAAACAACCCATTAACCATATCTTAGTGATAAAGGCGGCTCTGGAATGTCAACTGTATTGTGCAGCTTTCTGTGGTTACAAGGTTTTTGTCAACAAGTGCCAGAATATTGACAAAAGCAGGTGTATGTATGTTGTGATGTGCCACTGTTAACAGCAGTATGACAACTGATGTGTTCTGGAATAAAACTTTTTCTAGTCTAGCAATAGACTAGAAATTCTAGTCTAGCCATTTTAATAAATTGGAATGGGTGCTTAAGTTATTTTGCTCAAAATATTTTATTACGTTTATATTTCTCTGTCACTAAACCATTTCTATTTTAAAGTTAGCATACAAACTAAAGATGCCCACACTAATTTTGTCCCCCTGTTTCCATTCACACAATTCATCTAGTTGTTTTCAGTCTGCCGAGCTCCATGTTTTCCTACTGTTTTGTAGTGTTGTCTTCTGTTTATCCTGTGATATTCCAGAAAACTAATTTGCATATATATGGAATCTCTGTTTTTCAATTCAGAATTGTTGCTATTAACTAATAGATAATTCTTAAAATGTGTTATGATAGGAAATGATTTGTATGATGAACCTGAATTGCTAAGCTCTGTTGGAGGGGAAAAGTTAATGCTGATACTACTGAAGTTATTTTGCAAAAACTGAAAATGGAACATTCATTCTATATCACTGCTTCACAATGTATACACAGTACATGTCTGAAAACTGCTTCTGTTCTGAGGTATATGCTTTAAGTCAAAAGTAATGGCACATGTACTCTGAACAGACTAAAAAAATCACTAAATCAGAACTATTCAACTGATCTTAGATTTTTCAGCTAGCAACTTATATAGTCAAATTTATTTATTTCTTTAAATCTTTGCCTGCCTGTTATTTAGCTATACAAGAAGAAGCAATGAACTGTAAAAATATATTTTTCCTAAGCAAGCAGGTGATACAAGTCACTTTATAGTGAGCTAAGAACCAAATCATTACTAAAACTTTATTTCATTTTTTAATATCAAATGCAAGAATTATCTTGGGATCATTTTGGTAGAATTGGTAGCAGTGCAAACTTCAGGGAAACCTAATGTTTTTCTTTTTTTATTGTCAGAGTAAATAGATTAGCCCATGCATGCACTCTTCATTTTATTATTGATCACAGAATGGCAGGGACTGGAAGGGACCTCTGGAGATCATCTAGTCCAACCCTCCTGCTAAAGCAGGATCACCTAGAGCAGGTTGCACAGGCTCACATCCAGGTGGGTTTTGAGTATCTTCAGAGAGGGAAACTCTGCAACCTCTCTGGGCAGCCTGTTCCAGTGCTCTGTCACCCTCAGTGTAAAGAAGTTTTTCCTCATATTCAGGTGGAACTTCCTGTGTTCCAGTTTATGCCCATTGCCCCTTGTCCTGTTACTGGACACCACTGAGAAGAGGCTGGCCCCACTCTCTTGACATCTGCTCTTTAGATATCTATAAGCGTTGATGAGATCCTCTCTCAGTCTTCTCTTCTCCAGGCTAAACAGACTCAGAGCTCTGAGACTTTCCTCATACGAGAGATGCTCCAGTCCCCTAATTATCCGTGCTCACTGATAATAGTCTCCTGACCATTTTAAAATGAGCTTCATTTCTAGAGTTATCAAAACTATGAATAAGTAAAGAACGTTTTGATGGTGTGTGATTGTACTGATTTATTAGGTTTTGTGCCTTTTTATTTATATCCTAATGTTCAGTGTTTTTGGTCTATAATATACTCTTTTGTCAAACAGAGAAAATCTGAGAGAATGGAGCAGGAGAAAAGAGAAAACATAACACTTCAAACAATAAAATGCCCCAAATCATCAAACAAGCAAACAAAAAAAACCAAACCAAACAAACAAAAAAACCCAAAACCAAAACAACAAAACCCCACAAAGAAAAATAAAGCTTATGCCAAATTGTTCCAAAAGCCTGTATTGCATGTGGGAAAGCTTTCTCAACAGAGCTGTGAAATAGTGGCCCACGCTGCTCCCTGGTAATGTGTTTCTTTCATGGCATACAGCTTTATCTCAGTTGGCTATAGTTCTATACTAGGACCAAATCCTATTCATATGCGTATATAGAACTGACTTGGTTGTGTAACTATTTCCTATTTTGGTCTCTGCACCAGAAAAATAGAAGGTGATATGTTTAATAGAACCTTATTTTAAAACAATTTTCAAGCTGGTCTTTAAGGCAAAACATCTGCAAGTTTAACTTTTGTATCAAGTAAATGTGGAGAAACTGTGAAAAAAATTGTTACTGGATATATGTTTAATTATGGTATATTGAAGAAAAGCCAATGTAGAGGTGACCCGATCAGTAAACTATAATTAAATTGCCTGTTATTGGCAAGGCTTTTCAACAATCACTTTTACAAAAAAGAAAGTCTGCTGGGAAAAGAGAGAGGCTTTTTGTGAATTTATAACTCTCTAAAGGAATAGAAAAAGCAGGAATATGAGGTTATTTTTCATAATAGAAACAGTGTAATGCAAGGTTTCATCTTACTGTGTTCAAGGAACTGGGCTGGGTCATGTGTAGTTCATTGTAAGAATAAATTACGTGGAAAGCAGAGTCTTTGAGTTTTTCTGAATGGAATCTGTATAGGAAACTTTAGCATTATATTTGATTCTGAATAATCTTCACATAATGTTTACATTTTAGGTGTCATTTTTCTATGCACTTCTCTAACATAGATTAGACATGATAAAGTTAGAAACGAGTACGTATCGAGGCTTGGGAAGAGGTCTTCCTGTGGTCAGGTAATGAATAAAAAAAAAATAAATTGAAATGGTACTAAATGAACCTATGCATGTAGCATTTTCTGAAGATATGACTATTTGTGTTACTCAGGACAATATGTGGAAGCCTTCTGGAATACTATGTGAAAAGACAAAAAAATTATTTTACACTCCATAAACATAAAGCTGAATTTGGTAGTAAAGAAGTTTTTGCACTTCCCTGCTGCCTCCTTCTGTATTTGACAGATACTAGTTTTCGTGCACTTAAATATCAACCAACAAATTTTTCAGTTTAGTTCAATTTGTTCTGGTTGAGGTTTAACAAATTTCAAAATACTGTTTTAAGTTCATCTCTGGTTCAAGAAAAACTAGTATTTTGGGAGAGTTTTTAGATGGAGTTAGATTCTACTCACTTCATTAAAAGTATAATTCAAAACAATGGCCTTGAATGTTCCCATTTTCTTGGTTATGACCTTAATATGCATTGCTTAAGGAAAAAACTGTGAAGCAGGATTTTTGTCTGGCAGTTGTGGCTGTTTATCGCGCATATGAGTTCTTGTTGTGTATTTTAATATGAATATTCTAATAATATTTTTTTGAAGCCTGTTCTGGCTTTTAACAACACACAATGTAATTATGCATAACCAAGTTTCTTAAAAAACTTATTGTTTAGTAATCTGAAACAAATGAAAACATTCTTTTTGTTTGTAGATCTGGTTGTCAGTACACTGTTATTTTTGCTAGTATCGGGAACCCCTCGTGCAGTTAGGGAAATGTTAACAGGTCCATTAAAAGCAAATCAGGACAGTGGTATGGTTATGTGGGATGTTTGTTGTTTGGGATTTTTGTTTTGTTTCAGACTCTTGTTTGTTTGATTTTTGTTTTCTTAGATACCAGAGTTGAATTTTTGATCACTCAATTCTATTTTAGACTTCCATCTACCATAATTGCTATAAAACACAAGGTATACTGGTATATTTAAAAGACATATTCCATTGCATCTGTGTTTTTAAAAGTTTAATTTCTTATATACGACTGAAATAAATAAGATCTCCAAACTCAAGGGTGGGGTTTTTTTGTTGTGTTTTTGTTTGCTTGTTTGTTTAATGGAAACTGGGTCTGAAATCTTTTATTTCTCTCCGGAGTCACTTATGCAAATCACAGTGAGATAAACTCAGTGTATGTAATTTCTCTTCTGTCCATTGTTGCATAGAGAGTTTTTCCTAGAAAAATCTCATGAAATCTATTAATAAACATTTAGACCATTTAGAAATGATTCTGCATAAAAGTACAAAGTACTGTTTCTTGTATATGTCGATTAAAGGGCTTTTTTTAGTGTTACGTATATTTCTGTGAAATAATGAGTGGCAGTTTGCAATCATAAATTATATCCCTTTTGTCCAAAGAAAAACAAAAATACTCTGCTAAGTATCTGGTATTTGAAAATAAGTTTCTGAAAATCATTAGCTAACAAAAATACCCTGGGCTACTACAGTAGTAGAATGTCATGATATTGCATGAATTGTTTCATACGTGCTTGGTTACATTTCTCTTCCCTCAGTGTTGCTGTCTTTAATACCTATTTGAAATGTGTAGAAAACAAAATTCATCTGGTAGTCATATTCAGGTAGCTTCTTTTTGGTTTTGTTTATGGAAGGAAGCTTACATCAGTTTTGACCTCCTGATACATGGACACTGATGTCCATCATCACTTTTGCTTCTGAATAGCAATGATTATAGGGTGAAGTACAGTATCTTGCCACCAATCCTGTAAATATTAGCAAGACTTAACACTCGCTTGTGTTGAGCAGGTACTGTGGTAGTGAGATGTAAGATAGCAATGACAGAAGTGATTAGTAGTGCTGCTTTAGGTAAAAATAAAAAAGCACAACATTCTCATTTAACCTAGATGTTATAGTTTAACGAAGGAATTTAGCACTTTTTTATTTTGTTCTGAATTTAAAAAGAAGAAATATCCCAAAATTGTGACACGTTTTCTGAAGAAATTCAGTGTGAGCGTTTCTTTTGCCATACAAGATGTTTAACTATATAAAAAGAAAGGCCTTAGCCTCCAAATAAAATTTGCTACTCCAAATAAAAGCAGTGGCAGCTACTAACAGTCTTGAAGTAATTTATGTGGTATTAACACCTGAAAAGGTGCCACAAGAAGAGGAACTAATTATCATAATATTTTCAACCTCAGGTGAAATTGTTATTGCTCAGCATCTCAAAAACTGCATCCAATCCACAAATGCATTCAAATTAGGATTACATTTCATTTCAAGTTGATGCCTTTATGAAAAATCTGAAGACAGCAGATGTTGTCCAAGGTTAATCAATTTTGAATAAACTATGCACAAAAGAGGCAGAGTTAGAACTGCATCTGAGATACTGGAATGATACGCCTAGATATTTTGATGTCTTTACAAGTTATGCAAGTTGAGAGCAAGAAGATTGTAAAATGCAATTCAGTCAGAATTGTGGTGGCTGTTTGATTCAGTCTTTATAAAAGCCTATGTATCCACAGAAGGAAGAAGCTATTGGAGAACTGGTATATCTAAAAAACTCAATCAAGCAAAAGGAATCCTTTCTAAAGAAAGAATTCCAGTGCTTATTATGTTGGTAGTATTGCGTTAAAACTGTGCTGATGGATGGAGGGTGGGGAGAAAATCAGTTACCACTTCATTTTATTATGATGAACAGAAGTATTTGATTCATCTGCAAGACTTTATCTGCAGAAATGACATTTTAAGGCTGACCATAGGAACTGTTTAGGAAGAAATAGCAATGTTTCAAACATTCAGTATATATTATCATGTCAGTATTTTTTCCGTAGTACTTAATGTTCTCAGATTGCTTCTGTATTTCAAAGGATGTAATTGTTTGGAAAACTATAGTGGTTGGAAACAAACAATTGCAAATTTGATTGTTTTCTGAATAGCCTGCTTTTTGAAGCCTTGAACTGTGTTTGTCCTAATAATGCTGTATTATTTCATGGAAGAGCGTAGTAATTAGTGCATTTACAAAACTAATTATTGGGATTTTTCAATCAATTTGCTATGAGGAATGGCTAGCTTTCTGATTAGAACAAAGTTATCGGACAAAATGTGTCTTGTAATAGTTTGTTCCCTGTATGCCCTAATACTTATAAATAAGCCATTTTATAAACTCCAGGTAAAATGTTGTTTTGGGTTTTATTTTACTATCCAAACAACTTTCATAACTTCATCGGTAGAAATGCTTAGGCTGTACGATATCCCCTTATCTTTCTCTGCTTTCACATGACTGGACACACATGCTGACTTCTTTCTATGGTTTGCTGTTATAACCTGACACCTTCTATCTTTAGAATCTCTGTCATCAAAATGTTAATCTCCATGTAAGAATGATGTTGATATCATCTACCATCAGATTTATGGGACCATTTCTGTCTCAAAAATGTCTGTCTTCTCATTGCTCATTGACCTATGAGCCCAGAGATGGAGTTGTTCAAGGTCTTTAAAAGTCTGTTCAGTGTACTTCTCTGTCTAAAATTTGATTTTAGCAAAACCACCTTAAAAAACCAGTACTTCACTTCTGAACACCTCGGGGCAGGTGATCATATACATAATATTTGGGGCTTTAGGGGGAAGCTCCTGCCCTCCACTTAGCTTCTGCTGCCATTTGTTTTCATTCTAGGTTGGTAATTGATTTTTTTGTGTGTGTGTGTTCTTGATTAATTCTTGCTTTTTGATTTTTGTCAGTAACTTCAAGAGTAGAGATGTAGACCCTTTATCTTCCTCCCTTTCTGTGGAACTGAACTCTAATGCCATTCAGACTCCCCTTTAGCTTTCTAGGCTGTTCTTTCCTGAGACATGTTTCACTGAAACAAGAATCTGTCAGACTGGTACTAGATTTATTATCTGTGGCTGGGCCTTGGCCAGACTTCAGCAAGAGTTCCCAGAGCAGATGACTCCTGCAGGATGTTGCTCAGAACCATGGAGAGCTCTTTCAAATCCCAGCGTGGAGAATAATGGGCATCTTTGGGTTTTTTCTTGATACGGTTGCTGAAATTAGGCTGAACTATTCAGAAATAAAGCTGAAGGGGAGGGCTAAAAAACCCCTACACTGAAGTAGGAACAAGAAGATAATATCTGGTGTAAAAGAGAGTAGAGGTAAGAAGTATAACTTGCAAGTTTAGGAAATTGTAGGTGCTACTGGAGGACTGCTAAACATAGGGGCAGCTGGCCATGGTATAGTCACATCCTTATTACACTGTTCACCACAATGGAAAATGCTGCTTTTCTCCCAAATGCTGAGTCTATATGCAATGATGCTATGAATGCAGTGACTTGCTTTGTGGATAGTATTGTAAGCTTGCCTAGGAGACAGTAAGACAAACATATGGTGGTAGGTTTCTCCTAATGCTTGACCTTTTAAAAAAAGAGATTTCAAACCATGCATTATGTTCTTTGTTACCAGTCTGAAATACTTGAATGGGATTTCACTAGAACTGCATGTGAGAAAACATGCAAATTTAGCTTTTAATTCCTTTTTTTACAATACTGTATTCATATTGTTTTAATAATTACAGGCTTTGTTTGACAAATTAGTCTTATTTTTAGAATATTTTGTTCATAAAATACTCTGTGTTAAAAAATTCAAACAACTTGATTTTGTTTCTATTCATAGTTATATAAATACACACACAGACACACAAACCCCCCATCTTGCATATTAAAGAAAATAGTTCACTAGTTAAGGCTGATAGTTTCTAATGCTCACCATGGTTTGACAGCAAAATTTGTGAATTAGTGATAGTTATGTTATAAATAAAAATGGGATTCTGATTAACAGTGTGATCTTAATACTTGACATGAAAGGAGTCAAACAAAAAGCTGAAACCTTCAAAGGTTTGTTAAACTCAGTAAGTCTTAAACTCATCTGTCGTTTTACCTTAATATGTCACACCAGCATTGAGAGGAAAACCTGTTGGCAGCTTTGTGTGAGGTTTTGGGTTGCAACTTTCACAGTCCTGTTTTATTCATAGCCTTACTGTTGTACAAAGTACCTTGAGTTTTTCAGTTCCTTCACTTTTAAATAAAAGAACAGGTCTTAGATCAGCAGTACACTTGAGCCATGATGATGGTGAAGATCGGATGCAGGAAGAATCAAGCTTTGGTGACATGGAGCTCTATGAAAGCTGTAAACCACTGTAAATTAGACAGTATGAACCTGTATGCTAATGCACGTAAATTGCTTCCCATACTTGAATTAGCTCATTAGTTATAGATTAGATCTCTTTATTGTACTTTGTAATGTATAAAGTTCAATGTCCTACCAAAACACCATAGCATGTAAAATAAAATTGGAGTGCCAAGGGGAATTTTAACAGGTTAAGGTACATATGTTGTGGTACAGTGAAGTTAAACTGAAGGCAAATATTTCTTTATCATATGGCAATATTAGTCTTTACAATCTTCAATATTTTTTTCTTATTCTAATAAAAGTACTGCAGAAAACAGTTCAATTTAAATTAAAAAATGGTGATGCAAAGCAAGTCTGATTATTTAGGTAATGATCACTTGAGATATTCTTTCCCTGATGGGACCCACTCAAAATTGTATTCTGACATTTCTGTAATTGAAGTTATTGGAGTTTTATTCTGTTATTGGAGTCTCCAAGCCTTCCATGTGTAACAAGGAAGGTGTTTAGCTCAGTTCTGTGGCTTTTATTTTTTTTCCCCTCAAGCTTATGAGTACTGTATAGCCTTGACTCCTATGAGTTTGCAAAACCTTGTGGTTGCGACTAGCACTCCTGTTTTCTTGTGGCTGCCGAGTGTCATGCATTTTTGCATAAGTATTACAAACTCAGCAGCTCTCTCATCTGCCAGTTTTTCTTCTTGATTTATAAACATCCAGCAGAGTTGTGAACAGGCTGATAGTATGTTTCTTGATTATTAGATTTTGCATATTGCTTTGATGTGAGCCAAAAGAGGGAAAATCTTACCTCTGATCTTGCTTCTGAAGTTTGGAGCCATTAAGGAATGACATGTTCCCCATGGTGGATGAGAAGATTTAGTGGAGAACTTCAGCGCCAACAAGAATGGAAAGATCAAATACTAGCTGGAAGCTGTTGATCTTTTTTGTCCCACTCTGTTCCTTCCCCAAGGTATATAGGTTATGCTACCGATAAGAAGCTGCACTTTCCGCAGGTGGAAGAGGTAGCTATATTGGTCCCAGAAAAGCACTGAAGCAGAAGCAAAACATTTGTCTGTGTTTGTGGTTAATTTGGATTCTAATGCAAATTGGATGTTACTGTGGAACAAAGTAACATCTTGGGGGTGGGGGAGGAACATCTCATTACTTCTGAATTTCTTGGCTGTGGAACCACATGCAGTATGAAAGATGTTACCTTACTGCTGTGTGTTCTAAGTGATGTTAGAAAATTAGCTGTTTTCTTCTTTAAGCTTATAATGAGAAGTTAAGCTTAATTGAAAGAGAAATGTCTGATAAAATTTGGAGAGCATTAACTTATTTTTAAAATTGGGCTTTTTTTGTGACTTTTGCTGAACAGCAGTCAAAAGCTTGGCTGTCGTGGCAAAAAGGTTGTCAGAAGGATTGGCGAGGTCAGTGTGTTTGAATACACTTTAACGAGGTCATGCTAGAGTGCCTTAGAGTCCACTCTTCTAGAGAAGTGATGGCAAATCTGTAGCTTACATGCAGTTTGAGTACAACTCACATTTTAGAATCACATCATCTGACCAGTAGTGGGGTCATGCTGACACAGGGGCTGTTGCTTAATAGAAATCCTCAGGTACTGGAAGAAGTCAGCCAGCAGCAGTGAAGTTCAGCAGGATGTTCCACCAGCTCTTGTTCAGGGAAGCTTCCGAGTGCTTTATCTTTTCAGGTTATGTGCCATACTATGTGGCTATTGACCATATTAAGATTTTGGTATGCAGCTTGATCGCCTGAGAAGGTTGACCCTCTTGATTCTAGAGGTTTGCTGATCCCTAGAATTATTTCACAGAATTAGGGGCGTTAAGTTCTGTGCTCTATTAAGAACATAATAAGTTCTAAGTTCTGTTGAGAAAAGGATGGGCCATTTCTCTTCATCAACTCATCTGACTAATGTGTGGCAGAAAACACAATTCTTTTCAATCTGTTGATTGAACTACTATATGTATACATGTATTTGTAAACATTTTTGATGCTTCAATTTCAAAGGAATGAGCAGCAGAGAATCCATTATGTCACTAATCATCTGTCTCAATGGCTGATTCCTTTAGCAGTTACACACTTAAGGTTTAAGAACTCATTTCTCCTTCCTCTTGAGCTGAATTTATCTAGGTTACACTAGTAATCCCTGGATTTGGTTAGACCTTTGTTTGCAAGTGTAAGAAGCAATTCAATGTCAGAAATCCTTTCTTTTTTTCACATAGGTTATGTCCTGCTAACATCCTTAGTCTGTTCTTTTACTATAATGCTTCCACAGATTCTCAGTCTTCCTAATTTCTTTTGTAATGAGGTTTCTTCAAGGGCTATCACTATATTATTAACTTGTCATTCTGAAGGAGGATCATGCTTGATGTTAGAGTTAATATTTGAATTCTTATTGTTAATGCTTGACTGTGGTTATATTAGATTAGGGTTGTGTGGAGTCAATACAGTAAATAAACAAGAATAACTCTTTTATAATTGTCCTGTTTGTTTGCGAAGATAATTCTTATATTACAAAGACATTTGGTTAGTTCAGATAAGACAAAAGGTAACGTCTTACTTTACTGTGTTTCTGGTTAATGTATTATCTTAATAGTTAAAAGGGACTGTAAAACTGAAGACTGATTTATCCATTGCTTATTAAAATGAGTCCATATATATAATTTCCATGGGGAGAATATTGTTTCTGCAGTTGTTTCTTATCTTTCTAAAAGAAAAATCAGCAGTCACTTTTTGTGTAAGTGCTTGACAGAGAACCTTGCATACATTTGGCAAGCTGCTCTTTTCCTTTCAAGGTACAATTCCCACTTTTGTTTAAAATTGCATCACTTGTAAAAAAAAAATAATTAGAAATTACTGTATCTTTTTACAAATTTTCAAATGTAATGTTGCAAGAATTGTAAGCACTCGTAATTTTTTTGCTGTATTTAAATCAGTGATTAATATTTTTAAACAGTATTTGTTTTTAATGTTGATGGAAGTCTTGCCTAGTTCTGAAATTTCTTACTTCTGATTACTTCTTAACTCCTCTCAAACTATTTCAACATCAGTGATCTGTGTATACCTTCAGCTTAAAAAACTGAAGTACTATGGATATGGATCTCTGAACTACTGACATAGTGATATCTGAACCACTGGGTGTTCATACAGCATAATTCTGAGAATATTTAGTCTATGAAAATTACATAAACTTTCAGGGTTTTGGGTTTTTTTTCTTTTTTTTTTTCCTGATCTCTGACCAGAAGGTATGTAGTTGAGGTAGGATTAGTAGTACTACTTAACTTTGTTCTCCTTTTTTTTTATTATTATTTTTTTTTTTTTAAATAGAGCTCTATTTAAGAATTACAGGGACATGGGACCCGGAGTTGGCCATAATTTTAATTTAGAAAGTGCCACGTTTCATTAGAATAACAGATAATTAACACTTTAAGTATTGCAAACAATGGACAGAGAAGACGGAAGAAAAGTAAAATACAGGTTTTTAACAGCTTTTTCCCTGCCCACGTTGTCATTGTAGTGTACTGTTGCTTCCACTCGGTTACAGTTAGTTCAGTGACCGGTAAGCTGCGGGCCGCACAGTGCCCTCTGGTGGGCGGCACTTTTTCCTGTTGCAGGCTCCTTACTGCAAGTTCTCTGCTCGGGCTGCAAGGACCTGTACTGCAGTTTTCTCAGCTGCCATACGGTACAGTTTCTTGAACCTCCCGGACCTGGGCATAGTTAGAATAGCTTTAAGGAATGCATGCTGTCTGTCTGGGAGGCTCTACCTAACCCAGTCATCTTAAAGAAGTATTAAAATGATCTTGAACAAGCAAGCAGAATGCTTCTTGTCCCCCTAGTAGTCTGTCAAATAGAGTGGAGGGCACTTCTAAAAAGTACGAAACTGTATACGTCTGAGGATATTACTAGAATTCCCAAAAGGCAGGGCTTGGAACAATATGCATGTTTTCTTTAATACATACTAAAATGAACTAAGATGAATTTTGTTATGAGAACTTAATTATGTTTTTAGGTTGAGAAGTTTTGAAGAGAACTTTTTTTTTTTGCAACATAGCAGGAATTTTCTTGACATTTTGGGAGTTGTATTCTTCTGCTATGGAATTCTTTTAAAGGCCTATTCAATTTATTTGTGTTTTTCTTTTTTTTTTTTTTTTCTCCCTCCCTGTCTCCAGATTTGTGACTTTTCCAGTCGCACTAAGTGATTATTGGAGTGACTTTTGATTAAAGAAAAACAGTTTTCTTTGCAAGTTTCCTTAAGATATTTATATATTTTTAATAAATTATAATATACATGAAAGAATATACCTGAAGACTCTTGTATTAATTTTATAAAAAGTAGAGTTAAGTATTCCATCCTTGACTTTTTTTTTTAATTTCAAAGTTTTGACTGGTATTTTGAACAGGGAGTAATTTTTAGAAATGGAGAAACAATCATTTGACAAAACTGCTAAATGGCTGATTTACTTTAATTGATTATGCATATTCATATCCTGCATTTGAAATTTATAACATCTTTCAGCTGAAAATTTTATAGTATCTGTAAATATTAATGCGTTCAACTTCAAACATCATTTTAGGGTTGACAGATACTAACAAGGGATACTCAGGCATGCTGAAACTCGATTGTACAAGACACTCACTAAATCAGTGCAGACCCTAAAATGTTCTTTGATTGCTGGATCAAATTGTATCCAGTCTAGTTATAATGAAAGATGGTAGTTAAAAATATTGTGATTAAGTAACTGATCTTTGTGGAAAATCCATAATTAGTTAAATAAAAAGTAGAAAATGTGGTATTCTAAGATGAAGAATTAGGTTCTTTCTCAACATTATGATACAAGGGCAAATCATAAAGATGATGTTATAGAATGTGAAACATTTTTGTTTGTGAAACTAGAGGGACCTTTTTTCTTTTAAACAGTTACTAATTTCACTGGCTGCAGGACTAGTGGGATTACTTGTTAACTTCCAAGCCCATGATGCAGCTGTGTTTATTTCCTACTGTCATGGACAGGGTAAGATGTTCAAGTGTGTTATGAAGTTACGGTTTTTAAAAATGACTATTATTTATGCAAAAGATAAGATAAATTGTGCCTTTACATGTTACGTATTTTTTTTCCACACTAAAAGCTGTAAAAATGCTCATTAAATTAAATTCCTGAGGAGTTCTGTTATGTCATGGAATCACTTAAATATCATAAAATGATCTTGCTTGTGGCATGGAGAGCTAGAACCTCTTAGGGACCCTATAGAGGTGTTCAAAGAGCTGAGGTTATAAAGATATATTATAAAACCAGGATTATATATTTATTGATTTCTGTTGAGTGTAAATGAGAGAAGCATGGGCAGGTGACGGTGCCAAAGAGGCAAATACATTAATCTGGATAGAGTTGGATGAAGACCTAGATAACGTTTGCTGTTTTGAGCAGCAAGGAGATTATGTAAGGGAGTGTAATAAAATATATAAAGTAATATTAGAAATTCTGGGGTGAAAGAATTAAGACCTTGTTCAGTAATGGTACCAAGATGATTATTCTGGTTAACATCTCAGATGTCTGTGGTAGTTACAGATCACTGGTGGAAGAGGGGGCTTATAGGACAGAAAAGATGCACCTGCATTCCTTTCTTCCTTTCCTACAGTATTCTGGTTGAACTTAGACTTGTAAGGAAGATGGGAAATTACACTTACTGTTCTCTCAGCTTCAGTTTGTCTGCTATACACCTTCTTAAGAACTTGAAAAAAGTAGTAGCAACCTCGGTTTGGTGACTTCTGTCATGTCTTCACTGATCATCAATCAGTCTAGGGAATTTAGTGCTGCTACTTGACTTCCAAATGCAGCAGTTCTGGAGCTGTCAATCACCTCTCAATTTATAATCTACATATGTTCATCTTTTGTTGTTGACTCTATTTTGGTTGCATCAGTAATCACTACCTATGACTGTAGGATAAAATTAGTTATACAGAGCAACTACCTCTGAAGCTGCAAACAAGTTGCAATAAAAAAGAAGACTCTTCTCAAGTTAATAATCTTACTTTTAGACTCTTGCTTTAATTCCTCAACTCCTATATAGGTTCTTTGTAAGCTCTGTAAGTCTGAAAAGTCATCAAGCCATCTCTAACCAAATTTCAGGAAGGATAAATCACATTGCATCTTTCTCCTGTTTGTTCCTGTTTATGATTTTGTTTTCTAACCAAATTAAATAATTGGGCCTGTATCTTTCACATAGTTAAGGAAGTCCCTCAGTACCGTCTCTTCGTGCCAGGGAATTTTCTATGGTGAAGAACCAAAATTACAGTATTTGAAGGCTTCAATATTGCATAAATCTGTGCTTGCAATGGAATTGAAAAGGCTGGTGTATTCCATTAGGAAAATGTTTAATTAGAGAGTAATCTGCTGATTGTGTCAGATGAGCAGATCATATTTATTTATATAAAATTACAAGGGAGTATATGATGAGAAAATCACCCAAATTGCCTAGAGCAATTAATACAGATATAGAATTAGGCTTTTACAGAAACAGTAGTAAAGATGAAAGTATGGATGTAGGAGTAAATAGTAAGCAAATCTCATGATTGTGTTAACCTGTGTTCTGCGATACATGTGAATAGAAGTTAAGAAGAAAAAAGAAGTAAATTTGCACAATAATTAAGTATATATATGGCATACTACAAGATTTATGTCCTTGTTCCAGAAAAAGCAGGGAATGGATAGTTTTTATGGATAGAAAAATAAATTATATAACTGAAACAGTGAACTTGAATAGAAAACTAAAGGAACTTCATTTTGGATACTTTTAGAATATAAACATTCTGTGATGAATTTCTGTTCTCTGATTGAATAAAATATATATAATTTGTATATTAATAAAGGTAATTAAAAAGTTATGGATGAATGAAATGCTTTCTAAAATGTTTCCAGTCAATATTCTAAAAAGTTGGGAACTAAATTGGTTAAAGACTCTTTGGATTAGTATAGATGAATGCTAGAATTAAAAATAATTACCAGTCCTGGCTTAATCACAGTGGCATGCAAAGCATGGAGACAAATTTTGAAAGAAATGACAATTAACAAGTTAGAGCTAGATGAAAGTGGAAAAATGAGATAAATGCAACACATTTGCCAAAGATAGATTGATCTGGATTATTCTAGGTTTACTTCTTAACTATTTCATTGAGGGAAAATAAATTTCCTGATGAAATGTAGTTTAGGAGAAACTCTGTATCTGGCCTTCCTTTCAGCATTTTCTTGGCACATAGAAAATTAGAGAAAATTTGGATTAAAAGTGCAATCATTCATTGGAAAAGGAAGTAGCTGAAGGAATGAAGTGACAGTGGCTTGTGCTGCAAGGAAGAGTATTAGTCTGGAGGATACTATTAGTACAGTGGATTGCATCTGTTATTCATCTTGGGTATTTTCAGTATGTCACATAAAGAGAATAGATTTTAATGAAATCTAGGTCACAAAGTAGAGGAGTGTTATGATGGGAGTCAGAAAAATGTGCAAGAAGAATTTTTTACTTGGGATACTGGAGTGCTAGATGAGATAAAGTATAATAACAGAAAGTTAGAAGAATTAAAAATAAGAATTCATGTATATAAGAAGGGAACTTATCAATCTGAAGAGATGTAGATGCAAAAAGATTTGAAGGTATTATGTCCTTGCAGAATGGTTGCTAACTGCCAGAGTAATGTGACCATGACAAAGGCAAAGCCGTTCCTAGGATATATTACAGAAAGCAGGTCCAAGAGAAAAAAGCAAGTATTTGTTTCATAAAGGACACTGGCAACATCTTATGTATATAATTCTAATTCCTGATGTTCTGAAAAGACTTAATCGGAATGGGAGCTGGTGCAGGATGTGAAGAGTTTGTAAGTGTCTTGTGATGAAGTCCTTGTAAACTTGCATGTAAGACTCAGATTAGTATGTAAGTCTGAGAAGGGTATGACTGCTTTCTGTAGGTACACCACTGTTATGTAGAATAGGGCAGTAACCGAGCTTTCTAAACTATGTTAATACTAGTGCAAGAAAACACAAGTATAAATTAACAAATACAAGTTTAGCCTGGAAATTAAAGAAGGTAAGCCTTGGAAGAATGAGTTTTTAACCAGCATTTCAATAAGGGGAAAGGAAGTCCATTATTTATTTTTTTCAGTGGAATTTAAAGAGGTTTCTATGACATGGTTACCTGAAATACTAAGGCATAGGATTTGACTGAAGAAATCTTGCCCATGTGACCTGGTTCAGATTCTGAAGTTGGTGTTTCATTAATCAAATCATATATAAGTCTTTGCAAATAATGCATTACATACACCATGACTAATACTTGCAACGTTTGCTTTTTTGTATCAAATGCTATGGAGTCATTTAATCGTTTTGTCCTTTGATCCTTAGTTTTATTTTAATATCCTAAAAGGATAATTTTGTTAGGCTCTAATCCTTTGTCAGAGGCTGTGCCATCACATCATTTTCACCTAGGAACTGGAATCAAGAAGTTGTTTCCTTGTTATTTTTTTTTAAATTTTATTCTTATTATAGCAGAGCAGATTAACATTCCTTAGAGTAGTACGCTTTCCTAAGAAGATAATTTTTGCTGATGAAGTCTTAAAAATGCTAACTTTATGTTTCCTTTACTTTAAATAGAAATTCACAATCTAACTTCAATCTAAGTTGCATGTACAGTGTAGCATGCTTTTTTGAATGTTTCACATTTAATGATAAGTAATTGTGATAGGCCTTAACAGTGGAGTGAATGTCGTGTTTCATACTCTGAAAAAAGAATTGTAGATAATGTACATGTTATTAAATACAATGCTGTTCATATTAGCTATAGTGATGTATGAGTTTTGCTTCATGAGTAATTGTTTTTTCTTTTCAACTTACATAAGGTACACTTACTTTCTTGAGTGAGTCCAGGTCAGTAGGTGATTGAGCCAAAAGTACACTTGCTTAGCTTGCTTTGAACTGAACCAGTACATTGCCAAGTGAAAGTATAATGCTCTTCTGGGGCCAGAATTCTGAATAGCAAGCAAAAATGCACAAGAAGAAAATCTCTACTCCATCACTGAATTTGTTATTAAAAACATGTGTTGGGAATAGTAGGTTATTAAGGACCTTATTCAATTCATGGAAGGTGTAATTTCATTTGAAATGATGGTATTGGGCTATTCAAGTTTCTGATTTTTAAGTACCTTTTAAAGCTTTAAAATAACTAGAAGGCATTATGGGGGCAGGATGAGGAAATACAGTTTATAGTTATTTTTTCATTGATTAGTTATTTTTGCTATAGCGAAATAACTTCAACATGGATGCACATTGTTTCACCTGATGATGTTGGAGCTGCACTTCAGTCTCTTTTTTTTTTTTTTGTCATTTTGTAAACACTGCATTGCATTGCATTGAAGCAATGTTTTTATAACTGAACCTTCTCTGTGAATTTGGGAACAAAACATTTTTATATGCTTACAATCAATTGGGACTTACATGTATAATATGCACAAGTTGATTTCCTGATTAAGCATTGAAGCAGACACTTATTTTTATGTAAATAGTCTGTCTTCTCTTTAATGGAGTCTAAATAAATTTCTGACACTAACCACATTTTCTGTGCTGTGCTTTTAACAGTAAATAAATTTTAATTTGACTTCCTTTATCATAATATTATTTTCCATTCAACTGATGCATTAAGTTTGTCTATTCCTAATGATTTATAATAGCAAGTTCTTATCAGAACTTTTTGCTTCATTAAATAATACCGCATCTTTTGTATTGACGTTTTATAATAGACCTACAGGATTAAATTAAACCTGAAAAATAGCTTACTGTAGGTGATACTTTGCTTTCAATTTAGCATTTGCTTTTAACATTGCATCTTATTCTACAAAACTTTTTTCTGATATTAGATTTCTTTAGTAGCTGAAACCGGAGTTTGAAATAAATCAATTTTTAAATAGTGACAGAAAACTCTTGCGTTTAAATACAAAAAGTCTTGATGTTATTTCCCACGGATTTCTATTTGTTTGTCATTATTTTGAGAAGATTTCATAGCTGTCTGTAGTCTCTTCATCTTCAGTCTCTCTTCATCTTCAGTCTCCCGTGGAACCAGGAGACACTTTGCAATCATATGTGGAATATTTTCCACTGCTTATATAAGTCCACATTGCTTCATTTCACAACAGCTAAATGCTGTGCCTTTACAAGCCTACATTCAAGAATCCCTGAAGGTTACCAATTTTGACAGTGAAATTTCACTGTGGTATCTCCAGCCCCATGCTGATACTGTCATTAAAGCTTCCTTTGCCACTATACTGTTGTATGTTGCTGCTTCTGTTGAGCTTCATCTTTCAGTCCATGCCTAGCACCTACATCAGTGCTGCGACAGGGATTTCTGTGGATGGTAGCTGGGTTCTTATGAATGGGAGATGATTTCCCTGAGGGATCAGACTGAAACCCTTTGACTGGGTGTAGTGATGAAATTTTTAAAAAAGAAAATTAGCTTGAAAGATTGCTGTAGAGATAATTCCAAGAGCTTGGAATTAGATGTTGGGCAGGATAGAGGAATACATTTTTCACCCCGAACACTCAGGATAAGCCCTTCCAAAGAGACAAAAGAGGTATCTTATTACATTATTTTAGAAGGCAATGTTTTAAGAATGGAGTCAACTATTCTCAGGATCCCCTGGAAGAGAGACAAGAACTAATCTAAAATTGCAGGGAAGAAAATGCAAATCAGCTAATTGTCAATATACTATGTTTTGATACGCTTATGCACTGGAAAATGCAAGGGACTCTGCATGGATAAATCCATGCAAATGTAAGACAAGAAATCATGGTAAGTCTCAGGGGATAACTAGTAAATTAAAATACATGTCTTCCTCTGGTAAAAGAAATGTAATAGTATTCTTAGATAAAGGAAGTTCACTGTATAATAACATAATCTAATAATACCGCTAATCATTGTTATTTATTTTCCTGTTTTCCGCTTACTGTACGGTGATGTAAATTAAAATCGAATTAGTTACTTTTCCCCCTGTATACACTTGAAAATTTTATAAGTTCTGGAGAGTCAGAAGTACTTGACCAATCTTAGCCTTAGAACCACAGGCAAGTACTTGAAGGACCATTCCTTTTTCTTCCTCAAAAAGGTTGTCTGATACTTCTCCTGTCTGAGTTTCTATTTATCCTTTTAAACCAAACACTCAAGAAATTACTTTTTTATTAATACTGAGTTCTAAAATTTGTTTTTATAAAGTAAATGTATGATTGTTAGCCCCTTAAAAATGTGATCTTTTTGTGTTTGGTAATGTAAAACATTTAATAACATTTAAAATATTGTAGAAGTTTTCTCACTGTATCAGATCAAAGGCCTGTCTAGCCTGGTGTATCTCTGAGACTGGCTAGTAGTGGATGTCTAGGGAAAACTGCAAGAACCAGGATACTATGGTAATACTATCCTGGTATATTCTCCAGTTTTCAACAATATGTGTCTTGGGATTCGGAGAATATTGTGTGATATCTTTCTTGGTAGCCTTTGATGAATTTTAATTTTCCTTTAAATGGTCTCCAGACCTTTGAAATGTAAGTGTCTGACACCTACAATGTTTGGTCAACATGAGCTTCATGTTGGAATTGTGCATCTTCAGACATACCTTCTTTTGTTTTGAATCTGTTGAAACCAGAAAGTTTTACTCAACCCTTTTCTGTATCACGTCAATTCAAAAATATAAGGTAGAAATAGTTTGAATCAGTGTGATATGAAGTAATTGAAGTCCTGACACCTTGTTTTTCTGCAGTGACATAATGATTTCTGCTGAGGTTTTTTGGGGGGATTCCTGGGTTTGTGGTTTGTTTGTTTGGTTGGTTTTTAAACCTGGGAAGACTTGGTTGCTTTTTGACCAATGCTGAGCTGATATTTTATAGAATCACCCATTACAGCTAAAGTCCATTCCTGAGGCATAATGATTCAAAGGTCACCTGTACACAACTCCACACAGTGATAAAACCTGATTTTTCATCTTTCATTTTATTTCTTCATTAAACAGTGTCTTGAGGTCTTCAGTCTTTTGCTGTCAGCTTTTGTACTATACGTGCAGACTTTGTTACCTCACTTTCCACCTTGTTTTCCAAACCACTTATGAATTTATCCAACTGTTTGAACTCTGCCATGAGTCCCAGTGAGGTCCCTGATCATCCTTTCCACTTACAAACTGGTTCCCTGGTCTTACTGTAAGTTTCTTCTCTTTTTACAGAGTGGGACTCATGTGATGAACTTTCTTCTCGAGTCTTTGAGGATCTTGTTGAATGCCATTTGGAAATCCACACTGACTAAATCAGCTGTCTAACAATTAGAACTGGTTCTCTCTTGTTTACATCTTCAGAAGATCTTTAATAAATTCATGAGGCACAATTTCTCTTTCCAAAAGCCATCTTAGTACAATTCTAGTTCGATTACATTCATCCTTATGTCTGCAGTTCTGTTTCATTCTATTATTATTTTTGCTGACATGAATATCTTTTTTTTTTGTTTCTCCCCTTGCCTGTGGTTGCAAGGATCCTTGCTGTAGCCCTTGTAAAGAATTCAGTTTACTGTTTTCATTTTCCATTCCTTTGCTACAAGATGATTATAAGTAAGAGGTTACATACTGCTGTTAATAATTACTTTGTTCTTGAGCTTCTTTAGAACTGTTGGAAGAATATAGTCTATTCATGATGACTTGTATTAATTTGTGGATTTGTTTGATAACCTCTTCTTCTAACACTGTTGCTTGAAACAGATCAACACTCTCTTATAGAGAAGGTACCTGATTTGTGAGTCTACTTAAGCTCCTGTGTTATGAACAACAAATTGAAAAAAAGAAAGTCAGTATTTTCCTTGTAAAGTACTCTAAACAATTCTTATATATGCTGATCATTTGTTGACTTTAAAATCTCTGGTAAGCTATTTCTAGATAAAAGTTTTAGTATTAATTTTTGTCTTTAATGCCAGAATTTACAGCCTTATCTATGTAATAATTTGATCATGATTGTGACTTTTTAAAAGGATACTTTCTTGAATAGAATAGAATCATTAAGGTTGGAAGAGACCTCAAGAATCATCCAGTCCAACCGTCCCCCCACCACCTATTAACCACTAAACCATGTCCTTCAGTACCGCATCTAACCTTTCCTTAAACCCCCGCAGGGACGGTGACTCCACCCCCTCCCTGGGCAAGCCGTTCCAATGCCCGACCACCCTTTCCGAGGAGAAATTTCTCCTCATCTCCAACCCGAACCTCCCCGGCGCAACTTGTAGCCGTTCCCCCTTGTCATCTCTACCTGCTTTTTAAATTAAGACCATGATAACTTTCCATGTGGCATGGGGTTCACTTCTCTTTTTAAATAGTTCCTCTTCTTGAAATTAATCGTAGCTATAGAGATTTATTTTTTTTACTTATTGCTCCTAGGAGGAGATCATATCTGAGTGTATTATGCAGACTGCTATGAAGTGGTCTACAGCAGAAACTTTTCAAGCGTGCTGCTTATGTTTAAGTCAAGTTTTTATAGTAGCTTTTCAAGTAAGCAGTAATTTTATGATGTCTGTAGCATGTTTATTCGCATCTCAATTTTCAGCATAATATTTACCCAATCAGTAGAGGAATATTTGAAGTCTCCTATTATTTTTTGTCTTTCCTCTGCCTTCCCAGACTTTGTGATTTCACTTAGCATATTGCAGCCACAGTCAACCACTTTCTGAGTAATTGGTAGTACAGATGTAAGAATACACTTTCCCATATAAATCTTAAACTTCCATCTATTGTGGTTTTATATTTTCTGCATGTAATTAGGCTTGCTTCACTTGCAGAAACGATCCTCCATGGGTTGGGCATGGCCCATTCTGTTTCATATAATATGGGTTCTTTTTCCTTGTGATGTCATCTGTAAAGATTGCTGAAGAAACCACTAGCTTCCTGAAGGCAGTCCCATGCTTTTACCAAGCTAAAGCAAAAGCTATATAAAGCTTTCTTGGACATCTATAGAAAATTACATGTGGAATTCTGACATTAATTTCAAAGAAATCTGATCAGCTTATAGCTCACCTTGTCACAGATATATAAGATAGAAAAGCCTGAGAGTCACTACATACGTTTTCCATTTCATCAGTAATAATCAATTTTCAAATAGTTTATCTTGCATACCATCTTACTAGTTTTAAGTGCAATTTTTCTGCTTCTTTCAAAAACGTACAAACAAAAACCCTTCTGCAAAATAACTAGAGAAAAATTTTCAGCATTTTTAATACTATGTTAGAATTTTTGTATCGGGAAGTGCATGCTTCAGGCGTATCTTCATGACTAGGTGAGTTGGAAAGTTATTGCAAGTTGGGAATTCTTTTCTCTAAACTTGAAATGAGTTGGAACAGAATAAAAAAAAATGAGATGAAAAAGGAGTTAAAGAAGGGTTGAACAGAGAAGAATAATTTGGGAGAAGGTGAGTGCGGATAGCACCTCAGAGGAAATATAGATTATTTTGGATATTGAGTAAAACCAACATAGAAAAGATAGAAATGTTACATTGCAGAGAAAGATGAAAGGAGGTGAGAAGTACTTTAGAAGATTTTGGACTTCTGATCAGTTAAATTCTATTCTAGGTAGAATGAGAAGATTCTTACAGCCACTGAATGATGTTTTGTCAAGTAGAAAATGAGTGGAGGTGATTTTGCATTTCCTTTTAAACAGTGTAGCTTTTTTTAGATGTCATTACCTTTAGAACATTTTTGCATTTTTACAGTTTTAATAATAACACATCAAAACAGTTTACATAGTTTTAAAGGAAAGGAAAAACATTTCTAAAGTCATGCCTGATTTTCAAATGTGTGGGTATAACAGTGCCACATGAGTTCTACTTGAAATCCCCTGCTCTTCTACCTCTCAAACATTCAGTATTTCTTATCTGTTTTAGCAGATACAGTGGAAAGGTAAAGAGAGAAGTGTTGTCATGCAATATGAGGCAAGAAATAAAATACTGGGGTATTATACTCAGATAGACATTTCAGAGGTCACTGTAAATTTAAGAATAAGATTTACAATGGATTGTTTAAAAATTAGTGCTTACACTGTTTGCAAGTTGCTTAACTGGTATTACAGCTGCTACTAGGCCAATCTACTTGCAAGTAGTAGAATATATTGTTAGAATGGTTATATCTCTTCTGTTACAGGGTGGGAGTCATGATAAAAATGAAGAAGAGTTCATAGAAGTGAAAAAAATGAAGATGAATCTGTAATTGAATAAAAGCTCTTTTTTAATGGTAAAGGAGACTATTATGTTTACCCCAGAATTATTTTTGAACTATTTTAATGTGTGAACTGACACATGAATTAGTAAATATTTCTTTTATAAGAAGCAGTGTTTCTTCTGGCCGTTTGAAAACCAGAATTAATTGCATGTTATTTATGTGGTTTGTTGTTGAGCTCAACTTACTTATTGTGGAAAGTTAAAAGCTTTTTTCTTTTTCTCCTTTACAGAAAGTAGTAACATAGTCTATTGTCATTCCTGAATGTTAATGACAATACATTTAGCTTAATTGCAACCCAATGTATTGTTGTCTATTGGAATTATAATTTCAGAATTTTTTTTTATTCTTTTCACAGAATATAAATGAAGAATGATGCAATATTAATTCTTTCTGTGTACAGACCTATAAGGATCTTCTCTAAGGAGTTGCAGTAAGATAAACACTGAGAATAATTTTTCTCTGGTACAATGTGGTGAAGCAGAGAAACTGAAATAGTCCACACTTGTACAGGCTAAGGACTTAAAATGTTTGTTGTTTTATGAGTAGAAGCAGTTCTGGAGTGAATTGAACTTCTGAAAATGCGGCCATGGACTGGTTCCTGGCGTTGGATTATGCTCATCCTCTTTGCTTGGGGAACTTTACTCTTTTATATTGGTGGACACCTGGTACGAGACAGCGAGCATCCAGATCACTCTAGTCGCGAATTATCCAAGATACTTGCTAAACTTGAACGTTTAAAGCAACAAAATGAAGACTTAAGGCGGATGGCAGAATCTCTCAGGTAGGATCTAAAAGTAATTAAAACTTTTCAGAAAATGGCTATATGAAATATCCAAAATTAAATTGAGAGTGTTGTGTTGTTTGTGTGTTTTTGTGAAATCTTGTTTAACATTTAAAAGTATAGGAAAGTGTTTTAATCAGAGCTATAATTAACTGAAAATACATTGCAAAAACCTTTAAACAAATAGCACACATTTAGTTTTGGTCTAATATAGTCATTATTTAATAACCATTATTCAATGGTGTCCAGTTGTTCCTGTCGGGATAACAGAGTTCTGTAGGTGACTAACTCCTCACTGCTAACTTCAAACAAGTGCAAATATTATATCATTCAAACCAATTAGAACATCTGGCGACTTTTCTACACTTCTGCATGCAGTAACTGGAAAAGCATGTTTTAAAAGTGCTGAAAAGAGTTTTACAGCTTGTTGAAGATAAATGTGGACTTGCTGGAGATGAGCTGCATTTGACTGCTGCATTATATGAATTCTTTTAATTAAGTGTTTTGTGGTTGCTTTATGGTTTTTTTGTGTTTTTTTTTTTTAAAGCTGCTAAACTTGTAACAATACTTGTAGAACAGTAAGATCATCTCCCTTTTTATAATTATTTGTTACATTATAGATTGTTACAATTCCAATTTAAAATGTTTTCTTTCACCTTTTCAGACAGTCAGCTTTTAATGTAGACTTCTGGTATCTCTTTTCCCAAGAACTTGCTTTGTAGGCAGGATGGACCAGAGTCAGGTTGGACCTAAGTATGTGGACGTCACCACACACAATGTAAAAGTCCTGATGGATTGTGGGAACAATGTAGAGGCTACATGTGTTTTAGGAAGCTAGAGAAAAGCAAAGCTTAATAAAAGACTTTACAAAATGGGAAGGTGATGTTTATTTTAAAAATCTCTAAGTGAGCTGAATTCACTTACTGTCTCTTTCACAACCACATACTCAAAAGCACCACGACATGTGTGAAGTGATCTGGCCAGGATCATGTGTGTAGAACATGGAGAGCAACGGCCACCAGCAGTTGAGTCATCTTCATGTCTCTTGGGTGGTTCTTCCTTAGCAATGAGAAAGTGATTTTGGATTTGTCTTTTAATACCCTATAGGAGCAGGTGCCATTTTGGATCTTTTACCTTATTATTTTGCTTCATAAATCATAGGAAAAATTACTGAATTGCCGAAATCTCTTTGTTTTCCTTATTAGGTTTCTAGACCTGTTCTTGTTACCTTATCTTTAGGAAGGTTTGTTTCTCCCCTTCATTTGAATGAAATCACACATATGGACTCTAATGATGAAATAAATACCTTTCCTCTTAACCCTGTGCTGATGTTTCTTCTGGTGCATTCTTTGTCTTTCATGCATAGCCAGGACTATTTGATCTAGCAGGCTGGGTAGACTTCCCTGCCTCACTGAAACCTCTTTTCATTACACTCTGTTCCTGGTTTCTGGAATGCACTGTAGATACAGCTGCATGCTGATGAGGTTCTTAGCTTACGCTCAGTGTTGTGAAAAAGGAATGTCTTAATTTCGAACGTGTCAGCCCCGAAGAAGTACCTTCATGTGGTGCTGCGTAGAGGTGGAGAAATGCTGCTGACCCAAGTGCCCTCTACACTGAACATGGGTGATCTTCACCTTGAGTAATATGTCCATGAATGACTGAGTTGGCAGTAGTTTTCTAAATTCAGTTCATGGATGTATGGTAACAACTGCAGTGGCAAAAAGTTTAATATATTTTTGGTCACAAAATGGTGTAGAGTATGCTGCTATGAAGAAACTTAAGCAAGATCCTATATTTGTATAAATACAATATCTTTAAATTCCTTTAATATTAGACAATAATAGTCAACCTTAGGGTTTCTTGCCTTAGAGGGGGAAATATTTGGCCTTGAATGTAAGGATTACCACTCTTCGTGCTTTCAACCTCCATGTTGGGCTGACTTGACTAAATGGTAATGTGATGTATTGCACAGTCATTGAAATACAACCAGTCCAAATTACATAGTGACTAGAAGAGAGTAAATGTTTTTGATTTTACTGGTGAGAGAGTACTCTTTTCCTCTGAAGAAGGAGGCACTAGATCCAGGAGATGCACAGATACAGGCTAAGCAGCGATGATTTTTCTAAACACCTTTCTGTTTCCCCAACCTGTCTATATTCAGACAAATATTACATTTTCAGTTTTGAGTAATAGCTTATACTGTTGATAATTTTTCATGATTTAAAGAAATAAAAACAGTAGTTTAGTTCTAATCTAGACATGTTAGAATAGAACATTTCAATATTCCTTCTGTATGCTTCAGTTAATTGCTGCAAGTTTCTAGCATTAGATTAGGTAATCCAAAACTGTCTTAAATGGATTCTATTCAGCTTCTTTTGTCTCAATATGTTGCTGAAAAATATTTCCGAGACCTTTCTCCAAAGTTGTTCTGTGTAACCGCAGGAAAATCTGAAAGTCTTGGGTGAGAAGGCATTTGAAGTCATTTTAGGCTAATTTGAACAGCAACACGTCTCCAGGTTTAGTAATCATTGCTGGCCACAAATGAGCCAGCTGGGAACTGGAAGCTACTCGGGCATAGTTTTTTTGCTGGAAGTGATCTGGCATTGGTGCTGTACTAGACTTTGAGGATCATGATGTATCACATTGTAGAGCCTTTTCATTATTTTTATCGAGCAAACTGTTTTGAAACTTCATGAATAGGTTTGAGAAATACCCTGGTCAACCTGCATCATTAAAGTATTAAATCATAGAAGTGACACAGAATTTCACTATCTCATTTCTTTTTTTTCGGGATAGAACAAGCAGTGTTAAAAATAACTGTTAGCTTTAAAATAGTCCCATTTACAGTTTTATAGCAATATGGCTATTTAAAATGAGGCAGTAGCTAACAGTCCATGGTTTTAATATCTGTAGCCTGGAAGAGATCACTGCTGCTGTGACCATGTATTACGGAAATAAAACACCTCTTCACTTCAGAAATTGAATTACAATTAGGAAAGATTACTTTGCTCCAGTTAACATCTTAAAGTGAAGACATAATTTGTTTTGGACTTTACTGATTGAAGGCAGAAAGTCTGGAACTGTTCTCTGAATATGATTTAGTTACTAGAAGTTTCGTTTATGTCCTGAAAACTCTAATTACTGATACTGACTGTGAAATGTGAGTGGTTAAGATGACAGCTTTTATATCGGTGTAGCTTGTAAAGGTACACCCTATTACCCAGTTGGATTTTGTTACACTGAGATAAAAACTTGGTTTTGCTGCCCTTCACTAAGATTTTTTATCTAGAGAAGTTTTTTTTTTTTATTCTAAGAGAAAAGAAGCACTCTGTTGTGAAGATATAGAATATATTATGGCATGCAACAGGGTTAAGCTAGTACATGAATTTAAGCATATTTCAATAACAACTCTAACTTAAGGTAACTTTGGGAGGAGTTTAAACAAGATAAGAGTGCCTACCTGGAAAATCGTAACAATAAACAGGCATCTGATTAACTACACTAGTGAAAGTATTTTGACATAATGAGATCATACTTTGGGATGGTTAAAAGCTTCAAATTTACAGAATTTATCTTAGTGGGCAAAGAAGCTTCGTGAATGGTAGAAAATTGCCATAATATCCAGTTGGGCTATTAATAACAACTTGTTAGGGCAGGGAGAAAGGGACAGAAAGCAGGTATGATTACAAGAATTCAGTAGTTTAATAAAGGTATAAATCATTACAACAATTTCCATTTTGAGGTTAAGTATTTCATCTTTAGTTACATTGAGACCTTAGTTATATGGTCAAATACCTTTCAGTACAATACATGTCAATTGCCTAGTGTTTCCCATTATAATGGTCTCTTGTCACTTCTCTGACTTCCTTCTCACCTGTTGAAAGTGTCAGTCCTCTGGGATGGTTGAAAATAGGAGCTGGGCTGTGCTTAGTTTCATCCAGCCATCCATGAAGGACAGCATACAATGAGAAGAAGTCATCTTTCCGCTCTGAGATTTGAATACTCTTTTGTTGCCAATTTATGTAGCAGCTCCTCATCCCCAAAGACGACAGCAACAACAAAAAAACACCAAAACCATGCCTTATGAAACACGCCTTATGTGCATGCAAAATCAACCATTCAAAAGTTGAGAGATGTCATATCTGTAACAAAGCTTTATAAAATCTTGCTTTGCCCTTTTTTGCTGTATGATAGTTAAATCATGTTTGATCTTGTAATTTTTCACCTGGCTGCTTCTTTTCATACAGGATGTATGAGGAGTAGAATTAAGGTTTTAGGGCAGTAAGAGGTTGGTTTGTTTGTTTTGTATTTTTTCTTGTTCCCCTCTCAACATCTGTTTGCTTGATTTCACAAACTACATCATGTTATTCTGATATTATTATTATTTTATTTTATTACCCATGTTGGTTAAGAATAGTTCATATTTTTGTAAGGATTTTTGGTGAGGTTATTTTGAGATACTTTTTTTTTTAATATTTATCTTCACAATAATGCAGGCTGGAACAGTCACATCTTTTTGAAAATTGTCTGAAATAAAAATATTCCTTTAGGAACTAAGTACACTTTTGTGATGCACGTCTGATGACTTGAAATGACTTCAGGCACCACTTCCTTTTTACAGTGCATTTGGAAAGCCTTAGCTGAGAAGTTACTGTAGTTTTTCTTTTGCCAATATGATGCTTTGCAAAAACCTTACTTGGGAGCTGTAAAGAGACACAAATGTGTATTAGTGATACAGAAGATAAATGGAATTAAAAATATTTTGTATTGACTAAGTTATAGAAATTTTGTGCATGAATGTTGTGGTATAATGAGCTTTGGAGAGTTACCATAGCTGTTACGTGTTTACAAACAGTATTGTGTGAGCAAATCTGGGTTAATTTTAGAGGCAGCCTAGATCCCATTAGTACAAAATAGTAATAAAACTGAGTTTTTTACTAGGTTGTTATTTTACTATTCTATATTCAGTAGAATTGGAAGAGCCTTTTCAAGAACACTTATTACAGATGTTGTAGGTCTCACAGCAAAAAGGGAAATATTCACTACAGTATTTATAGTTATTTAAGGGAAACTCTATAGGGAGTATTAATCAAACCAGAGTATTAGATAATGTTGTTTCATTGTTAGCCTGTAATGTAGTTTTACCCATACATTTTTATTTGCTAGCAGGCTTATGATATGACTGCTAAAGGCTGTCACTGTAGATGACACAAAGCTTTTAGGAGGAAGAGAACTTAAAATTACTACTTTAGTTACATCTGATTTTCTTAAATGAAAACTGCAAAAGTTGTGTGTATGGCTTCATCTGTGTCTTAGATTTCCTTTTTTTCAATAAATGAGTGGTTCATAGTGTCCTGTGCTCCTTTGTGTCTTCATGGGTCCCATTTTTATCTTGTATTGTATATTGGTGTTATCCTATCCCGGAAGATAAGCCTGGCAGTACAGGAACCAGTAATTTCAGGGTTCTTTTCAGGCAAATAGAGCATCTTGTTAAATGTATTCATAGTATGTTCATATTACTAATGCAGCACATTCCATTTATATTTACTTCCTAGAGTCTACAAAATATTTTGTTGAACCTGCAATTCTTTTAATATAGTAACCTGGTGTTTACCTGAAGAGGATCATGTGTTAAAGTAGAACAGGAGTGGAAAAGGGCAAAATATAATCAAACAAATAAAACCAAACACCAACATTTCTAGACAACGTTCTCCTGGAGTGTAGCTTCAGACGGAATAGGTAGGGTTTTAATTTTGAAAGAGCACTGTAGTTGCTTTAATGTATTTGGTGCTGAGACTGGGATAGAATCCAAACTCAGGATGAATTAATCACAAGTAAATCTATTAAAGTGCTTCTATCAATTACTCTGGGCAGTTGTTGGGCCCAGTAAGCCTGTAGTTAGCACTGAAAGGAACTTGGACACAAGGATAGCTTTAGGTTGATCAAATTTTAAATAATATTTGAAAGTACTGTTTTCTATTACATGTATTTAAAGTGTCTCAAGTTTGAAGCTGAGGCTATTGCACAGGCCAGTGTGTGAGAGGGCGGAAAATCACTGAATGATACAGTGTGCATCTCTGCTCTTTTTGTTGCTTTTTGTGCAATTCTGAATTAAGGGAAGGGACACATCTTCAGTGGATATAAATGAGCACCAGTCAGGGCTATGCTGATTTAAATTGATAAGGGATGCTGCTTGCTCTTTGTTTGCAGGTTAATATCAAGTGCTTTCTTTCAGTTTTATTTATCGAAGAGGTTTTATGTAGGGTGAAGTGACAACTTACGTTCTTTTTATTTGTTTGTGTATAGAGTGGTCATTAATAATTAAACATTTTTTCCTTGAGGAAAAAAAAAGTGAAAGAAGAAAAACCCATCAAAATGTGGCTGTACTTAGTTATAAACCTTCCAGTTCCATTCAAAGAGCTCAGAAAGGTATAAATGAAAGAAAGAGAAAATATTTGAGTGTAAATATTTTTCCTTTTGTTAATAAATCAATGTAACCTTTAAAATACCTTGGAAATAGGAAAAGGTTAGAATTTTGTATAATTTTTCTTTGTTTAAATTTTGTTTTTTAGAATTACTTTACACAGTATGGCAGTTCTTCCAGCTAAACTGAATGTCACAACAATTAATTTTTGAATGGTTCTTTTTGCCTTCAGAGATCCAGAGCAGAGATTGCTACTTTGCCGTTGCCCCTCTATATTACTGAAGGTGATGAGAAAATGACCTTAGTGATACAGATGTGTACACAGAATTCTTTTTTCTCTCTTTAAGTGTAGCTGTATTACTAAACAAGGGACAAAGCAGAAATGTGTTATCTCTACAACATACTCTTTTTGATGTTTAAAGTTACACAGTAATATCTTTATTTGATATGAATTCATTATGGAAAACATCATTTATATTTACTATAAAATGGTAGGAAACAGCATGCAAAAATCACACCTTGTAAGTATTGAGAAAAATAATTCAATCAAAACCACTATTTGGTGTGTTATCATGGCTGCACATGTAAGTGGATTATAATTTTATTTTGTGTTTGCAACTTAATTTACAATGTTGTCATAGCAGTAAGTGAAGGATATTCTGTTCTAGATGCTTACTGACATGTTCTTTTATTGATTAGACTCATCAATATTAGATCAACTTACTTTTAAACTCACTTAAATTTTAAGAAGCAAGTCAATTGTCAGGACTTACTTTGGTATGAAAACTTATGTATATGTTTTTCAACAGGAATTCTTATTCGTAACTATGCATTATTCCTAGGATATTGTGCACTAGATGTTATCTGCACAGATGATGCCATGAGTATAGATAAGGATTTTAATTCAAACACTTTTCCCTCAAATGTTACCTTATCTCCAACTCAGTTGATGTACTTGTAGAGGGCAGTAACAAGCAAGCTGTGCTGGTTGCAGAGAAGAACCTTTTCGTTAATTTTGAGACTGGATGAAAGTGAGGAAGACAGCAATTCCAAGTCTGATGAGGTAACAGATGTAGAGACAAAACTGCAAAAAGAAAAGTTATTTTAGTTTTATCCTAAGATTATGTCATTTTTTAAAGTCCAAACAACTAGTTTAGGAGAATACCCCCCACCCTCATCCTAGTTCCTTTTATCTAACAGCCTAGGTACAGTAAACATGTAAAATGGTGTGTACTTTTCTTTTTCAAAATCTTACTTATATCAAATGGTCAAAATTATTGTGCTTCTTTCATATCGTCTGCAAACATCCTTCTGTAGGATTCTGTAACTGCTACTTTAACAAACTTCCCTTATGTTCAGAGGATGTGTAGGATGTCTGAAGATTTTCTGTAGTAATGATTTTGTATCTTTTTACCTTATTGTTCTTAACAAATTCTACCTTTAGGGAATGTGACTTATACAAGATAAGCCATTCCATTTTTCCTGGTAATTTTGTGGTTAGTTGTCCTGCCACAATCCAAATTGTGATACCAACTTGACAGATCACAAATACATTTCAACTTGTGGTTTTAAACTACTGTAAGAGCTTAAGTATGTTTCAGTATGCTTTTTAAAGGTTGGTTTGTATTGTCTTGTACATGGCAATACAGTACCATATCTCAGCATAGTATCATACTGTGCATTTGTTGTGAAAACAAATTCACAAATGGATTTTTTTATAGAGAGGGAGTATATTTAGGGAGTGCAGAAGTTTAATATTAGCGTATTTTGCTCAGTTTTGTTGTGCTTGTTCCCTCAGTGCATAAACCCCCAAATATATGAGCAGGTATTGATTAATTCCTTTCTATTTACCATGGTAGCTTTGAAACAGAAATAAATATTTTGCAACAATTTAATTATCCCTAATTTGCTTTCAATAGGGAGCTTTAAGAGTGCAGAATTTCTTTGCTAAATTTCTGTCAGGCTGGGTAGCTTTCTCTTCCACCTCTCCCACCCTCCTCTGAAAAAAGGGGCTTAAATGCTATGCTTTGTGTGATATACCTTTCTGATCCTCACATTGGGTATTTACTCCCCTCAAATGTTCCAGTGAAAATGGACTTTTCATTAGTTCCTAAATTTTTATTGGTATTTAATTACCCAGATCTGAGAGACATTAAAGTTAATGACATCTCAGTAGGATCTTTAGAATCTTCTGGTTTAGGGTGAAGATACTCCCTCTAACCACTATTTTCTCTATACTAGAGGCATCTTTCATCTGCTAAGGGGTCTTCCCGTATGGTACCTTCAAGCTTTCTGTATGTATGTGTGGAGAGAATATCCCTTTATTTTTGTGCTGGTGTTCCACTATGAATGAAGAATCATCTTCATGTTATGCAAGAATTGTATATTCTTTGCAGTTCTCAAGACTTTTCATTACACATCTGGTTCCTTTTTTCCTTTTCAGGTTCAGCTCTTAAAAAGGTGGAATAAAATTTAACCCTTGGATCCACCGGAAGTGTAATTTCGCTAGAGATGAAAGGGGTTTTATTTTCTCTGCATTAATTTTTAAGTTGTGAGGAAAATAGAAGATAGCATCTGATTTCTATACTTCAATAATATCAGCTTATTAATATGAGGATTCAAGTTGAGATGATGAGCAAACCTCAGTAATACCCTCAGGGCTGATTTATGGCTCATAGATTTCAGGATATGTATTTCCATACTTCTCCTGTGCTCACATATGGATGTTAAGAATTTCTAGTAATGTTTTAGGTGACCAGCAGTTTAGAATGTCAGAATTGTCATGAAAAATTATCATGATGGTTCATTTAAGAAGTTAGGATCTTTTTCTGAATCCAGAAAATACGCTGAAATATCTTGTGTCAATATGCAGGAAGACAACTTAAAATTGCATTTCCAGTGCTGCAAGCTCTGGTCCTTTAAGAATATATGGTCAGCGTTCAAGACCAAAATGGATTTCATGTGTGAATATAAAAAGCAGCCAGAACTTGAGTCTTGTGAAGATCGTCCCTCAATTGGGCTTTGCTTGTGTGCCAGTCAGGCACAACAAATGGCCATCGTTTTCCAGTTTCTTACAGGAAAATGAGTTAGCTGCTGCAAATACTACTTTCACAAGTAGAGGCTAGGATAGGTCTTGTAAATGAGTGAAAGTCTTGTCAACAGCATAGTTTAACACCAGGTTGAATGTGTGCTGCAGTTGCATTACGCACAATATTTTTTCTGTGGGATTGGGGTTTTTAAAACCTTTATTTGTGTTAATATGTTTAATTTCTTCTGGCTTTAAGAAAACGCCAAGAAGGCTTATCAGCAAAACAGCATGGAACAAAAATGGGTGGAGAGCTGAATTGTTAATGCAAATGATTTATCAAGTAACAATTATGTTTGTAAATCATCTAACTTTTTATTTTCTATATCCTAGGATACCAGATGGTCCTATTGATCAGGGACCAGCTGCAGGAAAGGTACATGCTTTAGAGGAGCAACTTTTAAAGGCCAAAGAACAGATAGAAAACTATAAGAAGCGAACAGGAGATGGTTGGTAGATAAGCTTTCTTTTACTTCTAAAACAAGCTTTGGTATTAGTATCACACATGTATTAGTTTGTTCACAAATGACTGAACTACAAGTGCTGATGCTTTTATGCTCTTTTTTTTTTTTAAAAAAAAAAAAAACAACCACAAAAAACAGGAGGCCTTGGAAAAGACCATGAAATATTGAGGAGAAGGATTGAAAATGGGGCTAAGGAACTTTGGTTTTTTCTCCAGAGTGAATTGAAGAAGTTGAAAAATCTAGAAGGAAGTGAACTG
Organism: Psophia crepitans; assembly: GCA_013399095.1. Classification (NCBI taxonomy): domain Eukaryota; kingdom Metazoa; phylum Chordata; class Aves; order Gruiformes; family Psophiidae; genus Psophia; species Psophia crepitans. The sequence goes on along the minus strand of VWZZ01004290.1, from coordinate 158,203 downwards.
CAAAGACGCATCGATGAATTTCTGTCTGATTTGGGTCATCAGGAAAGGTACTTGTATTAGTTGGTTCTGTATACTATGTTGTAAGGATTATGGATTGAGTTAAGTAAACTACTGATATACTGCTTAAAAATCTCTTAGGATAAATTACGGGTATGTGGCTAAAATATCATATCTGAAGCATGAACAGATAATTATTATTTGTATTTTGTGGGACGTAAAGTATATATCCAGCTTACGTCACTACAGCTTAGAGTATGATCCTTTAAGTTGACATATTTTAATTTTTCTTGCATCCAGGACCCAGGTCTCCGATAACAGTTGTTACTTTTCAGTTGCATCTCTCTATGTATGTGCATATAGGCATACTTTGATATATAAGAAAATCATTGAAAAAACCTTAACCATATTTATTTTAGGTACATTACTGTGCCTCATAAATACTAAAATGTAAGTTATATTGATCATTGGGATATTATATAATAATGATTACTTTAAAGTTGGGTAATCTCTTAATATCAGGACTGTGAATCTGAAAAGTCACTTCTTTTTGTAATTAGAACTTAACAGAATATGTCAGATAGGAATGATCTCTAATTACACTATCATTATTACGTGGTTTGAAGATGCACTGCAATTATATTTTCAGTTGTTGTTGGTTTTCTGGTCTCCCTGTTGTTGAAGTACCTTTGGTATTATACTAAAGCATTCTGTCTGAAGTTTTTGCGTGCTGAACAAAATTAACACAGGAAGTGTTAAAAGTTCAGCAAAATCTGTCTGTAAGCCTGTTATAAATATAGCCCTGTTCCTAATAGGATTGCAATGGCAATTTGCGTCACGTTAATAAACAGTCATAAAAAATAGTTGAATTAACTAAATATACCACCTTAAACAAGTATCTCTTTCCCAAAAAGCTGATATCTGCATGTGTGAAGATCAGTAGTAAAGCATGAGCCTTCAAAAATAATGCTGTAGTAAAAGGAAAAAATAGTAAGAATTTTCAAGTCTTTGGAAAGAATGTAAACGTTATTTAAAACATAGTTTAAGAATCAAATCCATATTATTTTTAATATGGGCAAATAATTTAGTCCATTAAATTTTGTAATTTAATCTTCCACAATTCCAAAACCCAGTTTGTCACAGATTGATAGAGTTTAAAGTGAGAAGGGACTATTCAATTATCGAGACTTATTATCTATATAAAATAGGCCATTACATTTAATCCAATTATTTCTCTGCTGAGTGCAATTATGTACATTTGACTGAAATAAAAGTAGTGCCAGGCTGAAGCAGAATTTTTCCAAAAGACTTCAGATCTTCCGTTAAGCAGTCAACTGACAGAGAAGCTGCCATTTCCCTGAACAGTTTACTTCAATAGTTAACTCCACCCAGAAATACTTGTTTTCCAGAGAAGTTATTTCCGTGTGGCTTTCTTGGACTTCAGGTCACTGATCCTTGATGTACCTTTTAAACTATCTGTGCCAAAACTGAAGCAAGTAGTCTAACGCCAGATTTACTAATGTCAGTCATGGGAACAAAAGTCAGTTGTGTACACATTACTGCTGTTTATGTAGCCAGAATCACTTCAGTGACACAGTGCATCCTTGAATAATGTTGTGTGTTTGATGCCAGAAAGTTTTTGTGTCCCTGCCTCCCAGGATGAATCCTTATTCCTTTCCTTTCTACAGCAATGACTATTAATTCATTAAGCCCAACTTGAAAGCTTCTGTATTTCTGACAGCGTTATCTTCGCATTTCTCTGTACTTCATGATGAGATGGAACCCATACTAGAAGTACATACTCCTTTGCATTGAATAATAAAATCTGCCTTGTAGATCTCTGGAAGCCGTGAGATGAATCCTGCTGTGGAAGCCTGAAACCACTGTAGTACTGGAAGAAGTTTGTATATGATGCAAGCAATCACAGATGCCTCTTTTTTTCTTTTTTTTTTCTTTTTTTAAATTTTAAGAGTTTTGTTTTTAAATAGAAGTATTCTTTAGACTGACACAGTGGTTGTCAAAAGCAGAATGTCCTGGAATCTGTTGAGGCTTAGTAGTAGATCTGTGTAGACCTTCCCCTGTGGTGAGTTCCCCAGAGAAGACTAGAGTCATTTAAGCTAAAACCAAACAGCGAGAAACTAGGTTTTATTAAAATAAAATGTAGACGATTTTTTTACAATATAGAAATTCAAAGCAAATACATAAGAGAAAACAGATAGATTAAAAAATGTTTCTGCAGTATTCATACAGCCTGTATGCTTGGTGTATTTACAACATTGGCTTTGGGCAATAAAATTATCTTGTATTGTAGAATGCTGCTCTTAGCTGCCTCTCGTTGGTTCTTTCACCTTTGAGGTCAGGCTGTCTGCTTATTTCCCTTTAATCTTTCAGACTTACTGCTTGAGTTGCAGGAAGACTCCCCAGCGCCTGGTGGCACATCCTTTGGCCTGTGCTGCGCTGCTGTCTCTGGGATGTTCTTCTCCCTTAGGATGCACAGTGGCTCCTCAGGGAAGGAGCTGTCTCTTTTTCCCTCTCCACAGTCCATCTGGTCTGGAAGAGAGTTATCGAGAGCAACTTCATCTTAGCAGTGGAAAGACTATTTGATACACAGTTAACAAAAAACAGATTAATCCTCTAGTTGTCACGGTTGTTTCCTGTATTGCCATTATGTTGTTTGCAAAGTGGCTGCTGCTGAATTAGTTTTGTTCTTTCTCCTCCTGGGGAACAGCTGTCATCAGGGCTTTTGTTGTGGTAGCTGGCCAAGGTTTGCTGAATAGTGTTTGGGCATATTTTCACATTGTTTCTTTTAAATTTGGAGGAATATATCACAATTTTTTCTTTGAGGTTTTATTTGTTGATGTAAAGTTTCTAGGAGGTTTAAATGTAATTGTGTCATATGGCTGTAATAAATGTCTACACTGATCTTCAAAAATGTGTTAAAACTGCCTGCCCTCCCCACTTTATCTGTGGCAATCAAATTCAGAGGAAATATGTAGTCAGACTCTTTACTCCATTCTGCTTTCCAGAAGCAAAATGCTTTTAAGAGCAGGTCCAAGATTTAATTTATGATACGAAACAATGATGGCAACAAATTTATATTGTTGGTTAGTAACACAATGAAAAAACAAGTCTGACTTACTAAATATCTGCAACACCACTGTCTGAAATTCTTTCTGCCATTTTACCACCCACAATAGCCTCTAATAATCCTGTGCAGGCTCATCTTTTGTCTGAAGTTAGCTATCTTGGGCTCATGGATCACCACTGGTCTGTCTATTTTTTAGCTTTCCACATGGAGCCTGACTCTGGTCTTTGGTATTAGCCTGTGTCTTTTCTAAGTCTGTATTAATAAGCCATCATGATGGTTTGCTACACTCAAAAGAACCTAGCAAATGTAAACCTGAAAAATGCACATTTCATAGCAGGAGCTATCAAACTAGGAAAGTCTCTGTGACTGAAAGTGTGTTAAAATTGCACTACCCTATAATCATTTCTGTGTGGTAACGCCTGTGAATTTTTCAATTCCTGGTTTATTTTAGAGTTTTATAAGAGGTTGGGTTTTTTTTTGGTTCTTTTTTTTCCAAAAAGATTGTGGATACTATCTGAAGCCTTTTGCATGAATTCATGAAACTCTCCACAAATTATTTGATATCCGTTATGGTTTGTATTGAGCAAACCTGCCTTTCCCTGAAGTGATGAGTCACTGAGGCTCTGTAAGGACTCTGTCATTGTTCCTCTTACCTCAGAAATTATGGAACATAATTACATTTCATCTGTAAGGCTGATTATTTAAACTTACCTACTGCCTTTCCTTTGTCACAGTCACCATGGCCAACAATACAAAAAATAAAATTTGGACAATGCTTCTTTTTCCCTTAGAAATAGGAAAAATGTACTTAGCTGCTGAGAGGGAATACTTTTTTTTTGGGTACATTTTGTATTTTCAGTTATTTTATGCCGTGATTTAATACAAATATATTCTGTAAAGTAAATGGAGAGTATGCTGATTACACATCACAAGTACAGAAAAGACTTTAAGGCCAGTGAAAAGCAGCATTTGAAAATTGTTTTCAGTGTGACTGTATTCATGCAGCTGCTTTTAATGATAGCACAGGATTTATTTTTTTTTTAAATGTTTAGACCTATATATATATTTATAGTTTTTCCTTAAACATCCAGTATGGTTACATTCTGATTGGGAAGGAACAGCATAGATTTAAACTCCCAAGAAAATGCATGGGTTTCCTTTTTTAATTTGCCTACTAGCCTGTAATGCTTTCTATAAATCGGAAAACGCTGCTTTAACAGAAGCAGACTCTGTCTGTTCAGTTTTATGGATATAATCTATTGCATTAGATCTACTGCATCATTAATTCTGTTCTAATTGTCCCTAAACTGTGTTTGCATGTTATTTTGCATATTATGCGTCTTTAAGAGGTAGTGTTTCGAAACTAGTTACTTGATGATATTTTAAATTGTTTCATTTTTCATACAAAGCTAGAGTAGGATGTTTCAAGCCCACTTACCTTGTAAAAGAAAATCCAGTTTATATAGTTTGAGATTACAGTGTAAATATGGTACTTCCATTTGATTGGCAGAAGGTGAACTTTATTGGTGCTGAACAATTTGGGTAAAATGTTTAATATAGCAATGGTAGGTGATACAGTAAGTCAGTGTCACTGTTATTCTGTGTAGAAGTATGAGTATGAAAAACAGAAGGAGTGCGCAGGAATGGAAGGATACGGATCCATAAATTGTCTCATAACTTGCTGATACTGATAGCTCTGTCCCAGTTTGATTTATCTCAGTATTTGCTGCTTTATTGTGTCACTGGATATAGTTACCTAATAGAGATGTGTCATCTGGTTCTCTCACTTACTAAGCTTACAAGAGATAGCCTTAGCTAACTAGGTTTGTGGTTCCAGTACTAACAAGTGCTGCCAACAAGTGTCCTGTATTACTTCACTGACAAGACTACTTCCGAGATTCTTAGGAAATGTGCTTGTCTTCCCCTTACACTCCTTTTTGTCACCTTCCACATTTCTCTGCCTTTGTTCTGTTGCATCTCTTCGTAGTGATCGAAATTGTGGCATATCAAGATTTCCAGGCAATAAATTGCAATATCTGAAGTCCAGATGAAACAATTAAGAAAGTGGGTCAAACTTAAAACATTAGCATTGTTACGGAGAAATGTTTAGCAACTTTAAATAGTCTATAAAGCCAAATCAGAAATTATTGGTTCTTAACTTGTAGAATAGTCACTAATGTTTTTACAAATATTTTGAATAGTTTTCTCTAGTTTTGTATTTCCTCCCAAAAACCACAGATATAAAAATATCTTTTCCTAGGTGTTACTGTTTGGGCTCTTTTCCACAAATTTCCTGGATAGTCTCAGAAAATAAGTCACATACCAGTTTTCTTCTCATGATGCAGTTTTTTTTTATCCTCTTATTTGGCCACCGAAATGTGATAACCTTAACAAGAGGGTCTCTAGTATATTAGATAGCCTCAATTTAATATCTGGTATTGCCTCAAAATGTATATTTTGTAGTCTAGACTTGTAGTTTGGCCATGAGTCTGTTGTGAATTTCTTATTTTTTTCTTCCATTTGAGTGTTAGTAGCATGCAGTCATTCTAAGCAGGCAGAAGGCTTCCTCCTATTCTATTCTATTCTCCTTCCAGAGTCAGAAGGAACTACATGCCACGGAAAATAATGTTTACTAAACCTTGTAATAATATGCTGTAGTTAGTTTTCACTAACAAAAATAGAAGGATTCCTGTTGTACCTGTGCTAAAGGCATTTGTAATGCTATATTCTATACAAGCATGGTAAGATGATTCTAGGAGGCGAAGGAACAAGGCATAATAAAGGCTACTGTTGGAATCACTACTGCGCTTTCATCTGAGGGCACTGGATGATGTGTCTAGCACACAAAACACTTTTTTGTTTCCTTTAGCACATACCAGAAACAAATGCCTTTATAGCAGTTTTTCTAATCCATTTCCTGTTTAATACTATAATGACTTATGGGTATGGAACATATGTTAAATGGAGGACACAGTCTTTCTTGGCTACAGTTTGGATTGTGGGGAAGGAGGTGGCATGAAGAAACTGGTTTGGTGGCTAAAATTGAAATATCTGTTTCATTTGTCTTTGGTTTCATCTAATCCCCCAATTTAGTAATGTTAAGATTGTTTCTTATGTTTTTTAAGATTATTTTCCATTGTTATTTACAGGTCAATAATGACCGACTTGTACTACCTCAGTCAAACAGATGGAGCAGGAGACTGGCGAGAAAAAGAAGCCAAAGACCTAACAGATTTGGTACAGAGAAGAATAACTTATCTACAGGTGAGAGTAGAATTTTTAAATCAAGATAAACATTTATTTGTTTTTTTTATATACATATAGCACTTAGCTATACACTTGTAATAGAATAATTACATGACAGTTTTAAGTGAGTGTTTATATATGAATAAATTACATATGAAAGAAATTAGAACTCTTGTTTCAAACGTTATTTAATAGGTATATGAAATTATAGTATTTCAAGCAAATCTTTTGGGGTTTTTGGATTTTGTTTTGTTTGTTTTTTGGATTTGTCGTTTTCACTGTGCTGTACTTACTTGTTTGGATTCTTTGTTTTATTATAAAAGTCTCTGTTTTTTATTTTTGATTCTATAGACTATCAGAATGCATACATATGTTTACACAGTTAAACATAAAAATATGAAAGTCCTTGTATGGAATTTCTGAACAAGCAGGCAATATTAAAAAATACAACTATGCAAAATTGAAGTGCTTGTATAGTATCTTGTCCAGTTCTAGACTGTTTCAGCAGTTTTGTTGAGACTTCTCATAGATGCTCATATTTGTGAATGCATAAAAACTTTTTAATATATGTGCTTGTGTGTGTGCGTCTATAAAATTTAAACAGAACTTGTTCTGAAGGTTTTGGGACTCTTAGCTGCATGCATTCATACATGAATATTTATACAGTGAGCAAAAAGGAATTTGATGTAGTCTGTTGTATTTGTTCTTGATTTGTTTTTCCTTGTACGTGTGCACCTCACTGCTCTGTTCTGTGTGGTCACTCCTAATGTCTGATCTTTAGGTAAACAGCTGAATTTATTTCTCAGATTTTTCATTATTTCACAGTTCAGATATTGGAATGTTCTCTTCTGTGACCAAGCTGTGTATTTGTTGCTTGTTAAATAAAAAGGATACCTTTCTGTGGAAAAATCTCCATGTAAATTGTGCAGGAGACATCACTTTATTGTGTTCCTTTAACTCATTGAGAACTGTTCCTCATTCTTTCATTTTTGATGTCACTATTTGGCAGTGCTGTCCTGGAAACTACTTTTCATGGTGATCAATATGATCTTTCTCTACCTTTTTCTCTTCTTTCACCATATCCCTTTGTTGTCTTATCTAAGCATGTATATATTTCGGGAGAGTGATTGTCTTCCTGTTGTACGTTTTACAGTGTTCAGGGCCTTAGTTGAATCTCCCACATACACACGAGTAACAAAAGTAAAAGGAACTAAGGAGAACAGAAGCTGAAAACTGAAGGATTAAACAATAAATGCTTACATTGTTTTGTAGTGTATTTGAAATAAGTTTACTTACTGAGTGAAGAGCTGGGGGCCCAATGAATTCCTCCTAAAATTTATTTAGATGCACATAGTCCATGATAAAGGGCTTTCTCTATATAGAGGTAATTTATTCTCATTTTAAAAAATGTAGAAATAAGAATGAAACCGGTGCGAAGTCACAACACATATAGAATCCTAATATTTCATATTTGTAGCACAAGTAGTTGAAGTGTGTTATATCCTCAGGCACTTCCCAAGAAAGCGAACTATCTTTATCCTCATTATCTTGAGAAGGAAACCTGATGATGAGCATGAACTGGCGCTTTACCGAATGTTGTGGCGTGAGGTTGAGAATTGGGTCTAACATGCTTGGCTCATTTTCCATTAGGTCTAACATACAGGCCATTTTTGTTTCGGTTTTATGTATAAAATTGTTAAAAAGGGATCAGTAACAAAATTTCTGTCATGGGAAGAACTGAGCATTTTTTTATATTTATGCATTTAAAAGATAAACTTAATCATTATGGGTTCATCCTGTAACACTGAGAACACATAAGAAAAAGAATATTTCTCATCTTTTTCTCTTCTATTTTTTAAACTTCTATTTTCTATATTTCAGAGGAAATTACATTTTCTTTTTAATAAGTCATCACTCGTAGATTATAGAAATTAGAAACATATATTTATATTACTGCTGCACGTCAAATTCCATGTGACTGTTTCACACAGAAAGATCTAGAAATTAGACAGAAGGCACATGTATTTCCTTAGTAATTGTTTTTGAGGTTCAAGTCGTAGAATGGTGATATGTATTTTCCAAAAAATGTTGTTCTAGGTTTGATAAATGTTGATATTTTTAGAATTATAACTGTGCAGGTCACAAAAAATAGCAATAGATTCTTGGGTTTATCAAATATGCAGCAACACATTAAAAATTATTTGGGTATTTTGTGAACAAATAATATTATGCTGTTTATTCTATATGTATTTTAGGTTAGTTGAAACTTCAGCTGTATTGGATGCTCAGTTTTTATTATATGAAAAAGTGAAATTGAAATACGTGATGAACTTTCTCTTACTAAACTATTATTTCTTTCATATGATTACTGTGTTTCTTCTTATTAATCTCTTTTCAGGCTAAACATACTTAAAATTTTCAATCACACTCATGTCTGAGAATTTATAATACCTTTATTTTTGTACTTCCTCATGTCTTCCCTTAATGCTAAATCTTAGCCAGGATATTAGAGTGAACATCCACTAGCTGACAAATGACAATAGACAATTTATAGAATAGCACCAAAATATTTTTTTTTCATATCTTATCTTTTATGCAGTGTAAGGTATTACTTAGCTAATAATAGGTCTCCCTTGAGTTCATGTCACTATGGAGCTATTGAAAATTATGCCCAAGATTTTTTAATTCAGCTGAATTTTGAAACTTGAATATTTTTTCTTCCACTATGCTTACTTTAAATTTAGTTATCAATACAGAATTTCACTTGTGAGTCATGCTTACTTGGATTAGTATCTTCTGGAATTCATGACAATATTCTTTAGACTTGACTAATTTAAAATATCTTCGACAATAATGGCTTTGCCTTTTACCAGTTCTTTCATGTTACATACATGAAAGTAGTAGTCATGCTAAGATAACTAGAGGCCATTTCTCTCTGTACTTGCCATTTCTCACTTCTTTTTTATAATCTAGTTTTGATCTTTGACAGCACTTTCTCCCTTACTCCATGATGGCTTTTGTTTCTTTGAAGGCTGATTGTTAAAAGACCCCCAAAACAAAAAAACCCAAAACCAAAAAAACCCAAACCCACCACAAACCCAAAACCAAACAAACAAAAAAAAATCAGAGAAAATACACTCTAGCAAGAAATTGTGGATAGGATGATTTAGTGCCTGCATGTGTTTATGGGTGATCATTTACTGCTAGGTGTATACGATTACCATAATTCATTATGAAAGATTCATACCAAAAGGCATGGTAATTACGTGTGCAACATTGCCCAAAGTTGGGATGGAAACCTAGACAACTCTTCATAGACAGAAAATATTCCTTCTCATGAGTAGTTGAGTAGTTAAAGTCTTGCCTACTAATCTAATTGCCTACTAATCTCTTGCCTACTTGCCGTTAAGCCAGACATAAGCTTTTGGAGTCGTTCTAAAGATTAAAATATCTCCCGTCTTTAGTGTTTCAAGTAATGATCCAAAACTGGAATATGTCTGTGACTATACATTTGGAAGTCAAGTTGACATATTTTCTAGTGTGGGTTTCAGGATTTTGGAGAGTACAGAGCTGACAGTATGTAATGTAAAGCCATTCATGGTCTGAAATTACACATATACACCTCTATTCATAATGTAACTATTAAAAAATAAAATAAAAAATTCAACAACCCTTGCCCCCTAACTCCATGCCAAAAAGAAATATCTGGAACATATTTGGAGGTTTTTTGTTTGTTTCCTTGGTTTTTTTTAAGGATAAAAGTACCGTATAGGTTTTTTTTCTGTACATGTTAGTGACAGCTGCATTATTCTGGGACATCTCCCTGGGAAATAATTTAGCTGAATGATTGTGAATAGTGATGACTGCTACTTCATTTGGATGGCATTACCATAAACTTGATTTAATGAGGCTACATTTAGCTAGTTCCCTGTAGTTAGAGCAACACTTAAAAAGCTAGGAGCTTACATTTAAGCAAAGACCTTATTTTCAGAGATGTTCATTGTCAAATGGTTGAAGAGAATGTACAGGAGAAGTCAGACAAGGGCTCCTGCAGTACTGTGTATTCTGGAAGTGGTATAGTGAGTAAATGATGTTGAAGGCAGCAGTTTGTTTTCTGCTTTACTTTTGTGCTTATTTTTGTCCTATTTATTTTAGGAAGTTTGTGATTCAGCACATAGTCTCCTAATAGCAGAATATTTTTTCCTCCAATTTTTTTAAAAAAAAAAAACAAAACCAAAACATTTTGTTTGATTTTTTGAGATTAAAAATATAAGCAGGTGAGAGAGGTTACTAAGTATTCAACAACATCATCAGTTATAAAAGTCATAATTTGCCATATTCGTACCGTTTAGTTGATGTTCTGTATGTTGCAAAAAAAAGGTTGCTTACAAGACTTTGTTCTGAAGTTTCTGGATTTGCCAGTATTTTTTGTCATTTAATGTGTCACTTAAATTTTTCTGTCCTAAGGTGTATTAAATCTTTTATTTTTCCTTCCCATTAACATTAATGATATATATCTTTAATAAAAGTACTTCTGCTAAAATGACAACAACAACAGAAAAGTCTCAGGGCACTTTGTGTATGTGCGAAGTGATATACCCTTCACAACTGTTAAGTCTTGAAAAGTGTAAACTTGTATCCTTCAATAATTCAAATGTAATGTTTTATATCTTTTCCAAGGTATTCCACTTTACTCATGACAAACAAACTGAAGTATGTTCTGGCAGTTGTGGCGTGCTGTTGGTGTTGATAAATTCAAACTAATTTGAATCAAGGGCAAAAGTAAATTCCAGAGTGGAAAAGGGCTTGTAGAAAGTTCTCTATCAGCATTTACCTTCAGCTCTGTGTCTGTATGGGCACTGTTCTGGGAGAAGAGATGATTTCTTTAATAGGCAGACCGTGTAGCGCTTCAGTTTTCCTATGTTAGTCTCAGCATCCTTCGGTTTATTTGAAAGCTTTCTGGCATTTACTCCAAATACATAGAATCCTGATAATTCACTTACTCAAGGAGAAAAATGTCATGAATGCCAGCTCTAGTTTATAGACAGATTTAAGAAGTAGACCTAAGAGTAGCACACTTCAATATTCTCGTCTTGAAATGGTAAAGGCAAGATTAGATACTGGTAAGAGAAACAGTTGAAAAAGACCATATCCTTAAGCTTAACTAAGATGTGTTCCTGGCCACAAGTGCTACTTGCTTACTTAGGTAGTATAGCTCCGCTCAAGATTTATGAATGATTTATTATGAATTTATAATATCAACATGCTTTGGCTATGTCTTCTAGTTTTCTTAAACTTGACAACTATGTCTGTTACTACTTTGGCTAAACTTCAATCATTTGACTGACGGGCACTCATTTAATTATAAATGAAACAGCGCCACTAGTGGTCAACAGGATTGAAAGGAGATAATTACAGTCATGTGGTTGCCTATATCTAAGGGAAAGTCACTGACCAGGGCAGTTAATAGATTCTGTCTCAAATTCAGGTTTACTGACAGACTATTAAGGCCTAAAAATGTAGCATCTGGCAGATGGTGGTTGTTGCCTTGTTACATTATTTTCTACAGCATCATCAGTTTCACATTTTCTTAATGCAGATTTTTCTGTGGAAATAAGTGGGGAAGGTAGAGGCAAGAAACTCTTACTGCATTAATTAGAGGAGACTGAAGTTTGCACTCACCCTTCTTTAGGCACCAAAGAATCCACACAGGAAGGATCCATTAGTCAAAAATGCATAGGAAACTTGTTTGATTCATTTTGGTACTTCTAGAATTACTTGAATTGTCTTAGGAAATGATGTCATTTAAATAGTTAATAAAAAATGAATCTGTCTTTAAAACACATTTTGCCAAGTAAGGTTTCTATAACTGGCCTACTTCAGGTTTGAAAGTGTGACTTGAACTGAAAATTTCTTACAAAGCCCTAGGAGCTCTGTTCACTAGTTGAAGGATTATGCCCAATCCTCCTCCACCCTCCCATGCAACCCAAAACCTACTTACTGAGAGATTTAGGTACTGTTTTGATGGATTCTCAGCAATTTTGTAATTTCAAATGCATTTCTTTCTTTTTTTCTTTCTATTTTACTACTATATATTTTAACAATTCTTAACTACCTACTGCAAATCTTTGGTGGATTGAAATTTAAATGTGATTATATTTGCAATCTGACATTTTGTCCAGTGAGTTATCAGTGGATTTTTTTTTTGTTTTAATTTTTATTTTTGTAGTTGCACATCTTGGGCTCTTAGTCATGTTTTTTTGTGAGCAAATTCTTTCATTGTGTATTGAACCATCTTTACTGTTTGATAATGTAAGCTCACCGCAATTTGGCAGTTCTTTTCCCATTTTTGCCAGGTTGCTGATTTAATTGCACAGCACTGCAAGAGTGGTTTGACCCTGCCCTGTAACGCTAGAAAAGAAAGCTCAGGCATATCAATGAATCTAAGCGTTTAAAATGTTAATATTTTTGGCAAAATAGATTTAAAAGTGAAGCAAAAGAATTAAAGAGAAAGTAGCAGACAGCAAGCCAATTTTTCTGACTCTCTATGAAAGTTCACAAAAGGACTGAGTAGTTTCTACCACATGAAAATGTAAACATGATTTAACTTTTGAATATATCTGAAGGCATGTCTTGGGTCATCTTCATTAAGTTACTTAGTAAATGCAGTATCTGAAAGCATGATAATAGGATAATAACCACTTAATACAGTATGGTCACTGCTGATATATAAAGTTTTCTGTATAATTTTTGTATAGGGGATTGAGGAGCATAATGTGGTTCGTCCATCTGCATGCTGGGATGTTTTACTCAAGCTGAAGCTTGTGTATTGAAAGAGGGCAGGTGCAAGCTAGAGGAGTTAACACAGAGGCAGATAAGGCTTCCTGTCTCTCAAATCAAATGCATAATATTTCTAACTAGAGAAGGAAGAAAATTTTCTTCCAGCAGCTGGAAGAAACTTCTGGGTTGTTGGTTTTTTTTGCGTGTGTGTGTGTGTCCCCGCAATGTGTTGAAGGGGGCTGGTATGAAAAGTATGTAAGTGGCAAAGAAAGGGGAACAGAGGATGATGTGAATTACATTTGCAATAACTAGGATGAGAAACACGTTTCCTTGACATCATTCTCTCTCAAAAAAAAAAAAAAAAAAAAGGGATTTTTCAGAGAATTTTTGTGGGACTTTCTCCTCCAGCAGACTGTGTAGCATTAAGGAATAAAATCTTTATTGAAAATATTAAAAAGAACACGTTTGTTAATGAGCATCATACTGTATTTGCGAGACGACTTTGTAATTTGTAGCAGACTGCTTGCCCTCTGTAGCAGACTGCCGCTCGAATCTGTCTTGTTTCGTTGGATGGGAGTACATTTATCTGAACTTTTGTAACAACACAGTCATTTCTGTTATAGTAGAATGTATGTTAAGCAGCAGTTTACTTTTGCCAGTTTGTCATGTGTTTTGCTGGCTGACTGCACACTTGAGAACAGTGGACGATGGTGAGGCATTGAAGCAGCCCTTCTGACATCTTTCCCATCTGATCCTTCTGACTCTGTGAATAGGCTAACCAAGAGCCCTAGAGAAGAAGATTCTTTGAGCACCAAGAGAAGCTGAAGATGGGGACCTGGAAATAGTCCTAAGACTATTTTTGCTCTAGTTGAACAGGGAATGTTCCCAGTCACCGGAACATAATATTCTATACTGTTCAATTGTTAGAACAGTTCCTGGCATGCTTTTGACACACATCAAGTAGCTTTCTCCCAAACAGTTCTTTTGCTGTATTTGAGACTTAGCACAAGACACTTCATCAATCTGCTGTGTGTGGCTACCCTGTTAGAGGTTTAGAAGGCTTGATAGCATGGATGGAGTCTTTTCTGTGTCAGCTAGAATAAGTCTCAGGCACATTTGATTTACTACTATAGATTTTGCCTGTGTTTATATGTTTCAAGTTATCGTGTTTCTGACAGTTTTGATTTTATTTGATTTTTGTTGCTATTGATTTATGCTAATAATCTGAATGTAAAAATACCACAAACTAATTTTGGAGCCACACATTATATTAAAAAAATACTGTGGTGTTTTGTTATCTTTCAACAGCTTATGGAGTTAGTAGAGTATGTTTTCATTTTACTCAAGAGTACTCAGTCACTCAATAGGAATAAGATACAAAAATGAACTCATGGTACAAATAATGTGCTAGAGAGCATTATACCTATTGATTCTTTCATTTAATGTGTAAAATTATGTGAACAGAGATATGGTCTGTTCGCACCATACTTGCTCATGGTTCCATTTAAAATATTGTTGTTTGTTTAGGGAAAACATAAATAGTAATGGGTATTTCCCACTATAGCTATAATTTTCCCTCAAAACTTTTTCCAGGTTTTCAGGTTTTTTACAAGACTATACTGATTTATTTTAATAATTCCAGGATTTCAGTCTCTTCTTTTTGTTCTTTTTGTTCTAATTAGAGGTAAAAAATTAAGACCAAAAAATTCAATGCTTTTCAAACTATTTATTTAAAATATCTGACTTTAATACCATCAGGATTCTGCAAGCTTTGTGCAAAACACCTTGAGACTACCAGTTGCAGAAGAATTTTATACTATTAGCTCACAATCCAGTCATGTTATCTTTGACTGGATATTAACACTGTAGATTACAGTCACCTGCACTGAATTTTGAGTTATGTACATAGGGGGGGGAAGACAGTCTTTAATGCACATACACATATACAGTTGACTGATACCAATGACTAACAAGATCTTAGACTTAGCCCAGATAATTCTGTGAAAATGTCATTTCAGTGTTCAACAGTATTTAAACAATGCATCTGCATCAAGGATAGACTGTGCAGTTCTAGTCCCTTAGTGTCAGAAAGGATATAATAAAACTAGAAGACTTGAAGAGGAAAGTAATGTGGATGAGCAAATATATTAACCTGGTATCTCTGAGAATAAAGACTGAATAGATGAAGATTACAGTCTGATAAGAGAACTGAGAAGGGGATGTGATACACAGAGGTCTACAAATTCTTGAGTACCCTGGAGAACTTGTGTAGGGAATGACAGTCTAAAGTCTAAAGAAGACATACTTCAATACAAGAGTCGTAATGTGCTACTCTTGCAGAATTAAGTTTAAGGTTGATTTTAACAAGGCTTACATATTTGGGGCAGTCAGTCATAATAGCACAGAATGTGCTTCAGTCTTGTTAGTCGTCTTGTAAAGATTTATAGTGGCAGCATTCCTTTGATGAACCAGGCATACTAAAAACAGCTCTTAAATAATTGTATTTCAAGGCCAGTGGTTCCTGTTTGGTATGTCTCAGTTAAAATAGTTTTTGAATGTATGCAGGAGAACAAATTTAAATCAGTTTCATGAAGATAAAGTTGCTACTCAGGTCAGTTATTCAAAAGAAGACATTCAAAGATAGAATAGAATAGAATAGAATCATTAAGGTTGGAAGTGACCTCAAGGATCATCTAGTCCAACCATCCCCCCACCACCTATTACCCACTAAACCACGTCCCTAAGTACCATATCTAACCTTTCCTTAAACACCCTCAGGGATGGTGACTCCACCACGAACAGGCAAACCAAGGAATGGGGAAGTGATCACAGCACTGAGCTTGACTGAGTTCAAGAAGCATCTGGTCAACGCTCTCAGTCATCTGCTCTGACTGGGCTGGTCCTGTGTGGAGCCAGAAGTTGGACTTGATGATCCTTATGGGTCCCTTCCAACTTGGGATATTCTATGATTTATGGAAATCTGGAAGGAAATTAAATCCAAGACTAAACACTATTTCTCTCATTACTGATGCAGTTTTGTAGGTCTGCAGTGTAATAGGTGATTTCCCAGCTCCATTAGTAAAGGAGATGTCAGCCAGACTTCTATAACCCTGCTACGCTCATATGGCCTGCGTACCTCTTTACAAAGGTTGTCAAGTATTATAGAAGAGTTAGGGAGAAACATTTCTGGCAGTGAAAACTTGGTTTGGTACTTTCCTTGTAGCCTAGGCAGGATAGGTCATTTGCAACCTGAAGGACTGTAAAACGTCTTAAGGGAAGAAGGAACTGGAATCTGCCAGTGCTTTCGAATATTAAGCAATGACATATTGCTTTTATTTGGGTGAGAATTTAACTGTATCAATTTATTGGAAACCCTGAATTTTGTGAGAGCAACAGTGTATGCCCATGTTATTGGTTGATGAAAGACCACCAAATCCATTTTGCCAGTTATAAAAATACACTTTTATTCTAGGTGATATGTAACATTCTCTTCCACAGAAATATGTAATTTTTAACCATTTTACAGTTCTGAAAATTGTTACTATTTTCAGTTGCGGTGTTCATGTAAGTAATTCTGAGAAAAATAAAAGGCGTAAATTCTGGCATGTCTTGATAATCTAGTCTTCTACATATTGAAGTATGTTTTGTGTGTGGTTGGTTGGTTGCAGGGTGTTTTTTGTTTGGGGTTTCGTTTGGGTTTTGATTGTTTTTTTTAATGCAGTCATATGGCTGTTACATTACAGGGCTTGGCAATCCTGGAGGTCCCTTCCATCTCTCACTTGATTATGTAGGCAATTCAATTGCATATAAGAGTTTGTGATGAGCAGCATAGTTAGGGATGAGAACAGAGTGCACTGCTTATTCAAATCAGAGATACATAGTCATTTTCTGTGACTTTATGCCAGGAGGAAAACATCTTCTGTCAGTCTTCACTGGATTTGAAATTGTCTGTTGTTATCCTTTATCAACTCAGTAACTTTGTAAGTTGCTTTGGTTGGCAGTTTTGTGAACACACAAGCTATTCTGATGTCTGCAACGTGATTATAATTAATTTTTCTTCCTTCTCAATGGTTATTGGTTCCACCCTTTTCAGGAAAACCTGTTGAAACTGTAATATATCTAAATATCTCTACTTAAAACATGCAGTCATAAGGAAAATTACCTTAACTAGCTTCTGTTTAAGCCACAAACTAATATTAATATATATTCTTTCTGGTTAAGTCTCCAAATAATATTAAAACCCAAGTAAGTGCACTATATTAACATTGGTAAGTAGTCATTGTATCAAAATACGTTTCTTTGTGTGATTCCTAGTCCATTTCCATAATATTGTTAATAAGCTATAACATGAAATGTGCAGGAATGTTAGAAGGGCACACCATCATATGTTAACTTCTAGTAGTTTACACAATTATCTATTGTTTCTTTTTGAATGCTTTCTTTAAAATCAAGATTTTTTTAAAGTGTCAACAAAAGCGCATTGCAAAATCAGGATGCCCAGAGAGGTTGTGGATACCCCCTCCGTGGAAGTGTTCAAGACCAGGTTGGATGGGGCTTTGGGCACCCTGGTCTGGTAGAGCATGTCCTTCCCTATTGATGGGGGTGGGAGGTGCCCCTGCCCGTGAGAGCGGAACTAGATGGTCTTTACGGTCCCTTCCAACCCACCAAACCATTCTATGATCATTAATAAATTTTAAAAATAAATGAAATAGAATTCTCTCTAAGTCAATTGATATCTTGTGACAGATTAGTATGTTCTACTTTTTGATAAGTACATTTTTCTAATGGTTTACTTTTGGACATAATAGTTCTTTCTGCAGTCAAGTTATAGTATGTTATACAATGGTATTAAAACATTGAGATACTCTCTATAAAGTATGAATTATTAAGTAGCAGTTAAAAGATCTAGACATATCTTGCAAAAACAGAAGTAAACCAGATAAAGAAACACAAAATACAAATTTTCAACTTCTGCAACTGAACACTTATGTCTGTTTCTGACAGCTCTGAATGACAGAAAGAAGCTTCTTATGTTTTTTTTATTTCACTTAAAAGGATAACAACATAATAATATACACTACTCTCTGTGAACTAAAATCTTTCCTCCACAGTAAGAGTTAACAATAGAAAATGATTCTACTTGCACCTGCTATCATTGCACTTCACTGTGTGGTGTAAATATATCTGTAAATTTAGGGAGAAGATATTTTTTCATGGAATTCTTTTTTTGTGGACTTGCACACAATACTAGAAAACCCATCCCTCTCTCCTGAAAGGCTGTGGGGAAGTAGATCGGTTACAGTCTCAAAGATAGGTGTTAGATTCATTCGCAAGTTATCCATTAGTTTTGTGATAGCAAGAGTGCTGGTCTGAGGAACAAAATTAGGAATGGAAATTTTATTTAATTTGTTGTTTTTCATAGCTACTCAGACTTCAAATCAGATTTCCTTAAAATGGAGAAAAAATAAAAATCAAATGCTGAAGTAACACACATTGTGGACTTGTTGGTTTGTTTGGTTTTTCTTCCCCCCAGATCTGAACTATTCGCCCCTCCTTTACACAAAGGGAATGAAGAAATTTAAAAAAAAAATAATAAAAAAATTAAGTATATTAAGACTCAGAATACTCAGATTATCTTTAAGACCACTTAATGGAGAGATCTCAGTTCTCCAGATGGGGATTGTTGTTTTTTGGAAAGACCTTATTTATTGCAAATTTACAGAAAAGTTTATTTGAAGTTGTTTAGATGTGAGAGGAACAGGATTTATATTGATGCTCAGATAGCATAACTGAAAACTAACTTTTCATCCTGGGGATTTTATAAAAAACCTTTTTTGGAATGCAAAAGTATGTCTAGAGACATGCAAGTATGAATGTGTACAGCAAAGTACTATATTTTACGGAAAAAAACCAACTTTGTGGATTATGTTGTTGTGTTGTCCACATAGCTAAAAATGTTTACTAGTTTGTACTTTAAACACAGCATTCACATCATGTAGACATTTGCCTCCTTTGTTGTTGTTTCTTGGATTGTGGAAGCGTAATATGTTATTTTATTGAGAGTGCCTGCAGATTAAAATACTGTCTTTTATCAGTCTGCTCAGGTACGTGTTTTACATTCTGTATTGTGGTCAGTTAGTCTGGGAAGCAGTCCATTAATAAGCATTTGTTTTATTCTGTATACTGTAGACAGGTGGAAATTTTCTTTGGCGTGCATGCTCATTGAAAGAGAACTAACAAACCTGGAAAAATGCCAAGGGAAAAAGCATCCCAAAGCTGAGAATCATGTTGATGAAATGTGAAGTCTGAGTCCAAATGTTAGCTTTTTCTGACAGATTTACAAATGAGAAAGTAATTTAAAATCTTGACGGTATTCTATTTTACATTAGGATAGTGAAGTATGTTCAGTAACTACTCATGTTCACAGTGAAGAATTCACATAAAATTTTCATGGAGCTGAAGCTTACTCATCCATTTTAATACGAGATGTATTATAGCAGGATGACTTTTGTGATTTATGACATTTGTCAGTTTTTCAGAAAAAAGTATGCCTTTGTGTATATCTTTTCTTCAGCTTCACTTTTTCATCCATACTTACAGAACCCAAAGGATTGCAGCAAAGCAAAGAAACTTGTGTGTAATATCAACAAAGGCTGTGGCTACGGTTGTCAACTTCATCATGTAGTTTACTGCTTCATGATCGCTTATGGTACTCAGCGAACACTCATTTTGGAGTCTCAGAATTGGCGCTATGCTACTGGTGGCTGGGAGACTGTATTTCGGCCTGTAAGTGAGTCATGTACGGACAGATCAGGTGCCACCACTGGACACTGGTCAGGTAAGACTTAATGACTCAGGTAATTTCTCCTTGTTTTTTTGCAGCTTCTTGCATGTAGAACTATTTTGATACCTCTTTCTTTAATGTTATATAAAGCATAATAACAATGACTGCACTTGTATACATAAGTATCTTTTAAATCTTATTTTTTCATTGTATTGAAGAAACTGTTATCCTTATTAAGATATCTCTACTTTGGCAGAGATTTTTTAGCACAAAACTTCTGTAATCCTTCAGCAGTCTGCCACTGTGTTATGTGCCAGATATGAATCCAGTTTTTATGGGAAGAGAGTATTAAATAGAGGCTAATGTTGGTAAACTTTAAAACATTAAATCATGTTTAAAATACAAAGCAAAAGAAATACAAAGAAAATGGTACCCAATAGTCATTCAATAAAAATAATGAAATAGTTGAAATAATTTTTAATGTAAACTGAATTGACTTGAAATTCAAGGTGTAAAAACAGCAGTGCTAAATACCTTTTTATTTGTAGATTAGTAAATTGATCCATTCTTATACTAGGCTGAACAGTTTTGCTAGAATAACTAGATACATATTTGTGTTTGGAGGATCAGATAGCTTTGTTTGTCTCAAAATAAACAGCATTCATTTTAATGGAATTCTTGAAAAGTTATTAACTTCTGCATGGTTTTATGGTTTTTTTCCTATATATTTAAAACATCTTTCAGGTATTTGTCAAAATTGAATAGGTATACATCGCAACTAGATTCTATGATTCTATGGAGGTGGCTGACAATATGCTAACTTTTTACTTTCAATTTATGATGAATACTAGGAAGATTTTTTTTTTAATTACATTTCTGTGGAGGTAATTTTTATGTGAAAAATTGTCAGCTTTTTAAAACATAGATTTTACTGAGTTTTGTTAGGCATACTTATTTTTTTCTAAGTCTGTAACTGGTACTACAGTGGGAGTTTATAAATGTTACAATAGATGCAGGGAAAGTTGATCAAAAAGAATACAAAAGACTGTTCTCACCTAAGACTAGGCAAATTTATTGAGAAGTCTTCACTGATAAATGGAGATTTGGAAAAAACATAATTAAACAATTGGGGTGGATGTTCATTTTAATAATATTTTGTGTTATTGACAATTATAGTCCACATAGTTATTGGATTAATAAATAAGCTGACAGTGGCTAGAGAATGGGCTAAGCTATGGATGAAAACAGTTTAGAGTGGGAAACAGTAAGGAGGGTGATAGCTGTTTTATTTACCAGCACTGATGGAAATTTTGATTGTTAGCATGTGGCACATTAATCTTATTGCAGAAAGGAATTTTGGCTCAGTAACTCTCTGCTTAAGGGTAGATAAGAAGGACTGATACTTTTTATTATTTATGTTAGTTGTGCCTATAGACTCAAGAATTTCTTTCTAGTATGTCCTGAAGGATGTATTTGGCAGCAATGATAGTGACTGGGATTTCATTAGGACATTTAAAAAAACTATAGGGATTTTCAGTAGGTGATTGGGTAGACTATACTCAGTAAAAGGCAGTGAATTGATGAGATGTTATTTCAGCGTACAGTTTTCTTGTTAGAACTATAGGAGCTACAGCATAACTTGTGCAAACTATACTATTCCAGTGCTATAGAGGCAATATAGAGTTTGTTTGGATAGGCAAGCAGAGCTTTTCAGTTCTGCATTTGACAGAAACTGGTTTCTGCCCCCACCATCTTCATTCTTCATCTTCTGTTGTCTACCCCTGATATACACAGATTTTGGATGGTGTGTCAAGTTAGATGCAGGTAAGAATGGCCAAATCTCCAAGTCATCAGAGACTGTACCCTGTATGCTAGACTCACAATAAGTATTCCCCTTCTTTCACTTCTGACAATTACGGGTTTACACTGGAGAACACTGAACTAGTCCCTGGTCTTGGAAATCAACATCAAGGCTGAGAAGAAAATAAGAATGTAGATATTCTTTCCGGCACTTCATCTGCCTTTCTGTCTTTGGAACAATGGAAAATGTGGCCAGTTCCATAGCTACTTCCAGACAGGGAAAAATTGTCTGTTCTAACAAGTGTGCCAGGTTTCGGTTGTCATTCCATAGTGGTTGTGCCTCTCATAGTTTCTTAAACTATTTAAGAAATAGGACACTGCATACCCAGTGCAGTCTTCTCAATGGGACACTGCATACCCAGTACGTATGGAATCTTAAATAATTGAACTATTAAAGTGTTAGAAATCTCAAATTAACTTTTTCAGGTTTATGAAATCCTATTTACAGATTGGTGTGTAAACATACTTCTGTGTTTACTCCTTGAAGCAACATTTGCATATTGAAATAATGTCTGTTCTTCAAAGCTTCAAGATGCTACGAACCTTGCCTTTGAAATTTCTAGTGTTTTTTGTGAACGAGAATTTTTTTCCAAAAACTAATTGTTAGGAATGGTTGAATGTTTTCTAAAAATAAGTAGAAATGGAAAACTGACATTGAAAACTTCAGCTGAGATTTTATTCATGTTCGGCAAAGTTAGCAAGTGAAACCGCCATCTGGGGATGGTTCTGGGCAGACTGCTCTGTGTGACTCCAGAATTTAGTTACAGGCGGTTTTGTGAGCCTTGCATTTAACATAATAAGCTGTAAAACAGTGTTCTGGAGCACTTAGGAACACATGGCTTAAAAAGACTATATATTTTCATGAAAATCTGTTAAAATAGTTCATGATTTCCTGCAATATGGGCTCTTGCTGATGAAAGTACCAATATTATTTCCTTTTAGCTCCCTACAATGTTGGGTTTTTTTCAAATTAATTTTTAGATCAGGATGGATAGTTTGAAGACTGAATACAAGAAATATCTTGATGTAATCACTTTTTTTTTTTTTAAATTAATGAATGCCACTAATTTGAGTTTTGATGTTGTAGAGACAGAAGACATTCAGCCGTGAAAGGCAATCTTCTGTGGTTAGCCTGCTGGCTAGCCACACTGTAAACTGTGTTAAATTCTAATTTTCTGCAATGTCATGATCACTGAGGAAGCACAATACTGACAATTCATCTCTGTTACTAGCTTCAGTGTGAATCTTCACTGGATACTTAATCGTCAGTAAATTTGAAAGACATTTTATCTTGCTGAAGATTTCTATATGTGGTTTTTTTTCTTTATACAGATTTTGATTTTTATTTTATTCCCTGTACCTTAACAGGGACAAATAAGTATGAAGTTCTTAACTGTAATTAAAAAGTTCGCAAAACTACACCTTTAATTTTTTTTTCCCTACAACTTCTGAAATCAGCATGGAATCTTCTAAACTTTAAAGGAAATTTATAGATTTCTATTTCTCATAAACAAAATGTTGCTCCTACATATTACTTACTGTACTGTTTATATGAGTTTTTAATAAAAGTTGTTTTTTAATTATATGTCAAAAATATTCATACAAGCGAATACTTATATAAGTGTAAGTTACAGAAATAGACCCAAAAGTAAAAAAAATCTTAAGAATTACTTTCATGTAATTTGCAGACATGCATAGAGTAATTTAGTAATACTGCTTATGACAAAATTGTACGTTTATCTTTTTAACTAAATTATTTCTGCTTGACTCTTTTATTTTAGTTGTATTAGCAACATGAAGTTTTGAGGTTTCCGAAGTCTGTATTCAGCAAAACAATTTAATCTCTTTTACAAAGAATTAAGAGGCTTATGTTAGCTGAGAATATACATATATTGAAAATATTATTGGTCCAGTCCTCTCCTAACTATGCATAAAACCTAAGCTTGTCTATTTCAGAAGAAATTAGCATGGTTTTGTAGTTTGGGAAGTAGGGTGAATTTTAATAA
Source organism: Psophia crepitans (assembly GCA_013399095.1). Classification (NCBI taxonomy): domain Eukaryota; kingdom Metazoa; phylum Chordata; class Aves; order Gruiformes; family Psophiidae; genus Psophia; species Psophia crepitans. The sequence continues at coordinate 134,442 of VWZZ01004290.1, read as the reverse complement.
ACAAGCTGATATTAGTCTGAGAGCAGATTAGTATGGCATGTTCTCATCTGTGCAGAGAATTAGGGGTCATCTCATCCCTTGTCATCTCTGGCAAGAATTGTTCTTTGCGCTTGACATGGTATTCCTACAAGTCAAGTTCAGTTTTTCTAGCTTAAATGTGTTAAAAGGTTGAGAATTCTATCACAGGTTTTTGCAAATACAGCCGTTATTTTACACTGTGGCATAATTTTTCCTTAGTTTCACAATTTCATACTGTCATTCTAGAGGAAAAAAAATGAATAGTAGATGGTTGTATGCATGTTCTTTTTAAAATTATATCTTGCCTGAAATTGTAGCTTACTTGTAGTTCATTTTGCCTTGGTATCCATGGCCAAACTCTGAATAATTTAGGTAGGAATGGTTATAAGAAGCACGTATGAGTTCCTAGTAATAAGAGCCAAAATATAGAGAACTTGCGAAGACATTTGTATCTTTAAATTTTTGATTAATTTTCTTTATAATAGTTACACTGAGCGTGAAATGTTTTTAATAGCCAGGTCATAATTATCTGTTACAATTGCAACATGCTAGAACAGGTTAGGCCTTTTTTTATCATTTATTACTTACTGATTTGTGATGCCCTAGTGGCATTCCCCAATAATTCATTGAAGGAAGGATATAAAATAACTAAAGTTAAAAAAAAATGGAACCATACACTAAATGGGAAAAGAAAACAGATGAAGAGAAAGGACAGATTAATATACGACTAGAATTTATATCTGCATTACATGATGGAGAATGAAGGGACGTGGATGTAAGGAAGCCATCTCCATTTTTTAAATAACTGTGTGTGTACTCCTTCCCATAAAGCCAGCCAACCAGTAAGATGAAAGAGAACTTTAAAAAGGAAACCTGAAACAAAGTTCCCTGCAGTTACATTTGAATATCGACTTTGCTGCCTCTAGCCATGATTTGACGAATGAATGCTTCTAAGGCAGGGGTGTACCCGGAGGGGAAAAAATGGCAGAGCTCTTCATTTGGTGGTAGTGCCAGCTTTTAAGTATTCATTGAGGTATAATCTTAAAATATGAATTAATTAATATGTTTATATGTATAATTCAGGAAACAGGATACTGTGGGTACACAAAATTAATTTTTAATTTATTAAAGCAAATCAGGCAACAGTAATCTAAAGGACTAAATGAAAATTGCAAACTCAAACCCTAAAAAGTTCTGCAGAATTAATTGCAATGAATAAAAAAGTTTTGTTTCATGAACTACATCTTCCTTGACAGTAGTTTTTCTTTTACATAAATCAGATGAATATTTAGTATTTGCCTAAAAACCAATTTACTTGCATACAGCTGTATGAATTCTGTTTTGCTTCTATACCTCACTCTTCTTTATAAAATCTTGCAGAAAAAATTGATCCATTTCTATCTCTAATTCTTAATATTTTTTTAATATACTTACTTTCATTATTTACGTTTTAATTCCAGCACATTTACGTTACTGTGAAACATACTGGGGAATGATGATTTGAGAAAACAGCAGAACAGCAATCTGTTTTCAGTTGTGTTAATCTTGAAATCAAGCTACTGTTACTGTGTAGATTTTTTTTGTTGTTGTTGTGAAGATGCTTCTCTATATGAAGACATTTGTTTATGTAAGCATGAAAAACTATTTAGAAAGGAGTAATTCTTAAAAGGCTGTTAGAATTATAATGAGGTGGGTCTGAGTTTTCAGAGCAATGCAGTAGCCTGAGAGAGTAAAGTGTGATCCTTATGTCGAAGTGAAGGGCTGTTGAATAGTAGCAAGAAGTTATTCTAGCCTCACAGAACTTGCAAACTGCAGCACACTGTCTAGTTTGTTACCTGACCTTCAGACTGGATATTGATAAATATGAAAGCATTCTCAAAGAACTACACAGATTCAAGGCCAGAAAAATCTGCTTTACAGTAAGACATTAAAGAATATTATTCAGGTTAAAAATTAAGCAAGTTTAAAAATCTGCCAGCATTTCTATATGGGACGATTTTCTATTTTTAAACAAAAGCATGTGGCTGGACAATTCAGATTAGAAATAAGGTCTGTTTTTTGCAGAAACATGGCTGACTACTGTACTGATTTATTCAGGTGATACAGTAGATTCTCCGTCAGTAAATCTTCATCAAGATTGTGTGTGTTCTTGAAAACTGTGGATTATCTCCCTTTTCATCTTGTAAGATTTTGCATGTGTGGCATAGAAGATTATTGTTGATTTCAGTGACCCAGTTGAAGCTGTGTTCAGTAAACAGGCTAGGACGAGGAAGGCTGAACAGAGCCATCAGCAACCGCATAGCTGTGTCTTTGATGAGCGCAAGTAGAGTCGTTTATTTCAAACAGGCCTTTACCTGCTGTTGCTAAAGAGATTGGAACAGAAGAAAAACCAAAGGAAAAATAAGTTGACATGTTTTTTTAAAAATGTGTATTTAACTTTCTTGAGCAAGGTGAATCAACCGATGAAAAGAAGCACAAGGTATAACTACAGAGTTAGACATTGTCTTGGAGCACATAGCAAACCTTTTTCACTTTCAAATATCAGATCAGTGCTTAACATTATGAACAGAACTGTTAGTGGTATAAAAGAAACGAAGTCTTAGAAACAAATAGAAGCCAAATTGATTTAACCAGCTGATCTTGATTATAAATTCTGGTAAACGATCTTTTTCTAATGGTTAAAAGTCAACTTTAAAGCTCAGGTCCTTTGGAACATTTTGAACTCCTTATTAGAAGTCTTTGAGTCAAAAATATTGTGAGTCTATAATATTCAGAAATAAAAATGAAACTGACAGACATAAATTCAGAACCACACGGGGTAGTGAGGAAAAGTTTTCAATATATTCCAAAAGCAATTACATTCTTTCCTGGTAGGAATTGTATGTCATGAGACATAAGTAAAAGGAATTGCTCTTTTGCTTTTTTCTTTTAAATTGACATATGTTTATGCTAAAGTTACTACCAGCAGACCAGATAAAAGCACTATATGTCTTTTTCAGTTTTACCACTTCTTACATTAAGAATTAGACATACAACACATTTTATCATGGCAAGTCAGTGTTTAGTATTACTTTCTATGGAATTCACATCCTTTATAAAACATAAGTTGGTGCTTCCTGGATCCGGAGAAACTGAACAGCATGCTTTGTAGCTTTGCAAAATGACTGAAAAGACCATTTGTGATCCTGTTTTAAACCATGGGCAGAGAATATTGTGGGTTCTTGCTGCTATGAACCAATTGTCATTAACTTTTACTCACATATAAAACAATTTCTGGAAAGGTAAGTTCTCATATATAAGAAAAATTCTTCAGAATACTGGAAATACAGTTGTATTTAGAAGATACCTGGTAACGTAATTGAACTCAGTGCCAACGACTATGTGAAACAAAAAGAAAACTGTTAAATATATTCTTGGGTTTTTTTCCCCTTTGTACTTCTTTAAAAAGGGGTTACTCAGATCATCTGCCTCATGTAGCAAAAGTGGAGTCCAGGCTTCCTTCAGCCCTAAAATAAGTGAAATTGTAGTGCAAGAGTAAATTACTTATTTTTAATTACTTTAAAACTCTTGCTATAGCTTTTTGCTTGTTATGAAGATGTGGGTGTCCAAAATCAGGAAAAAAAGTATTTAGACTTCATCTTAAGAATATGCTAGTTATTGTCTAGACTGCATTTCTATAATATAGGTCATTCTCTGAAAATTGGAAAATGGTATCTGTAATTATTGTTTCTGTTACAGAACATCCTAAAAGCCTTGTTGCGACAGGTATTTTCCAGGGAGATAGCATTATAGACTGTAAAATCTTACAATCAGAATTAGGACCAATAAGATAGACCCAGCAGAAGATATCATTAGGGTGAGTAATTTTATACCTAGTGAAATCCACATGAAGACATTTAAATCTTGGCTTAATTTTTAAATACAGAATACAGTAAAGCTATTCATAGTTATAATCCCATCCTGCTCTTTAGTAGCCTGGCATTCACTGCAGACATAGCACAGAAATGAAGGTAGTTGTGAAAGCTATTTCTATATGTGGTGAGAAGTAGGATCAAGTAGTTTTGAAAAAGAACAGCATTGTTCTGTTCAGAGACCTGAGAATGAAAAAGAAATCTTCAGAAGGCCTTTCGGTTTGGAAGGACTACGGGCAAAAGGAGTAGAAGTGTCACAGTCAGAAAATGCCTGGATGATGTCACAACATTAACTTAAATGCTGCAAGTATCAATGTACAGGTATTAGTTATCTATCTTCTTAACAGTTCTTAATTATTTAAATGATCTCCAGAGGTCCCTTCCAACCCCATCACATCTGTGAATCTGTGAACTCGGTGTTACTCAACTTCATATTATATTATTTGCTTTGTCAGCCTTATATAAATTTCCATCTGTTAAAAACATCATGCCATTTAAAAAATGAACAGACTCTAAAAACTGAAAAACATATACCAAGATGCTTCTAGGGTGTGAATTTCTTACTGCTTGGACGATAATGTTGTAACAGTTATTTAAATAAGAACATAGTAAGAATTTCAAAAATACAATACATTCTTTAAAAAACAAAATATAAAAAGGTAGTGTTTTTTTTGTTATGATTTATACTCTCTTCGGTTGTTGCAACTTGTACTACAGATACAGCACTTCTCTTGGTATTTTTTTTAGACTCTGTCATGGTTTAACGCAGATGACAGCTAAAACAGTCGTTTGCTCACTTCCTCCCCCTGCAGTGGGATGGGGAAGAGAATTGAAAAGGGAAAAAAAAAGAAAAAAAAAAAAAGAAAAAAGGCTAAACTTGTGAGCTGAGATAAAAACAGTTTAATAGGACAGAAAAGGAAGGTGGTGATGGTAATAATAATAACAGAATATGCAAAAGAAGTTATGAACAGCACTTACTACCCCAAGCCAATGCTCAGTGAGTTCTTGAGCTGAACTGCCTCCATGCAGTTGTGGAGGAACATTTTCTGCTATGGTGATAAAAAGGTGCTAGAAGAAACAGAAGTCTACAAATAGAATGGGAGGCTGAAATTCCTGATTTGAAAAGTGTGTATAGCCAGAACAGAATATCAGAAACTTACGGGACATGTCAGTACTCAGAATAATTTATGTGAGAAGAACATGCAGCAGAGGTTTAGCTATATCTGCTTAAAATAACAAATAACTAATAGTAAATAAAAAGAATCCAAACAATCCACTACAATATTTCATTTTAAAAAGGCAACTATATAAGAAGTCAGACTGGTTATAAAAAGAACTAAATGCTTGCAAGCAGCATGGAGATTACATAGAATATGGACCACACTAATACTACCTGTCAAATTGTTTTCTTTCCCCAAAAGACAACTATGATGAAGTTACTTGATGTTGTTAAAAGGCATTTAAAGAAAAACAAACCAAGAAAAACAAAAAAAAACAGAAACAAAGAAGATTACCTGAAACAAATTTTGTACAAATGAGAATAATAGGAAAGAATAAATTTTCTAGCAAATTACCTATGGAAATATGCTAAGGAAGGCCAAAAAAGATTCTGAGGCGAAGCTTGCTAAAGGCAAAAAACTGATAATAAATCCATTTTCAAACACATTGGAATAGGGAATCCTGCCAGAAAATCTTGAGGGCCAACAGATGATCAAGAGATGAAGGGAGCACTGAAAAAAGACAAGACTGTAGTACAATCTATAAGAATCTTTCATATCCACATTCATTATAGAAGAGCTTAGGGAGGCTCCCATGCTGGAATCTTCATAGGGTATGCTGTGGATGCTCATTCTCAAACAAGTGTCATTAAAAGCATTTTACAACAAAACATTTTTTTGTTTACAATTTCTATTTGTTTATAATTGCTTTTGTTTGTAATTGCTGTTCTACAGAACAATGGAAGGTGGCTGAAGGAATACCAGTTTTCAAAAAGGATTCCAGCAGATCACAAGCTTTGTATTGGAATAATTGACAGAAATAATAATGAAGGGGCTACACAGAAAAATATGTTATAGTGGAGACGAGTAAGTGAGAGTTTTATAGAAGAAAATAATGTCTCATAAATTTAGTAGATATATTTGTAAGAGGAGAAAAAATATGTAGGTATGGAAGACTTGAGTACATTTAAAATCTTGCACTTAAAGAAAACACTTCAGAAGGCTTCCCCAGATGTAAACTACCACGAGACAGAAGAGAAGCTCCTGATGTGGATAAAATTAGGTTAAAAGAAACTTCAGAGGGAAAGGGTAGAAATTAATGATTAATATTCCTTAGAGGAATAAGTCACCAGAAGAGACTGATGCAAACTTTACTCTTCAACATATTCATATATCATCTGCAAAGAGATAGAATGCAAGATGGAATATTTCTAATGATAATAAAAGTATTTTGGTTAGTGAAAGTGAAAATTATTTGTGAAGAGTTCCAGAAGAGTCTTGCAGTAGCAATTGTCTTAACATAGTCTTACAACTTGTGACACAAAATTCACTTGTGCAATCCCAAATGTACCATACTGAACTAAATCCATTTGTATTTTGATAAGGTCCTCATAAAATTCATCTTTGTGCCCTTTCACACTATAATCGATCAAGCCCACAATATTGAGTGTTGATTCTGATTAAGCCATATATATCAGCTAAATGTGCTATCGATTCTCATTTAATTGTATGAGGAATTGCATTAGATCTATTGATAAAGGAATGGTGTTCTTAGAGGTTATTTTCCATGTCAGTAGGACTTTTTAACAGGATAAGAGATAAATGAGGAATGCATTGCTTTTAAATACAGTCAGTATTAAGTAAATTTTCCAGTGGGAGAAGTAAGGATGTATATATTTCTTCAATGTTTGATATGTCTAATTGCACTATCTGTCTGATAATGTTCAGGGAGTAAAAATGTGGAGATACTATACAGTGGGTTCTTCTTATGTCATTGTTAATTTAGATTAAATGTGTCTATAAAATGCGATTGACTGATTTTAGGTCCATGCATGGGCAGCACCATAAGCAAACTAGAAAATATTTTGTTGAAGGAAAATTATTTAAGCATTTTGTGAAGTGAATGAAGGTAACCTAGAACAAGGGATTTTTATTAATGAATAAATGTGTCCACTGAAATATTTATTTTCAAAATAGTAGGGAGTTATTTCCCTTCTATGATCCCTCCTTGATTAGGGGAAGTTGAAGCGAGGTTGTTATTTTGTACACTTGGAAATCTAAGGAATGCATAAAGGGAGTAAATGAGAACTCTTACCTCTGTTCGCTGTAGTGGTACCAATACCTGATCACATATTTGATCACATATCTTATGCTATTCATATGAAATATTACCTGTCGAAGCATGGCTTTCCCACTTTCCTAGAAGAGTGATGTTGCCCCAATACACTAGCAAAATTAGTACTAATAGGTTAGTGATTAATTGCAAACTTTTCTCACAAGCATTAAATCATGGATGATAAATTATAGATTGGTAAACAAATGCCAAGTTTCCATTACAAATGGTAAATTTTTTTTGCTTAATTGTCACTGTTTTAAAAACTGTTCCATAAGCAAAAAGCTACAAGTTGGCCTAATATTAGAGTTTATTGGATTTAAGGAAACCATTCTGTATTTGAAAAGTTGTACTGTAGTGTATACAAATGTGTTTTGTGTTCAAATGAAAAAAAAAAAGAAAAAACAACAAACAAACCCAGTGTGTTTTAAATATCAAGAGACAGCATTAGGCAAATTCAGAGTAAAACTACCTCAGAAATATGTTGGGTCTCAAGCAATCTTTACAAAGTTTAAAATTTTAATCTGAGTTCTTTGTTTGACTGCATAAATTTCAGTCCAAACTGAAGCATTCTCAGATTTTTGGAAATTATCACTTGCATTCAAGTTTCAAATTACTTGCTAATGCATTACATTAGTCATTACAATGTCAGCAATGTTATGGTTAAATAATATTAGGTACTTTTATGTGATCTTTAAAAAATGGCAGCTGTGGGGTTGAAGTAATGAAAAACATTTCATCCAAACCCTTTCTATGTCTTGAAAGTGGTTACCACCATTTTCAGATGGAAGGCATCCCAGAGCAACTCCAGCACCATGAGTTATCACCCTGATACGTGGGAGTGTATCATTTAATATGGAGTCATCCTTCCTATTAATGCAGATACTATTAATTCTGTGTAGAGAAGCTGTAGTTCAAGGCTGGAAGTCTCATTCATTTCAGTATAACTTTGCCAAATCCTAAAAGGTTCTTGTCTTCTTGTATTTGAGTAATGAATAAAAAATAAGCTAAAAATGTCAGCTAATTACTCAAGATCTATTCCTTCTATAGATTCAGAATGTCCTACTGAAAAGATGCTTTTATTACTATATATTTTGTTAAATGTGAAGAATCAGCTAAGTAGATTAATGGTGCTGAATACAGTTTTTCCACCATGTGAAATAACTGAAAGCTCCACCAAGACTTCTAAGGCAGAAATAATTTCTTGCATGTTGTATTTCTCTTTTTCAATCTTTAGGCCCTCAGCCCACTGATTTCTTCATAGTGTTGTGAACAGATACTTGATAACTCACATTTTATTACATTGGTTTTCTACCTACTTTGGAAGACACAGATGTATTTTGTTAACATTTCATATGAAACAGTAAATATTTAATATTCCAAGAAAAAAACTTTAATCTCATATTTTTGGTGTTACATGTCCACGAATGTCATCTGACACATTTTGTAGAGAAATCATTAGAACCTATTTTTCTTTATCTGCTATTACATAAATCCTGGGACATGTCTCAAAAACATAGGTATTTTGTTTGCAACTGCCTGTAACTCCTATAAGAAACAGTAGTGGTTTTAAGTTTCTAATACTGTGCAAATTGATAATATTTCATTACTGTAGGAGTTTTGGAGAAAATTTTATATTGATATGTGAATTATACTGTCTTTTAATGATTCTTCCATTACAATTTCCCCTTATTTTCTTTCAAAAATATGAATTTCTGGCTTCAGATGATAGACCACTTGGACATACATGCTATGACTGGAGACCAGAAAAATTTTCTTTTTCATTATCCCAAGGTTACATTCTTGGTATTCCCCCTTTTATGTTAGTAGACCGTATGAAGTAGAATGCATCCCTGTTTCAGCTTCTTTCAGATGCTCTCTAAAGGTGAAGTGTTCCTCACTGCTATGAATTTCCAACAGCACAGCAGTTTCATTTTCCGCTGTTTCATTTATGGCTAAATAAAATATCTTTTTGTCTATGTGTGCCTCAGGGGTGGTGTTCCATCTGGACTTGCATATGAAGGTGTTTTTACTAATTCACTGAAAGAAGAGCCTTCCTTCCAAGTGTTCAAATTAGGTCAAGGCAAGAGTGGGAGCTCCAGTTATAAACCCCTAGCTCAAAAAGAGAGTAAATGTCTAAACTGGGAACCCTTCTCCAGTAGAGGTCTAAGCTCTGACTATTCTCATGAGAATTCATTCATCTACTCCATTCTCATGACCTGTTGAAAACTCTTAGGTCTCCTAAAATATTACCTTGAGGTTGTCTTGGTGTTTGCGTGTTTATACGTGTTTGTTACAGGCTCATATGTATGTCCAATTAGTGTACGCATGCCAGAGATCAGTCCCTGCAGATAAGTCCCTGCCACTGTTAAAGGATTAGTATAAAAGTAAGCTGTTTATCTTATATTCCAGAAAAGACAACCTAATATTCAAAGCAAGTATCTGGAAGTATTTTCAGGTATATAGTATTTAACATTAGACTCAAATAGAGAATCAGCTTCAGTGAAATTCTATCAAATCAAATCCCAAATCAGTTTTTCTCACTATTGCTATAAAGATCTTTAATATATATTTTTCTAAGTTACTTCAGCTATCCTTACGTGAGATCTTACTTTAAAATCGTCAACTCTGACTACTGTTTGCATGAATGACTAAACCTGGAAAACATGGCAAAACCCTTTTGTATTTATAAAAGTGTATTTACCTTTGCAAATACATTTTATGATATTTTCCGGTTGCCAGGGAGCTGGAGCTCTTCTTAGACAGGTACCCCTTTCATATAGACTGTTCAGGTGAAGTGGGGCATTGTTCAAGAGCAGTTTGAATATATAAAGATAAAAGGAAAAATAAATTACTAGTAAGTTTCTTTATTTCTACTTAGTTTGACAGTCTGTTGAAAATGCCTTCGCTGACAGTTATATGAAACCAATTTGTGCAGTTGTACACTTGAGCTGTAAACTTTCCTGCTGGGTATCTAAACAGTTGAGGAAGAGAAAAATCTTTACTTTTTAATGTTCTCCCAAAGTGACATGCCAATGGCCATAAAAAGCTTCAAATATTTAAGTGATGAGAAGTTTTCTATAGAGTGAAACAGAAATACAGGTCTTTATAATGCAGCTCACCTGAGCTGACTAAAAAGGGAATAGAGGTCCTAAAGGCATCAGTAGATGCTACTGCTTTCATTTTGTTCAAGACATAGCTATTTCAAATGCAGAAATCAATACACTCAGTTCATGCTTTCATTAGGTCCAAGAGGGACAACATTCATTGAAATCTCATTACTTATTAGAACAGTAAGAAGACTGTTTATGTTGTGGTTTTGATTATCAGTGTGATTTTTTAAGAACCAGAATGACATGGGAAAATAAATAGTATTAAAGTCGGTGGAAATTGTATTACAAAGCCATGCTGGTAGTTCAGGAGCTCTGAAGGTTTGTGTTTTTGCTGGAGCAAAAATAAGACTTCCATCAAAGTTCTATTTTTTTGAGAGAACCTGATAAAATAGTGTCTTTGGCAGAGAATTGTTTGAGCCAAGTTTCCTGTGAAAGCAAAGGTTTTGTCATTGTGCTGTATCTTTCCGTCTGCTCCCTTTTTTTTTTAATCCTAACTTAGTACAAGTTCTGAATATTGAATGAATTTTAGCCACGTTTGACCAAAAGAAATAGTTCTTCTTAAAGTCTCTCAGAAGTCCTCAAAACAGATAGCCTAGATATGTGTATACAGCCACTTAAGTCAGTGTTCAGGCTCACTAGCAAGTGAGAAGCAGTGACTAACTGATGACAGATGTCACTTTCCAGCAGGCAAACACTACAGAGAGTGCTAAGAGAGTATGTGAGGGTAGTGGCAAGAGTTATGCTGAATAGGAAGGGAAAGGATGCAGGAAAAAAGGTTTGGGAGTGCTAGGTTGAGCAACATAATAGGGAATGTGTTGGGATGTTCGAAAACATTCTGGTTTATACTCTCCCGAAGCTATCAAGAATTAGCCTCTTGGGATGACAAATGGGACACCAGTACCCCTATGGCACATAAAACCGAGAGAGGGGAAGAAAAAAAAAAAAAAAAAAAAAGGACCGTATTTTGAGTTTCTTTAAAACTGAGTTGCACCAAATCTATTAAATACCTGCCTGCCTTAAAAGGTTTGATATGTAAAAGGTGATTAAAAAAACTAGTAAGTGGAACACTAGTGAGAAAGAAATCAGAAACCAAGTTCAAAAATTTTGCATTAAAAATGTACAAAGCAAAATTTTACAGAAAAAACCACTTTGATATACAAGTTACATTTTACATTGACTACTTTAAAATAAAAGTAGGATTTTTTTATCTAGTTTTAATTCCATTCTGTAATTCAACTATGGCATAAAGTCCTCCCTATGTGACTCTAATAATACCCAAAAGATAGTTGTATGAGATGTAGTCTGCAGCACAGAACAGATAAAAGCATACTTTTTCTTTCTTCTGAACTAGTTGACAATTCTTAAATAGCATAACACACCAGAACTTTGCATAGTTTCCATTTTTTATTTTCTCTGCTTTGCAAAGAAAATCATTAAAATATCGTTGAAGTTGACGAACAATAAACCCCATGTCTCTGCGATCCATAACAGAAGCCATCAAGACAATAAGGAGCCTTTGTGAGAATTCCGCACAGTCTCTCTCACTGTACCCTATGCTAATCTAAGAGCATTCTTAGCACTCTGATACATCTTGTGTGATTGAATTTAGAATTGTTCAGTCAGTTGGGGTGAGGTTTTAAAGTGGCAGGAAGTCTTTCAGGTTGTACAGCTTGGTTAAGTAGAGCTGTGATTAATCTACACAAGTCGCTATCAGGTTAAATAAATCTATATTATAGAAACAAAAGCAATGGAGCTATTCCATTTCTATTTGAATTTACTAGCAATACAAACTGAAACTGACATGAAGTTCTTATTTACACAACAGCAGTGTCCTTAGCACAGTATTCCTTGACGTATTTTTAAGGACAACTTCTTGATAGAATAATTTGAAATTAGAGGACGATTTCTGAAATAATAGAAGAATGAATAAAGTGCTCAAACAGGTTTTCAGTTAACATTAACTAATAGTATTGGTTGTTACTTGAAATGTGGCTGACATTTTGCTGTGCAAAGTGATGAACGCCCAACAAAAATACCCATCCAAATGCAGGTCTGAGCCAATGTTCAGATGGCAAGAAGTAAGGTAAGGTAAAATGACAAAGGTCATTTTGAGTGAAACTGTACCTTTCATGCTACAGAGAAGTTGTTATGAAAGATACAAATAGCAAAAGTTTCTAAATGTACTTTAAATTAGGAGGACAAAGATTAAATTTGAAAAGCAGACAGGAAGTAAGATTATGCCAAATCACAAAAAATTATTCTAAGTCCTGTGAGCTATGAAGTAAGCAGTTAAAGCACATTGGGATACTGTGGGGAAAATGCTTTTTATAACACACACAGCTCATTTCAGTATTTAAAAAGTAACTGGTGGGATTCCTGGAAATTGAACATATCCAAAAAAAAAGGTGACAAATAAGAACGAGCTGGTGCAACTGGCATAAGTCATCTAAATAAAAATAAATTTATTTCTAAGGCCATGATTTTTCTCCAGAGTGTGTTGTTATGCAGTGAGTGTTATCAATATTGTAGTCCTTTATGACTATTACAGAAACACTTGATCTTTTGATTATTCAGTGAAGGAAAAATGGATTAAGTTGCAGGACTTTGGAGGACAATTATTTAGGAAAATCCGAACTGAGGAATAGCACCTGGAATCACGTGACATTTAAACAAGCTATAAATAGAATTATAGATGCAAATTTTGGCAACTATAAAAGCAGAATAAATCACATTGGAAAAAATATCTTGAATTATTTCTGAAATGTCAATGACTTGTAACAACTCTAGAGGTATCTTTGGACATAAATAATTCTATGATTCTGTGATCAAATGTCAAAGTTAGACCTGCACTGAGCAGGGAATTGACTCAGATTGATGTGGTGATACTGTGATTTGAACTACCAACATGAGAAAAAGATATAAGCATTAGTATGGATTATTACCTTTTATGGTTTGTCTATTATTTATCAAAATACAGCTGCCAAGTGGAAGAACTGAAGTCTTTTAAAATATAGGAAATGCATAGCTTAAAAATGAAGAAATGTGTGGATAAAAAGATAATTGGGTATTTTTTAACTTGACTTTGCTATCTTCAGCTGAACAGCCAGATTTCCTATCAATCAAGAATTTGACTTACTGTTTTTGTAATGTATGTGCTCGCCTATCAATCTGACTTGAGTTTTGGTTATCTACTGTATCACTGATTAGGGCTGCAACTTATTTTTTGAGTAAACTAAACCAATATCCTCCTCTGCAAAATTTCCATGAAAGGTTTTTAAACTATGCCTGTTGAAAATAGGACAAGATCATTGCCTATTAGGAGTCTTTCAGTGAACACTGGAGGAAAAGAAAAAAAAGTGATTGGTAGGATAAAAAAGCTATCACTGGCCTAAATGGCTGTTTCAGAGTGTTATTTAAGAGTTACTCTGCACTGCTGTTGTCCTGGACAAAAGCAAACAGTTGCTGTAAAGTTTCCTTTTGCTCCATCTTCCTTCTCATATTTTTTAGAGTGAAGACTAGTAGGAAGGTTTCTTTTTTCATTGATTGATGGCTGTTCTGTATCAGAAGTTTGTATGTTTGGATTAAGGAGACTTATGCACCTTGATTTATGTGAACTGTTAATAAAATAGAATGTTGTAGAAAACAGCGATGACCGTATTGATAGTTTGATTATTTAAAAAACCCCAACAATTACATGCATTATCTTGACATGACACTCTCTGTGTCAGAATTATTTTGTCAACAGTAACTGGCAAAAGTCCTGAAGCATGAGGGGCTTCTGTGACCGTTTCAAAGTTTCTGATTATAATATTAACACATTCTTTGGTCTGTATTTGTGAATATTTCATTTTATGACTTTCCATTTGTTACTGATACTTTCAGTGATAGTTTCCTTGTTGTGTCTCATATTGTGTAGTTTTACAATGTAAGGGACTCTTAAACTTCTTTGTGAAATAACTGTATGATATTTTCAGTTCTTTCTCAAAAAGTAGTTTTCCGTATCTCTAAGTGCACTCATTAACACTTGACCTAGTAGTTAATTTTGCACAACCAAATTGTTTCTTTTTCCTTAATGAAATACATTTTGATTGTTTCTGATTTTGATTCACAGCAAGTCCTTTGCAACTTCATTACTATTCAAACAACGGACCACATGCAGTAGAAAGCTGAAATCCGGTGGTTCTTTTTATTTTTTTCCTACAGTCTTCTTCAGTATTCTTGTGATTTTGCTATATTTTAATTTAGTTTACCATATGCTGAGAGCTTTCCTAGTTATTGCTGGGCAATCTGATTTTCTTCAAAATGTTAAGACAGCCAGTGGATGCACACTCTTATCCTTTCAATAATATGAAACAATGTTTAGGGTGCTTTTCAGGGTCAGAATGCCAAACAGTGGGTCAGATCGCTCAGTCAGCTTTATCAACAGCAAGACTTTCCAAAGCCTCTCTTTTTACACAGCAGCACATTTTTTTAATGATAGAGTGAATTTTAAAAACTTGTCAGTGATACCATACTTTCATAAAAAATTGCCTTTTTGTATGTACCTTAGTACCTATGTTTTTTCCTCTCAAAAGAATTGCAGTGAATTTCCTTCCTTAGATTGGAGTCTTTTCTTTCTTCTCTTGACTAAGATTGCTATTGCTTCTTTTGCCACCTTGTTCCTTCCCTCACTCACAATTGAGGGAGAACAGGTAAAAAGGATGGAACCTCAAGTGTACTTCCATACACATCTCAAGCTAAATTTTTCTTGCTCGACTTCTGACTTCACATCTGCGCTAGATTTAGCACTTCCCTGACTTCAGGCTGCTTTTCTTTATTGCAGCTTTCTGAAGACATACTGATAAAATACTATCCATCTTATAATAACAAAACTCTAAATGCTCAGTATTTTTACTAAATTTATGAACTTTTGCTAAATCTTTTCCTGTAGGTGTGCTATACTAGATAGTAAAAATATGAATTGGCTTCTTGAATTAAAATGTATCATCCATATCTGCAGTACATATTATATGGGAAATTCCCTTTATAGTGATGTTATACAGTGCAGTGATGAATTATTGACATATAGGTACATCTAGGAAGACAGTTTTCAAATTTATTAAATATTAATTGAAAATATACCTGATCATAACAAACATTCCTTATTGAAATAACTGTATCTCAGAGTTGCTGAATTTTGACTAGTTTTGGTAGGCGCACTGGTGTTAATGTAGCATTCTGGCGATGTATGACTTAATCATGCGATTGTCATATTTCTAGGACTTTGTGACAAATATACCGAAATGCACGCAAATTGTTCCAACCTTAGGGGTTTTTAACTGTTCTTAAAATAAGACTCGTTATCCTTGCACTGAATTGATTTATTTTTTTTTCAGCCATTGTTTATTTCATCATCAACAGTTATAGGAGTATGATTGCTTATATTTAAAACAGTTTTCTTTCCTGGCTGATGAGCACTAAACAGAGAACTAGCCATCTTTGCCAGTAAACACTGCACACAATGAGAATATTCTTTTGGATGAAGTGAGCACGCTAGAAATCATACCTGAAATGTTCAATGTTTCAAAAATGTAATGTAAAGCTTCGTATTATGTTGTCATATATTAGAATTTATTTCAGTATTTGAAAATAACTTTGAATTATTAATTACCTAGACAGTTATGTTTGTGTAATTTGTAAAACCTCTTAAAAAATATGCAGTGGCTATCGAGCCTTGAATGAAAGTCCCATATAAGAATATCTATATATTCCTCTTTAGTTAGTGTTTAAAATATAACAAATTCTTGCCTGCATGTAACTCACATGCTTGTATAGAACTTGGCTGTTTTCCTTGGTCTATTTAATTTGCTAGTTATCTTCATAGTTTGAGTACTTTGAGACAGGAATTGTTTCTCTTTGTCCTTTCTCCCCTTCGGTCAGTAGAGTAGCTAATTCAGTGGTTCTAGTGATGTCTGAAGTGCTGAGATTTACTGCAGTAAAATGTGTTCAAGAGCAGCAGGGCTGTATAGTTATTTTTTTAACAATTTCTTATGCCTTAAAATATTGCTTTGTTTATTTTTAAACAAGTAACTGAATTTTAAGCATTTTAGATAACAAGTCCGTCCAAGCAAGCCTTAGTACACAGTGATGGTCTAGTTGTATATAAAAAGTTATGAATATATAAACAGCAACAGTTTTTATATTTTATTAACTACGAGCTGCTAAGAATTCAAGGACCTTCAACTTTGTTCTACTGGAGTGGATTATTAGATACAGTTTGTACGTAAATTTAGTCTGGTTTTTGTGATTTTTTTTTTTTTTTAATGCTGTTTTGAAAAAGTAGAGTAGAGATTAGGTAGTCTTTGAAGTTGAAGATACTAATTAGCTGATACATTTGGGATGTTACTTGCCAATGGTAGAACTTGCTAATAAATCAAACTATTTGACTCATCCGAGTGTGTATTTTAAAACAGGTGAGGCTAATGATAAGGATGTTCAGGTGGTGGAACTTCCCATTGTTGACAGCTTACACCCACGGCCACCTTATTTACCGTTGGCTATCCCTGAAGACCTGGCTGATAGGCTAATTCGCGTACATGGGGATCCTGCAGTGTGGTGGGTCTCGCAGTTTGTCAAGTACTTGATTCGTCCACAGCCTTGGTTAGAAAAAGAAATAGAGGAAGCCACAAAGAAACTTGGTTTCAAACATCCAGTGATCGGGTGGGTATTTAGTTTTCTTTTTAACTGTCTGTGCTTTATTGTGTGTATATCGTGGTTCCTGTTCATGACAAAAGGTTTTATGATGGCTATCCAAGAGTCTCAAGCATTTTGTGGGGAGAGCATGTGCTTTCTAGATGAAGCTATCATTTTTATCTGTGAATAATATAAGTTGATTACAAGTACTTCTTCAGCATACTTGTCTACCTATAGTTGGACAGATATATGAAAGGTGGCTCAATAGAAGCTTTCTTTATATGTCCTTCCATATCTAGAAACATAGTCTAGAATTTCATTCATGTAGTTGCCTTACAGCTTGTGTTCCAGACATTTTTTTGCCTGGGTCTTCTTTTCAAGTGCCTATAGCCTTTACATTTCAGGAAAAAAGGCTAAGCCTACATTTTACGTGCCACAATCCACAACTAATTTTATTGTTGGCTGCACCTGAACATGGTATGTGCTTTTCCCTTTCCTGCTGAAATTTTCACTGTTGTTGTTGTTTCTTATCAGTAACTGTGAATTGGAAAGGCTCATATGGGGAGAATGAAGGAAAGCTCCTATGGGCAATAAAGAGCAGCTTGTGGAAGAAAGGTTTTACTGTCATGTAACATGAAAAATTTTGCTGCTGCAAATATTGATTCCTTTTCCACAATTGTCCTTCAATCCTTAATCTTTCTTTTTGTTGGAGTACACGATAGTTCTGTCCAAATGTTAGTTGGCTTTTGACCATTGACTCAGTAGGCCACTTCACTGGCGGATCTGAAGACTTGTTAGGTTTCAAGCAGGTGGAGAAGATGCATTTTTAACTACCTTCATTCAAACCCTGCATTGTAGTTGGTGTCCCAATATACCCGTGATGCAAATATTCCCATTTTGCTTTTAAACTGTATTGATCGAGCATTAAATAACTACACTGGGTAACTTAACCTTTTGCACAAAAGGAATGCCTTGTATGCTGTAATCCTTTATTCTCTTCTTTCAGTTAACCTTTGCCTTGCAAGATTATTTTACTGCTTTCAAGAACAGACTGATGGCTAACTTCATGTTAGTGTGTCTTGATGGACATCCATGAGTATTTTAATCCTTCCTTGTTTCATGTAGGGATTCAATTTAATATGGATTCTGAAAGCAGAGGCAAGTTAAAATTTCAGTTGCTAAAGTATGTATCGTTCATAAATTGAATTTCTAGTTTCTGTCTTTTTCTAGCGTTCACGTCCGAAGGACAGACAAAGTAGGAACAGAGGCAGCATTTCATCCCATTGAAGAATATATGGTACATGTTGAAGAACGGTTTGAACTTCTTGCTCGCAGAATGCCTGTTGACAAAAAAAGAGTGTATTTGGCTACAGATGACCCTTCATTGTTGCAAGAGGCAAAATCCAAGTAAGATGAATTACATTTATATTACAGTTTATTCCTTCTGGTTAGCTTTACAATTTCTGACTACTGTGTGCACAAATGTTACTATAAATTTTTTTGTTGTCATTTACACAGTTTTGTTGTCATTTACACAGTTAAGACGTGTATGACATGTTAAGATGTGTATGACACATCTTAAGATGTGTGATGACACTAAACTGGGAGGAGTGGCTGACACACCAGAGGGATGTGCTGCCATTCAGCGGGACCTAGATAGGCTGGAGAGCTGGGCGGGGAGGAACCTGATGAGATTCAATAAGGGCAAGTGTAGGGTCTTGCACCTGGGAAAGAAGAATCCCATGTGCCAGTACAGGTTGGGGACTGATCTGCTGGAGAGCAGTGTAGGGGAAAGGGACCTCGGGGTCCTGGTGGATGGAGGGATGACCATGAGCCAGCAATGTGCCCTGGTGGCCAGGAAGGCCAATGGCATCCTGGGGTGCATTAGAAGGGCCGTGGTCAGTAGGTCGAGGGAGGTCCTCCTCCCCCTCTACTCTGCATTGGTGAGGCCGCATCTGGAGTATTGCGTCCAGTTCTGGGCCCCTCAGCTCAAGAAGGACAGGGAACTGCTAGAGAGAGTCCAGCACAGAGCCACTAAGATGATTAAGGGAGTGGAACATCTCCCTTATGAGGAAAGGCTGAGGGAGCTGGGTCTCTTTAGCTTGGAGAAGAGGAGGCTGAGGGGTGACCTCATCAATGTTTATAAATATGTTAAGGGTGAGTGTCAGGAAGATGGAGCCAGGCTCTTCTCAGTGTCATTAAGCGATAGGACAAGGGGCAATGGGTTCAAGCTGGAGCAAAGGAGGTTCCGGGTTAACATGAGGAAAAACTTTTTCACCGTGAGGGTGACAGAGCACTGGAACAGGCTGCCCAGAGAGGTTGTGGAGTCTCCTTCTCTGGAAACATTCAAAACCCGACTGGACACGTTCCTGAGTGATGTGCTCTAGGTGGCCCTGCCTTGGCAGGGGGGCTTGGACTAGATGATCTTTCGAGGTCCCTTCCAACCTTTGTGATTCTGTGAAGACTGCATTTCAGCTTCTAGTGATTTTGATTTTTATCTCAGAAATTCCCTTTTTTTGGATGATTTTTTTTCCAAGTATGCTTTTCAAAGCTTATGTTAAAAATCTAGAAGAGTTGAGCAGGATACCTGTGACTATTTGAAAACAACCCAATGCTATAAAGGGCAAGTAAAAATATAAATAATAAATCCACCAAACCTCTTCCAGAACATACACACATTAAAAAGAAACTGTTCAGAAATATCATGACAACTAGTTAATGTTTAAAGAAGTTTCATCTGTCCAAACAATACCTTTCTGTGAACAGTTAGTTGCCAGAGGAATTTTTACAGGCTGATTGTAAAGCTTCTGATGACTCTTTCAGAAAGATTTCTATATTGACATCTTAGAAGCCTTTCACCTTACACGTTCAATAATTCTAAAGTTTTTCCTCAAATATATGTGGGATTCTCGATCTGTAACATTGTCCCTTTTTTGCTCTTTGTCCTCTTCTAGCTCACCAGAACGTGGGTGTAACAACCTACCCTAACTATAGGATAGCCCAGCCTGTCATAGAAAACATAACTGTATGCATCCATTTATTTCTAACATGGCCTGTATTTTCCTGTAAAAACTCACTGTTAAGTTCCATGTTTTGCAAGGTGTCACTGAGATGGCAAAACCTTCTGTTTAGTAAAAGAAACCAGATTCATATGGAAGGATAATGTTCCATATTTCACTGTATCTTTATTGGGTTATGGTTTTTATGGCATATAAACAATTTCATAAATGGTTATTGGCAGGATTCTGGAAACTTGGATAAGTATTTCAGATGCATTCAATTTATATATGTTTGTTCCTGAGTGCAAGTTTGCACTATTTGCATTTTGAGTACTATTTATTTAGTTGTCTACTGAATAGCACCTATTTCTGTTTCCAAAATTTTATCTCCCTTGAGCAGAATACTTTTTTTTCTTTTTCATTTAAGCAAGGAAATTAAGACTTTTTAAAGTCAAGGTAACTTGAAAATGGCAAATTTTTGAACAGTTTTATTCTTGATAGACATGCTTGGAAAAATATATAAGATACCGGATTAAAATTTTCTTTCGCATATACAAGGTAAGCAGAAAACATTATTTTGTGGTAGAGCAATTTTCTACAGCATTGCAAACCTGTGTATTTCAGTTGCACTGTTTCTATTTCTCTTTCCTATCTGCGAAGGGCTACTGTTTAAATTATGGAGTAACTCCAGATGATGGCAATCTAGTAATCTAATCCGTCCTTTTTTGTATATATAGAGACAAGAACAGTAGCAGAAACAATTATGATAACATAACATTTAGAGTGCAAATCTGAACAATGAAAAGACAGGTCATACAAAATTGAGGTTGCAATATTTAATTCATTACATGTCCTAAATATCTTTAATTACTGTTTGTAACATAACAGAATTCAGTATTGCTGTAGCGATGCATTTTTTGTGTTCAACTTTGAATCCTTAGCACTGTATACTTTAGCTTTGTGCAAACATATAATCCGGAGTTTTCAGTAGCAACCAAAACTAATAGTAGAATTGTGACTTGCTCAGTAAAACAATGAGTTTTATTATGCATTGGGCTTTCTGTGGCAGTTCAAGGTCTATTCCAAATCACACTTTTAGTGAAATATGATAAATACAGCTCATTAATACTACATTTTGTATGTTTTCTTAATAAAAGTCATAGAATCTGTGAGTAATGAAGATTTTTATTTTTTTATGTGATGCTGCTGAGTTTTCAGGTCATAGTTTACACTGACACTTAATTTCCTAAGTTGCTTGCACCCTACTATTGCTTGCAATCCAGTAGAAGGCATTTGAAATTTCCTGTGATTTTGTAGCACACAGGTTGCAATTTGATGTTTCAGCGTTTAAGGGCATCTGAAGGTATGTTAAGGTCAGGTTTTGGGAATAAGGAACCTTTTCTTCCTCTTCTTTTGAAGGAAACTACAAATTAGTTTACACTTCTGACAAAAAATAAGTTCTAGTCACATTGCTCTACCAAGCTTTGATAGAAGCAGTTGTCACATTGTACTGCAGTAGCTTATGTTGCATTCATTACTGGGTGCAGTAATATTACTAAGTACTAGATTCTATGTCTCTCTTTTCATAGAGTCATAGAATATCCCTAGTTGGAAGAGACTCATAAGGATCATCGAGTCCAGCTCCTGACTCCACACAGGACCATCCCCATCAGAGCAGATGACTGAGAGTGTTGTCCAGACACTTCTTGAACTCAGTCAAGCTCGGTGCAGTGACCACTTCCCTGGGGAGCCTGTTCCAGTGCCCTCTTGGTGAAGAACCTTTTCCTGATATCCAACCTAAACACCCTCTGTCACAGCTTCATGCCGTTCCCTCGGGTTCTATCGCTGGTCACCAGAGGGAGAAGATCAGCGCCTGCCCCTTC